>JAANYP010004264.1:0-174693 GCA_020465985.1 Centrapalus pauciflorus
CAGCTTGCGGACATTTTCACCAAACCTCTGGATGAAACAAGGTTTAATTACCTTGTCAGCAAGCTGGGCATGTTAAACAAGAGTGACTAAGTGTCCTCTCAAGTCTACCAAGTTGTATGTCTTACACTGCTCAAGTTTCTCAGAACAGCTTAGACAGAACAAGCTATGCATGTTTTGTACTTAGCAAATTTGTCTGAAAAACTTGAACAGCTTGAGCATACATCAGGCTGAACAAAAACAGGTTATACTGTTTATTTGTCTAGCCTGCTCTGATGGTTCAGTCTTCAACCTGTTCACTTTTTCACTCTGTAACCTGTTCATCTATTGAACTCAACCTGTTCTCACAAAGGAGAGCAGGCTGAAGGAACAGTTTGAAGGAAGAACAGCTTGAAGACTGAGAACCTTGTTGACCCTGATCATCACAGGTTTGACCATCAGCGTAGACCAACAGTTTAATTACCTTTCTTCATAATTAAGTTTCTTAAATTATGTTTTATTTAACTTAATTACTGCGGATAATGTATGTTACGTGTGTTAGTGATCAAAAAGGTCACGTGGTCTGACAATGTTTCTGACATGGACAACCGTTCCGTTTTCCGTTAACAAACATTTCAAATCAAACCGCCCAAATCTTTTCTCTCTCATACACACGACCATTCAAAATCCTATAAATACAACCGTACTGTTTCATCTTCGTCTTCCTCATCATTCCCAGAAATTCTCAAGAACCCTAAAATCGACTAAGTGTCTTTTGCTTCCTCAAACCTTCAAATTTCTCAAATGGCTCACAGACCCAATCCCTTTCTGCCAGTTTTCGTTGGTTAGGATGTTGTTAAACATCCTTCTGTCACCACGATGCTGACCCTGAAACCCACCAACTACATAGCAAACCTCACAATCCCCAAAAACTATGTGGGGAAGGGTTACGATCGAATGGTGGAATTTCTGCAAGTTCATCCGTTGAACTATGCACTGACTGCATCTCCTGGTGTCCTGTACCAGGAGATGGTATACGAGTTCTGGTATACCTGCTCCTACAATCCAAATACTCAGGTTATCAAAGGTACTATTCTTAATGGGACTCAAACCATTGAGATTACAGCCGATCTTCTGAGGGAGGTTCTTCATCTTCCAGTTGCTGAGAACTATGATCTCCCTCAGCCTGAAAATGAGCAAATGGGCAATCTGCTACGCTTCTGTGGTGTGGCAGAACCCAAGGTTGGAGCTACTCTGTACAGGAAGGAGCTGTCACCCACTTACAGCTTCTTATTTGCCTCTGTGGTAATGGCATTCAGCAGCAAGGTTGGTTCCTTTGACCAACTTAGTAGAGATGAAGTGCCTATAGTCCTTCAGCTGGTGGATGGGACTACACTTGACATGGCCAAATGGATTTTCTTGCACATGAGAAACCTGGTGCAGCAAGAACCAAGACCAGCTGCTGTCCGATATCCCAGGTTCCTCAGTCTCATCTTCTGCCATGTCTGTGGTGAGCATTTATATCATTCTCAACCTCTACTTAAAACTGCTGCCTTCCCTGTCATAGGGAATAGAGTTTTTCATACTCCTGTACTGGCAAATGAGCCTCCTCTATCAACACCTATGAGGAGGCTGTTGGGTTTAGTGGAAGGACCCTCTGCTGTGAGGGTGGATCCAGTCACTGCTGCTCCCACTGGAAAATCCAAAGCCAGGTCCAAGCTTGTGAAAAGGACCATGGCAGCTGAAGCTGGGCCTGCTAAAAAGAAGGCCAAAACAGCTCAGGCTAAGTCTGCTCCCTTAGCCTCTGTGGCTGAGGAAGAGCAGATTCCTCACCCTGGCTCATCTGTTGAGCCTGAAGCCTTTGTGGCTGGTGCCTCTGTGGCACAAGAGACTATGGAACAGTCCAGCCCCACTGTTCCTGACCCAGTCTCACATCCAGTCCAAACAGATCCTCTCTCCTCTCCACAATCACCCACATCATCCATCCGTTACCAACGCAAATCATTAGCCAAAAAGAAACCAGCCCAGAAAACCGTCTCCTCTGTTCCCTCTCAACAGGGTTCAGTTGTAAAAGAAGCAACCCAAGCTGCCTCTCCTATTTTGGGAGAAGGTTCAGCTCATCTGGAGCCTGCTTCACTCCATCCTGAGTCACCCTTGAGTCAGCCTAGACCCTCTGGTTCCTCCCAACAGGAACCAGTTGTACAAATGGAGATACCCACATCAACTATCCCAGCCTCCCAACAGGCTGAGGATATTGAAAGACAGGAGCCCTCTCCACTCCACACTGAGTCCACTCTGTCCCCCACTCATATCTACTTACACCCTGTGTCTGCACGAGGTGCCCACGCTGCTGATATAGACCAATCAGCAGCTCAGCCTCAAACTTCTGTTCCCTATGATTCAGCTGTTCAACACCAAACAGCTGCTGAGGGACCAACAACACAAGCTGATGAACCTCAGGGATCATACCATCCCTCTGGTGAAGCTGATCCCTCAATGCAAATTCCATCAGCAGGTTTCACCACTGCTGATGTTGAAATGCATATCCCAACTCCCCATGATGAGGTGCCTTTAGACCAAGGCACTGCAGAGGGAACCACCACTGGTCTTCATGAGGGTGCTGCAACACAGGCAGCATCTGAGAGGCCCCAAACATCATCCCCTTCTCCTAATGATGCAGCTACAGCCGCTGCTGAAGGACCCCTTGCTCCCTCTAACCTGGGCCACCTTACTTTTGCCCAGGCTATGGAACTATTGTCCAAAGTTTCTCTTCCTTCTCCCTCTCATCCTCAAACACCAGCCTCATCATCATCTTCTCCATCTACTCACTCCAAACAGTCCACCCATACACCACCATCTCCCAAAGACCTGCCTTTGAAGGATCAGCTTTCATTGCTGACCAACAAAGTTGGTTCTTTGGAACATACCATGCACTCCCTACCATCAATAATCTCAGACTCTGTGTCTGAGCAGCTCAGAGGATTCTTTGATACGTTTAAAGAATCCTTCTCAGTTACTCCACAAGCTGACCACTCTCCACAGCTGCTTGCACTCACTGCACAGCTGCAAAATGTATCCAACTCTCTTTCCTCTATCCTCTCCTCACAACAGGACTCTGTGTCCTCTATGACAGCCATTTCTCAACAGCTGTCCTCTCTCCTCACTTCTTGCAATATTACCATTCCTTCTACATTGGCCAGCCTGAACACTCTTATGGGCTCTCTATCAAATTCTGTGTCATCAAACCTTGCTGATGTGCAAGATTCTCTTGAACTTCATCTTGCACAGCTCCAAAGTTTGTTGTTCACAGCTTCTGATAGAGACAATATTGTTAAGCTGACCACTTTTGCTGATTCCCAAGCTTCTTCTCTTCAAAACTGTCTTTCCCAACTTGGTGAGGTGAAGGATAACTTGGCTTACTTAGTGAACAGCCTTGTTGGTCCTAAACCTTCCAAACCTGCTGGCAAGCCTGCTGACTTTGTGTCTTCAGGCAGACCAGGGGTTGAAGTCGCTGCATCATCTCCTTCAAAGGGGGAGAAATCATCTGCCTCGAAGACTAAGTCTAAGGGGGAGAAGATTCCTTCTCCTAAGGAGATACCAGTGTCTGCAACCCAAACTGATCAACCAGCAGAAACAGGTGCAGGTGAAGGTCTTTCTCAAGCTGCTATGCCTACTCAGGCTGGCTCTCCAAACCCTGCTCAGTCTAAGGGGGAGGAAGTCATTCCTAAGGACAGGCCTAGCAGCAAAAGGAGGCACCTTATCCTAGAAGAAGAAGAAGAAGAAGAAGAAGAAGAAACTTCTGAAGCTGCTGTCACTAAAGCAGCAGCTAAAGGCAAAGAAAAGGCAGCTGAAGATCCTATTGAGCAGAAACAGGCAGAAACACAGTTTCACAAAGCCAGAGCCAAAGAGATGGGCCTCCCTATGCACAAGTACTTTGAGTTTAGGGAAGAACAGCTTAAGGCTCTGGAAGAGTTAAGAAAAGAAGAACAATCTGCCAAAGCTGCTAAGTCTCTTGCCCTCCAAGAAGCAAAGAAAATAAAAATGTCTACCTTGGAGGTGCAAAAGAAAATAATGGAAGCTGCCAGGAAATCAGCAGAAGAGAAAGAGAAGGAAGGAGAAAAGGGTACTCAGGTCTCTGTGACCAAGTCTCAAGTACCCTCTGCCAGAGCCAAATTCCACTTTGACAACTTGGCCAGAAAGAAATTTCATGATGTTGCTACTAGAAGGCTGGCCAAGGAAGCAATCGTCAAAGCTGTTCCCATATCAAGAAAAGGCACACAGTGGAAACTTCAGATCACCAGGATGGGTGCAACAGGCCCTGAAATGGAATCATATGATCACACTGATGTTGCTCAAATGGGTTACAGGGAATGGTTGGAACTGGCAGTTGCCCTGAGCCAGTCTAAGTCAGAAACGGCTAAGACTATCAGGGCATACATTAAGAAGCTGATGGAAAGAGTAAAGGAGCTAGGCCTGATTCCAAAGGAAATAAGTGAAGGTGTCTCTGTGACACATCCAAAGATAAAGGCCAGGAGAACAAAGAGGGATACAGAGCTGGAAGAACTCCTTATGATGATTGAACAAGGAGATTATGCTGTGGAAATCAAAGGAGTTGACCACAGCCTGCCTGAAGGAGTTGAATTTGAAGATGGCAAAGTGATTGAAGAGCCTGAGTTAGGGGCATTTTTTGTAGATCCCTTATCTCAGAAGAAATGTTTTCAAAGAGCTTCTGACCTACACAAAGTTGGTCTTAAGCAGCTTGCAGCCTTCAGGATTGCCACCTCCTTCAGTCAGTCCAGCCAATGGAGAGCAGCTGTCTGGGAAGAGCTGAAAGGTTTTTATGACAGAGGTGAGCTCCAAAGTTCTAACTTTATGTTTCTTACAGCTGAACTTGAAGAACATGAAGAAACAAGGGAAGAACTTGTAAAAAGATTCAAAGAAGGGATGCCACCCCCTGTTGAATGAAGTCCACCTGCCATCTGGGTAGGTGAAGAATGGAAGCTGTCCATCAGTTGGACAGGCTTGCCATTATCTGCTCCCGTCTCAAACAGTCCAAATCTTGTACATCAGTTGTACATTCTGTACATTAGTTGTACACAATTACATTAGTTGTAATTTTTTTATTTTTACATTAGTTGTAAAATACATTAGCACATTAGTTGTACTTTTGTAAGAACATATGTTGTTCAAGTATAGTCAAGAATCAGTGTATATATAAACTGATCTTTTACTTTACTGTAATGTTGTAATTTTATTTCAGCAAATGTACTGTAAAAATAGATAGTGATTTTTGACAAGACCAGCTTGGACTGGTTATTGCAAATAGGGGGAGATTGTTAGGCACAAAAAGGCCTCAGTCAAACCTGTTCTATATCTGAGGGGGAGATTTTATAATCAAACCTGTTGATGCATTTGAAGGTTGAATTTAAGGCCTGTTATATGCCTTATTGAAACCTGAAAATGATTTGCAATATTAGTCTAAAGCTGTTCTATACATTGCATGTGTTGCAACCAAGACAGTTTGTCCAAGCTGCTCAGTCTGCTGATCAGGCTGGACATAAACTGTCTACGCTGCTCTACACTGTTGAGCAGCTTGGGCATTTTTTTAAAGTGTTCTGTTCTTTGTGAACAGAACCTGTTCTTTGTGAACAGGCTAAACACTTTATGGAATTTGTTTCCAAGTCATCATGTATTGTTTTTGACCACAAGATCAGTTTACAAGTCGAAGACAAAGTGGAAAGCAGAACCGCTCAGCCTGCCCAAGCTGTTCTGTTACATGAAGACAAATAGGATATTTGAAAAAGTGTGACAGAACTTTTTCTTATATCAAAATAGGCCTTTTACAAGGAAGAATGACGCAAAGTTGACATTCCTAAAATGGTTAAAGGCAATGCAACAGTAGAAAGTAAAAAGACAAAAGTTCTGCACAAGAGAAGGCAAGTCTGCTTTTCAGAAAAGTACAGAAAAGTTATATTGTCTTTTCAAACAAGACTTCTCCTTTTTCATTCCGTCCAATGAAGATGTTTCTCTTAGATCCTCTAAGTGAGTATAAAAGGAAGCTTCCAAGGTCAGAAAGAAGGAGAAGAAAGCTAAGTGCTAAAACCAAGAGTGAACGTGCAAGTGTGATATTCATGCATGCAAGTCTTCTGTAAACCAGCATCTGTGTGTCTAAGCTGATTTACCTAAGCTGTTCCTTAAGTCTTGTAAAACACAGTGAGTGCATCTTAGTGAGTGTGTTCATTGTAATCTAGTTTGAGTGTGTCTTAGACTAGAAACCATACTGTTGTATTCTGTCATCTCAGCTTGAACAATTCCGCAGTCAAGCTTGTTTGTAATTAACATTTGTTGATAATACATACAAACATTGAGAAAAAGAGTGTGTAGTTTTTAAAGTACTGTTTTCACCCCCCCTCTACAGTTTATTACTATATACTTTGGGAACCTTTCGGGACCTACAGGTCGGTACACTCGGTTCATTGAATCCATAAAAGCAGCTGGAGCGTTCGTGAGGCCTAAAGGCATTACCAAGAACCCATAATGGTCGTATCGAGTACTAAAGCATCTTTATCAGGCTCACACGCTTCGTCATCTTCTTCATCTTGGAGACGCCACAACTTTTGGTGTTCAGTCTGTGGCGGCACACCAAGACAAGATTTATAACGATCCATATTTGTTGACGGATTCGCAGCCTAGAGATCTCTGGCTATTTTAGACTCTGTCTCAGATTCAGTCTCTACAGCTGCAGCTGAATCTTCTGGCTGATAGTTTTCAATATTTTCAAAAATATTTCCCAGGGCTTCAGGAGGGTGAAGGATATCCTGAATCAATTCTTCAGCAATAACTTCCTGAGCTGCTCCCCCTTGTGCAAAAATGTCTTCTAACGCCTCTTGTCTCGGATCAGCTTGAGCTACTGGGGTAGTAGCCACAGTTGCCGGTGCTGATCTAGGCGGGAACTGCTGCTTCTTGTGCCACTGCCTGACGTTGTGGCTCGTTCTCTATCCATGCGTCTCCAGTTGGATTGATAAAATCAGGATCAAGCAGAGCTCCAAACAGTGGAGTGATCTACGGTCGCACATTCTCCGCCCTTCTCTGACTATGACTTTGATAGTCAGCAAAGATCCTCTTGTAAGTCGCATCCACAACTACCACTTCAGGTGAAGGTGGCAAGTTCGACAAGTAGTGATGGATTATCATGATTACAAAACGCGGATATAGCAAAAACCTTTCGCGAGCGCGCGCCGTAATCTGATGAATAAATTCGACAAAAAAGAAGCTTGAAAAGCTTTAAGGCTTATTATAGACAAGTGAGATCATCCCAGATAGGAGCTTGGATGTCATCACATCAAAACCAGCCTTCTTTGAAGCTAGACACACTAGCAGTACGTGCATCAAATACCTCCTTTGTGCTATCAGCCCACTTTTGACATACGATGCCATAGCTAAATCTTGTGCATATCCCATCCTTTGAAATGTTGCCTGCCTTATAGACGCAGGGAAATCAATCAGACCATTTTCCATTGCCTCAGTTCCCAAATTCAAAATCACTCTCAAATCATCAGTTTAGAAGGCAATTGCCTGCCCATTCACTGTAGCTCGGAGAACCTGAGGCATCACTGAAGTATCCAAGTGAAGAATACTCCAGAACTGTCAAAATTATTGAATCATCAATGTCGGATTATGAGTTAAAGCATAAAGCATAAACTACCCTTGCTCTTCTAAAAAATTCTTGAATTTCTTTAAGGGTGATCTCCTTAGTCAGTAATTCGACATGCTCATAAATTAGTTCGATCCTGACACATTGTTCGCTCAATTTGTCTTTCAAAACAATTACATCTTGAGCATCAACTTTCATTTTAGCCCTGAGATCATCCGTAATGTCTAATAGACTAGCATTCTTAGATTTTATAGACTGAATTTGATCTGTCATAGATGAATGTGATTCTAGTATTTATCGTTTAAAGTAGTACATAAAACACATAAATCATGAAAAGTAGAAAAGTTGAGGGTTACCTTTTTCTGAACCGGTTCAACGTTGGCCATCTGAGCTGGAAACTCCAGAATAGTCAGCTCCTCAGATTTTTCTAGAACCAATGGATTTGTGTCAGACTGCTAGGTATCCTCCTTCTTTTCTTCTTCTGCTCCACTATCAGTTTCAATCACTTCACCCATAAAAGCTCTATCATTTGAACCCGGATGAGAATTCCAATCATAAGTACCATCTAACTGCTTGTTAGAAGATACATTTGTTAGTAAACCAGCAACTGAAGCTTGATTCCCAGAATTGTTTTAATTCTGACGACCCGGGTTCTTATAGTTTTCCATTTTTGGCATCTGACATTCTCTGGCAAAATGTCCCAACCCTTGACAGTTGTAACACTTAACTTTCAACTTATCATAACCTACATTGTTCAAACTAAGGTTTCTTCAAGTTCGTTTCATGAACCTCTTTACCCTCTGTGTGATCATGGCCAGTTGCCACTGAAGGTCCATCTTCTCTAGATCATCAGGATCAACTTGATCATAATCTTCCTCCCATAGTGCTAGATCAATGACCTTTCCCTGAATACAGTTACCGTATGCTACTATAAACGAAGCTAGAAGCTTTAGCTGCTGTTCTACTGTTTTAGCACTCATCGGAATTTTAGTGTATCCCTGAGATGATGCTCCTAAGCTTTGTGGTTGATCATCTGGTTTGGAAAACCCTAGAAATCCTTACCACTCGATTCTACTGCTTCTATGTTAGTGCATCACGTGTGACGATAGCAGTCTAAGTGTAGATAATCCTTTGTAATAGTCCAGGCCTTTGTAATTGCACGATAATACATATGTTTGATATTGGTTGTATATTTGTTCGATCTTTTTTGCGATTGATGTTTACTTAAGTTCAAAGATAAGTTCACACATAAGTTCAAAGATAAGTTCAAACATAAGTTCGAAGATAAGTTCAAACATAAGTTCAAAGGTAAGTTCAAACAGAAGTTCTAGAACAAGTTCTAGAATAAGTTCTAAGCCAGGATTCAAAAATATTGGTGGACAAGTTCGTGGGCTTGGGCCTTCACGAACTTGTCTGGGCCATGTTCGACGTTAAGGCTTATAATTAAGGGTTAATCAGTTTTGATTAACAATCTTTGCAGAAATTAGCGTTCTAAGCCGATTACGAACTTGTGAGCGATTAGCAGAGAGTTTTTGAGAGATTCACGTGTCGGGACGTTCGTTGTTACGTCTATCATCGTGTTGGTCTCCGTGTTTCGTGTGTGTGTGATCAATCCTTTAAACCCTAACGAGGATTCCGCACTCGTTGGACGGTGTCGCGTCAAGATTGGATCCGTAGGTAGGTGACCTCACAAGTGGTATCAGAGACTTAAGAGTGTTCAACGTGTTCATCTAAAAAAATTCTTGGTTTCTTGGCGTTTGTCACGGAAAAATCACATTTTTTCATAGTTTTTCGAGTTATACAAGCAAAGTAACGGAGAAAAAATCTTATTAGTTCACCTTTTCAGTCGAAATCATTGTTTTTAATCTTAAAACATTGGTTTAATCTGAAAACTTGAAAAAATCGAATTTTTGGCCGTTTCTCGAACTTGCGGCGCTCGAATATAAGGGGGTATTAGGGTTCACTCGAACATGTCAGAAATACGCTCCTCTCGAACTTAATTTAGGGCTTCATTCGAATTTGGCTGAGATTTGAACTTGCTATCATCGAATTTGTCACTTTTCGAACTTGTCAGAAAATTTGGTTTCCTTCGAACTTGTCAGTGGTTCGAACTTGTCAGATATTTCGAACATGTCAGTCAGTCGAACTTGTTGATTTCGAACATACACTAATTCGAATTCAAACGAATTTAAGATTAAATTAATTCGAACTTACCTAAGTTTGAAGGGATTTATCTTAAATTAGTTTTAAATTAAATTGTTTAACTTCGAAAACAAAAAGTTTTGAAAGGATGTCAAGTATGCAAAAATTCATTGAAATGGGCCACGAGGTCGGTAAGGCAAACTCTCCGCCAAAACAGATGAAGTTGGAAGACTATTATTGGTGGAAGGATAGTTTTGCTGATTTCGCTCCTTTCAACGACATGCGCATGTGGATTTGTATCGATGAGGGTTATATTCTACGTACGCAAGAGTTAGAAGGCCGTTAAAGAGTCCTAACATACCAAAATATGAAGAATGATGATAAGAAACTATACGAGGCCGAGAACCAAGCTTTCTCGATTATCCGTATGGCGTTACCTCAAGAAATTCTACACACCTTGACAAGTAATAGGACTGCAAAAGAGCTATGGGATGCTCTAGAAAAAAGGTGTGAGGGAAATCCAAGGGTTCGCAAGGGAAGGACTGAGATGCTGAAATAGCAGTTCACCATTTTCAAAGCATTGAAAAGTGAAAAGCTGATTGAGACTATAACAAGATTCTATCATTTGCTGACGGAGCTTGATAATCACAATGTCGATTATCAAGAGACTGAGAATATTAAGAAGCTTCTTGATGCTTAACCTGCGAAGTGGGAAATATACACAGCGCTTTTCAAGCATGATGAAGAAAATTTTGAGACTCTTACTGTAAAGGGAGTTATAGGTACGCTGAGGGCGTACAACTTTCAGTTGCAGAAGAAGGAACGAGAATATGATCAGGTCCAAGATCAAGAAATTTATTTTGGAAAGAGAAAACTGTCAATCGCAAGTGAACTGAAGTCAGCTACAACATTTTACTCGTGAGAAGAGTGTAGGTCCCGAAAGGTTACCCAAGTATGTAGCCTTAAGCTGTAGAGGGGGGTGAATACAGCTATTTAAAAACTATACACAATTTTCTCAATGTTTGTATGTATTATCAACAAATGTTAATTACAAACGAGCTTGAATGCGGAAATGTTCAAGCTGAGATGACAGATACAATAGTATGTTTGACAAGCCTAAGACAGACTTAAACTAGTTACAATGAATACACTCACTAAGAATCACTCACTGTGTTTACAAGACTCTGAGGAACAGCTTGAACAAGAACAGCTTAGACACCGAGTACTATTTTATTCAAGCAGACTTGCATGCATGAAAGACTTACTTTGAATGCACATTCACTCTTGTTTTCAGCATTTAGCTTTTTGGCTTAATCTTTCAATCCTTGGAAGTTTCTTTTTATACTCACTCAGAGGATCTTAGTGAAGCTTCTTCATTAGACGGAATGAAAAAGGTAAAGTCTTGTTGAAAAGACAATATAACCTTTTCTGCACATTCTGAAAAGCAGACTTGTCTTCATGTGGGCAGAACTTTTGTCTTTTCACTTTGTCTACTGTTGCATTGCCTTTAACTAAATAAGGAATGTCAACTTTGTGTTTTTCTTCCTTTGTAAAGGCCTATTTTGATATAAGAAAAAGGACTGTCACCCTTTTTCAAATATCCTTTTGTCTTCATGTAACAGAACAGCTTGGGCAGGCTGAGCAGTTCTGATTTCCACTTTATCTTCGACTTTGTAAACTTATCTTGTAGTCAAAAACAATACATGAGGACTTGGAAACATATTCCATAAAGTGTTTAGCCCGTTCACAAAGAACAGGTTCTGTTCACAAAGAACAGAACACTTGTAAACTGCCCAAGCTGCTCACCAGTGTAGACCAGCGTAGACAGTTTATGCCCAGCATGTTCAGCAGACTGAACAGCTTGGGCAAAACTGCCTTTGTTGCAACACATGCAACACACAGAACAGCTTCAGGCTGATATTGCAAATCATTTTCAGGTTTCAATAAGGCATATAACAGGCCTTAAATTCAACCTTCAAAAGCATCAACAGGTTTGATTAATAATCTCCCCCTCAGATGCAGAACAGGTTTGACTGAGGCGTTTTTGTGCCTAACAAAGAGCCTATCCCATTTGAGTCAGAAGAAACTAGTAGTCGGGCATTCTTAGGGTATTCTAAGCTGGAAGAAAAACCGACACGTTCAGAATCCACTTCTCATCACTACACAAAGATGCCTATGAGTTCACAATCGGCTGAATATCATCTGCATCTTTTGGCTTCGTTTTTCTTACAGCATACGGAAATTGTTTCCAGGGGAAGATAAACAATCCTGCGCTATGGGATGAAGACTACGATAAGGCTCATCCTGATGACCTGGGGGAAATGAACCTTCAATGCAACTGGCCATGGTGACTCAGAGGGTCAAGTGGTTCATGAATAGAACAAGGAGAAATCTGAACGTAGGCAACAGTAAGGTTGGGCTTGACTAGTCCAAGGTTAAGTGTTAAAATTGTCAAGGATTGGGACACTCTGCAAGAGAGTGATAACAACCAAAAGTAGAGAACTATAAGAATCAGACTCAGGGAATATATCAGTCTGGTAGTTCGGGAAATCAAGCTGCCAACGCTGGTCTGTTAACTAATGTGACATTTGATAGACAGCTCGATGGAACTTACGATTGGAGTACTCATCCGGAGTCGAATGCTAGAGCCTTTGTGGCTGAATTAACAGAGACTGGGGATGATAGAGCTGAAGAAGTTGTAGAGGATATCAAGCAGAATGATACAAGTCCTTTGATAGTGGAAAAGTCAGAGAATCAGACCATTCTGGAGTTTGCTACAAAAATGGCCAACGCGGAATCGGATCACAAAAAGGTAACTCTAAACTTTTCTACATTTCAAGACTTATGTGTTTAATGTGCTATTTCAAATGATAGGTTAAACTTAGTTCTAGAAACACATACCAACTTTAGCTCAGATCCATTCACTAAAATCAGATAATGCTAGTCTCTTAGATATTAAGGAAGATCTAAGGAATAAGCTGCTAGCAGATGCTCAAGATTTTATAGTTCTAAAAAACAAATTAAGTGAACAATATCTCAGGATAGAACTTATGTATGAGCATGTTGAGGCTTTAACAAAAGAACTTACCAATAAGGAGGCTGAGCTAGCAGAATCAAGAGTCAACGTTGCTGAGGTAAATAGTAAGCTTGAAGAGTTTAGGAACTCGTCACTATACCTAGGGAAAATCATAGACGCTCAACGACAGTCTAAGAAACCAGTAGGATTAGGTTATCAAGAGAGTCATCCACCTTTGATGAATAATTATGTGCCTCAACCTCAGGATAAAACTAATGATCCAGTCGAGTCAGAGGTAGCAACTGAAACTGAATCTGATAAGGACAAATCAACTAAGGAGTCTAATACAAACTCTAAGATTAAGAAGGTCAAGTTTGTGAAGTCTTCTAGTGACCAAATACTAGGAGAAGCTAAGCCTGAAATTTATAATCAGCAAGAGAAAATAGTCACGATAGTTGAAAAGAAAGGCAATTACACTAGTGAGACACCAAAATCAAAGGGCACTTATAAGAAGTCGATTGATAAGATGTCATGCTTTAGATGTCATGAGAACGGTCATGTTGCGTCCATCTGTCCGTATAAGAAAGTAGAGTCTACACCCTCTAAACCAGAGTATAAACCTGCTGTAGAAAAGCCAGAACAACAAAAACCAGTACCTAGTATTGCTAGCACAAGTAATTCTCAAAACATTGAGAAGAATGTGAATGCAACACCTAGGACAGCTGTTAAACAAATACCTGTATTGGTCAAACAACAAGAAGTGACAAGGACTAATTCACCGAATAGATTCCCAAATCAATTAAGGTCAGGACCACCACATGCTTATACGAGTACAACATCTAGAAGGACTTGCACTCCAGTTAGGTCTCACACTCCTCAAAGACAACAGACACCAGGTAGAGCCCAGGGATATCAATCTGAAATGCCTTATAATAAAAACTATTCAAGGGCTCAATAGCAAATTCCAACCCAAAGGCCAAGAGTGAATTTGAATCACTCAGCACCACAACAAGTTCTCAATCAAAAACACAAGTAACCTGAAAGGAGAGATGGGTATTTGAAGGAGTTCACGTATGTGGATGAGAATGGTTTTACCAAGTCAGTCATGGCTTGGGTTCCCCGTGATAACTAACTTGTTTTCTTTCATGTGCAGGAGCTAACTACAGGTCTAAACAACAAATGGTTCGTCAACAGTGGTTGCTCTCGTCACATGAATGGGGAAAGCAGTCTACTCACAGACTTCAAGGGAGGGAACAAGGGTTTTGTATCATTCTCTGGGAACAAGGGAGGTCATTTCACTGGAACTGGAGTGGTCACTAATGGGACAATCACACTTGATCCAGTTTACAATGTTGATAAACTTGATCACAATCTCATTAGTGTATCTCAAATCTGTGATAAGAAGAATTCAGTAATCTTTACTGAAACTTAGGCGTTAGTGCTGAAACCGGGATTTAAAGTACGTGAAGAGTGGATAATGATGAGAGCAACAAGGAAGAACGATCTGTACATGATGGACATGAATATATCAGATTCATCGATGGGAACAATATGTCTTCTATCCAAAGCTTCAGAGTCCGAATCCATATTATGGCATAGACACATGGCACACTTGCACCTAAGGAAAATGAACTGCATCACTAAACATGGTCTGGTGCAAGTTGTGCCACTGAAGAGTTTTCAGTTCGATGACAAGTGTATACCGTGCAAGAAAGGCAAACAACACAAGAAGTCACATAAGTCAAAGACTCAAAACTCGATAGCTTCCACCTTCGATTTACTGTATATATGGATCTCTTCGGTCCTATCAACAAAATGAGTATAGGTGGTAGTTGGTATTGTTTAGTTATCACTGATGATTACTCACGTTTATCTTGGGTTGTCTTTTTAGGTACAAAGGACGAAACAACTGGAAAGTTGATTGGGTTCTTACACCAAGTCGAAAACTCCTACGGGACGAGGGTAAAACGTATCAGGAGTGATAATGGAACCGAATTTAAAAACACAGTAATTGGTGTATATTGCCTATCCAAATGCATAGTGCACCAATTTAGTGCACCTTATGAGGTACAACAAAATGAGGTGGCAGAACGTAAAAACAAGACTTTGATTGAGGCAGCAAGGACAATGCTCTCGGATTCAAAGCTTCCTACAATGTTTTGGGGGGAGGCAGTGAATACCGCCTGTCATGTTTTAAACCGGGTCCTTACAGTCAAATCACTGAACAAAACCTGTTATGATGTTCTGAATAAAAGACCACCTAATTTAACTGGCTTTGGACTGTTTGGTACCATGCTCTTTGTTGAAAACAAAACATCAACCTAAGTTTGGTGAAAAGGCTGACGAAGGATACTTCCTAGGTTATGTCCCTAACTCAGCAAACAAATGGTACGGTAGAGATTGTGTTTAACATATCACATGAACCCCAAACTCGTCCGGAATGGTTATTTGATTATGACTCATTGTTTGAATCATTTAACATACTTTTTGGTGGAAATGCAGTTACAGTGGAGAATGACCACTCGTCATTAAATCCGAATGACGACTATCAAAGTTTTCCAAAGTCAAGCATTCCATCAACTTCTGGTCCTACAATGACAGAGGATGGGTCTCCAACAGAGAATGAACCTGAATTACCAACAAACGAGAATCAGACAAATACTTCTAACTCCGAGGATAGTGATCATGAGGAAGAGAATGTACAGTCTGAAGTCGTACCCCCATTAGGTGAAATAGGAACAAACATAAGAGAGAATTTTCATGTCGATGAGATTGAGACATCGAGGATAAACAATGATCATCCAATTGAGTGTATCATAGGAAATCTGAATACTGATGTGAGAACTAGGAGATGTGTGCATAATAACACGGTGCCGTTATCGATGATCAACGACTCTGAGGTGTATCACACATGTCTATACTCATGTTTTATCTCGAAAGTTGAGCCGAATAATGTGCAAATGGCACTGAAAGACAACTCTTGGGTTGAAGCCATGGAAGAAGAACTGTCACAGTTCGGAAAACTTGAAGTATGGGAGTTAGTGTCGTTACCTCGAGGAGAAGTTGCAATAGGGACCAAATGGGTCTTTAAGTGCAAAAGATATGATCGGGGTATAGTTACTCGTAACAAGGCAAGACTTGTTGTGAAAGGATTCAACCAAGAAGAGGTAATTGATTACAATGAAGTGTTTGCACTAGTGGCGAGGCTAGAAGCAATTTGTCTGTTTCTGGCCTTCGCGTCCTTCAAAGGGTTTAAGGTCTATCAACTTGACGTAAAGAGTGCATTCCTGTACGACGAGGTGAAGGAATTGGTGTACGTTGAACAGCCGCCTGGGTTTACTGATCCAAGGTATCCAGACAGAGTATATCGACTGGATAAGGCTCTATATGTATTGCATCAGGCACCAAGGGACTGGTATGAGACGCTGTCAACTCATCTTTTGGACAACGGGTTTGAAAAAGGGAGAATAGATAGTACATTTTTCGTGAAGAGAAAAGGAGAAGACTTTATCTTGGTACAAGTGTACGTGGATGACATCATTTTCGGGTCGTCAAACGAACAGATGTGCAAAGACTTTGAAAAGATCATGAAGTCAAAGTTTGAGAACAGTGCTATGGGAGAGTTGAACTTCTTTCTGGGCTTGCAAGTTGAACAAAGGAAAGAGGGCATGTTTATACATCAGAAAAGTATGTCTATGACATTCTAGAGCACTTCGGGATGGAAGGAACAAAGCTGACTGCTCACTTTAGTACTCCCATTCAAGTGAATCACAATCTCGGACCGGGTACAAAAAGTGATACTGATGTGGATCCGACTTTATATCTGGACATGATCGGGTCACTCATGTATTTAACTGCTTCTAGACCTGACATTATGTTTGTTGTGTGTATTTGTGCTATGTTTCAAGAAAATCCAAAGGAGATGCATATGAAAGCCGTAAAGCGGATTCTACGATACGTGAAGTCAAACCGAAGCTGGGACTTTGGTATTGTAACATCCGGCATTAAACCAGGTTAGCAACTATGACCTAATCTGTATTTAATAGCCAATTATAACCTAATCAATGGTCATTAGCAATTAATCAAAGTGATTAACAATGCTCATAAGGAAATTGAACTCAATTAGAATCAAATTCATCGGTGCGATGAACCGGGAAATCAATTAATCCGATCGATTTACGATAAGATGGATTAATTCAACTAAGTACATAATTAAATTATGATTAGTGACACTAATCATACACTAATACAATTACTTAACATTAATTATGCAAGACTAAAACAATTCATTAAAACAATGCATCCAAAAGTATTTATGAAATTACAAAAAAAGGGAAATACAAGAATACATTTCTAAATACTTTTATACAAAAAAAAAAACAAAATACATCATTTTTATACTTAAAAATCGGCCAACAACACAACGGAACACACTTTTGTGTCCATTTGACTTTTTATAAAAATAAAGAAAAGAATTATTCACTTTCTACTTTTCCAACTTGTTGGTAAAGTGTTAAACACCACCTTTTCTTTCATCATTTGCAAGACCAATTTTCTTCTATAAATAGAGGACTCATTTCTCATTTCATTCACACCTTGAAAGATCAAAATCCTCTCATCTTTTTTCTCAAAAAAATCAGCCAAGAGCAACCAAGAACACCAAAGTTGCATCTTTTTGTTTCTTCAAGTTCTTCAAGTGTTTCTTTGGTGCAACAATTCAAGAACTCAACTCCTACTCATTTGCATTCTTTTAATACAACAAAGTAAGTAAAAACTACCTTATTACTTCTTTTATTTAAGTTGTTACAAGTCTTGCATGATGTATATAATCACCAACAACAACAAGTTTCATAAAAACTCAAGTTCATAAATAACTAGTTTTTGTTTTTAAGTTGTTTTCTTCAAATATATAAACACATCATGAAAGTGTAAATATTATAAAAAACAAGTGATATATATATATATATATATATATATATATATATATATATATATATATATATATATATATATATATATATATATATATATATATATATATATATTTTATAACTTTTATATAAGTAGTCTTTGAATAAACAACATGAATCACTAGTTATTTCAAGTTTATAAACTATGGAATTTCTGCAGAAAAGTTGCATCGGCTTTGAAAAATTATAACTAATTCATAACTTAACAAAATGTGTTGATTCTTGTCTCAAAAGTTAGATCTTTAACTAAAAATCTGGAAGTTTTCATAATTTATTATGAAGTTTAGAGCCCCCATATATTATTTGGGAACCCGAAAGTTTGACAGCTCAAAAATGGCCAACATAGCGTTTTTAGCGAGCTTTTTTCCTAACTTAAACACCTCGAAAAATGGCCGTTCTTGACTTTATAAACTCTTTGTATATAGTAGTTTAATTTCCAAGAAAACCAAAGCCTAAATCGTTTTGGAGCTTGGTCAAAAACAGCCTCAAAGTTGGCCGAAAAACCTTCAAAAAGCTGGAAAATTATATATATAAACTTGACGTTTTAAGTGGGTTTTATTTATAAACTTGTAATGTTGGGTGATTTAAAAGATAACAACATTTATACATACATATTATCATATATGGGAGTTATTAAATCCCTTATATCATTTAGGACTCAGTTAAACGCGTCCGGTGTCATCACTCATCAACAACGTAAATCGTCGTCTTTACGATCAATTTGCCATCAACATGCGGTGAGTCCTCATAGCCCCTATTTTCACACTGTTATGTTTTGGGGTTGAAATACATGTTACGTTTTCATAATGACACGAAAACAACTTCATTTCTATTACGTATTACACATGTGGTTCCGTCAGCCCTCAAATCACGAACCGTTAATTGCATTTATTTGTAAGCACGAATATAGTGAACTAGGTTGCATTCATACCTAGATTAAAACTATTACAAAACCTAAAGTTTCTTCAAGAACTGTGAACACATATATATATGAACCCTGATGACAATAACATGTCAAACAATACGGTTATTATCCTCTATGAATCTGAGGATGAATACCCACCCATGGAACAAGGAAGCCAAGGTGACACTAAGATGAACTTTGGATCGGAGACCCACCCAGACCGAATCAATGACGAAGTAGAGGACCCGTCAGAATTAGAGGAGAGCAACTGTGGCCCCGCAGCACAAATTGGCCCACCATCCCACCACATATTCCACCCTACACGTATTCAGAAGCCATCCCAATGGACCATTAATGAAGTTCACCCCTAGGAAAAGGGTGTGACTGGCACAACGGGAGTCTATCCAGGTATCTATCTACTAAACAGCCAAGCCCGCCGTGGTAACGACTGGCGAACGTAAGATAGTGGGGATGGATGCCTCATACTCTCCAAGAGTGGAGAAACAAGGAAGGGATACCAAGCCAGTTAGAAACAGCATCTTCTTCTCAAGTACCGACACTTACCCAGGAACCTACGCAATGAACGGTACCTCTGTTGGTGGCAAGGGCTGCCAGACACGACCTTCAATTTCGACAAATCCACCAGGAGGTCTGTGAGATCTCTGCAAGGATTAAGCAAGAGACAATACAAAGCGCCAATATACCTTAGGACAACCAGAATACCAAGGCAATTCAACAAGACCGAATAGACAAATTGTGACAGCGCCTAGCAGAGCGCAAAGCCCGTAATGCAGAACTAACCCAACGACTTAACGCTCTGGAGTACGAGGAAACCCTAGAGGCATCTCATACTTAGTACACATCTACTATTTTATAGTATTTCTCTAGGTTTTACTATCGGATGTGTGTTTAGGTATGTAAGGCTTGAAAATTTATCAGAAAAATCCCAACCATATCATGTACAAAGATTAGGTATCAGAAACGTTAATGAAGAATTAAGTCTTAACTACAACTCTGTGTATGAGGAGATAAAGCTATGACTATCTGCCTAAGAAATTTCAAACCCATAGACTTATCCTCTTACCCCATTAGATACCACTTATGCATTCCTCTATTTGGTACTGGTGCTGATAGGAGCTTTATATCCACTAAGTTCACTAAGCATATAAATTCCATTCTTACACCATTAAGATCCACTTATGCTATTGAGGTTGATGACAGTAAGATGCTTAAGATAAATAATATAAGTCGAGGATGCTCCTTAGAATTAGTAGGCCAACACTTTGAAACAGACTTGATGCCCGTGGTTATAGCATGGAATGACTATCGAAAAATCGTGCGGAAATAGTGTGCAACAAGAAGACGGTTCATATACCTTTAGACAATAAGAAGGTCCTTACTGTCCAAGGCAAAACAAGAAATACCAAAGTAAGCATCATCCCTAGCATTAGGGCCCTTAAGTTTTGACAGAGAGGGAGCCAAAGGAAAAGCGGCTTGAAAATATTCTTATTATTTATGGTTACCCCAATGTTTTTCCAGAACACATACCTTAACTCCCAACATCGAGGCAAGTCAAATTCAAAAATCGGCCTAGTATCAGGTGCTGCACCAGTGGCTCGAGCACCTGGCCGATTAGCCCATCAATATTGTAAGAATCGTCCAACCAACCGTAGGAGCTCTTAGATAAAAGGTTTATAAAACCGAGTTCCTCGCTTTAGAGGAGCTCCAGTTTTGTTCATAAAGGAGAAGAATGGAACTTTCGGGATGTGCATCAATTATCGAGAGCTAAATAAACCAAAAGAACCGATACCCGCTCACAAGGATCAATGACTTTTTTGACCAAACTCTAAGACAGCCTTCGGATTCCGTTACGGTCATCATAAATTCCTATTAATGCCGTTTGGATTAACCAGTGCCCCAACGGTATTCATGGACCTCATAAATCGGGTGTGCAAACCTTATCTAGACATTTCATTATTGTATTCATGAATGACATCTTAATCTACTCACGAAACAAGGAGGAACACGAGCTAGAATTTAAGACTAATTCTAGAGTTGTTGAAGAAATAACAACTATATGCCAAACTTTCTAAGTTTGACTTTTTGCTAAGATGGGTGAAATTTCTCGGTCACGTGATCAATATTAAAGGAATCCAAGTCGACCCCGCAAAGATTGAGGCTATCATGAATTGGTCAACTCTTAGAACCCCCATAAAGATACGACAGTCCTTAAGACTTGCCACTTATTATAAGCAATTATAAAAATTTCTAAAAAGCACCAGAGCTCTAACAAAACTGACTCGAAAAGACATTAAGTATGATTGGGGCGAGGATCAGGAGACATCATTTCAGTTATTAAAGATAGGGTCATTGCAGCGCACTTATTTTGTCCCTACCCGAGAGAAGCAAGAAATTTTTAGATTACTGTGACGTTTCACACAATGGGTTGATCTACAAAGATAGGGTCATAGCTTATACTTTATGAAACCTTAAGGTTCACGAGGTGATTTACACAACGCATGATCTAGATCTTGGAGCAGTAGTCTTTATCCTTAAAAACATGGAGACATTAGTTGTACGATATGAAGTGTATTGTATTCGCAGACCATAAGAGCCTCCAACACATCTTGAATCAGAAAGTGTTGGATAAGTTAGCATCGTTGGATGGAGAAATTAAGTGATTACAACTGTGAAATTCGTTATCACCCGGGGACAGCTAATGTAGTTGCAGACGCTCAGAGCCGAAAGGAACGAGCTAAGCCATTAAGAGTACGAGCCCTAGCTATGACCATTCAACCAAACCTTCCTTCCTTAGTTCATGATGCACAAGTAGAAGTTGTTAAGGAGGAAAATATGAAGAAAAAAAATGAAGCCCTGCACGCAATGGATAAATAGTTTAGGGATAAGGACTAATGGAAATCGATACTTCATGAATAGGGTCTGATCATCATGTCTTGGTGGAGTAAGAAAGCCGAATATAGATGACGGACACAAATCAAGATATGCAGTCCACCCCATATCCGATAAAATGTATCATGACCTCAAGGAGCTATACTGGTGGCCTAACATGAAGGCTGACATTGCCACATATGTCACCAAATTCAGAACATGCTCCAAAGTTAAGATAAAACATCAGAAACCATTTGGGAAATAGTCGACAGCCTAACAAAATCAGCGCATTCAAGGAGAACAACAGGATGAATAAGCTAGTCCAAACATACCTCAAGGAAGTTGTCTCCGGACACGGAGTTCCTATTATAATCATTTCAGATATGGATAGCAGATCTACATCTAGGTTTTTGGCGATTAGTATAGCAAGCTCTGGATACAAACTTGGACATGAGTACCACTTATCACCCTCAGACCGATGGTTAGAATAATAGAACAACCCAAACCCTAGAACATACATTAAGAGCCTGTGTGATGGATACTCAATTGCCTTAGTGGAATTATCGTACTACTATAGCTATCACTCAAGTATTAAAGCTTCTTCGTTTGAGGCCCTCTACGGGCGAAAGTGTCGATCGCCGATTTGTTAGGAAGAAGTAGGAGAGAGCCAAATCACCGGTGTTATGATCATTCACGAAACTACCAAAAAGATAGTACAGATACGGAACCGCCTAAAAGTTTCCCGCGATTGTCAGAAAAGTTATGCAGATGTAAGGAGAAAATCATTTGAGTTCCAATCAGGAGAGAGGGTACTGATGAAATTCTCCCCATGAAAGGGCGTGATACGATTTGGGAAACAAGGATAACTGAATCCTCGTTACATTGGAGAATTCAAGGTCTTAAAAAGAATGGGACTAGTAGCTGATCGTTTAGAGCTGCCACTAGATCTTAGCAGCGTGAACAATACCTTCCACGTATCGAATCTGAAGAAGTGTTTGTTAGAGGAAACACTTGTTACCCCCTTGGAAGAGCTCCAGCTAACTGATATACTTCGCTTCATCAAAGAGCTGGTTGAAATCATGGACCGTAAGGTCAAAGGATTGAAGCACAGTTGTATACCCATCCTCAAGGTCATATGGAATTTTTGACATGGGCCAGAATTCACTTAGGCATGCGAAGGCCAGTTTAAGCAAAGATACCCTCATCTATTCTTAAGTAACAATACCCCTGAGAAAACAAGATAAAATTTCGGGACGAAATTCCCTTAACAGGGGGAGACTGTAACATCCGACATTAAACCAGGTTAGCAACTATGACCTAATCTGTATTTAATAGCCAATTATAACCTAATCAATGGTCATTAGCAATTAATCAAAGTGATTAACAATGCTCATAAGGAAATTGAACTCAATTAGAATCAAATTCATTGGTGCGATGAACCGGAAAATCAATTAATCCGATCGATTTACGATAAGATGGATTAATACAACTAAGTCTATAATTAATTAAATTATGATTAGTTACACTAATCATACATTAATGCAATTACTTAACATTAATTATGCAAGACTAAACAATGCATCCAAAAGTATTTATGAAATTACAAAAAAAAAGGGAAATAGAAGAATACATTTCTAAATACTTTTATACAAAAAAAAAAAAACAAAGTACATCATTTTTATACTTAAAAATCGGCCAACAACACAAGGGAGCACACTTTTGTGTCCCTTTGACTTTTTATAAAAATAATAAAAAGAATTCTTCACTTTTTCTACTTTTCCAACATGTTGGTAAAGTGTTAAACACCACCTTTTCTTTCATCATTTGCAAGACCAATTCTCTTCTATAAATAGAGGACTCATTGCTCATTTCATTCACACCTTGAAAGATGAAAATCCTCTCATATTTTCTCTCAAAAAATTCGGCCAAGAGCAACCAAGAACACCAAAGTTGCATCTTTTTTGTTTCTTCAAGTTCTTCAAGTGTTTCTTTGGTGCAACAATTCAAGAACTCAACTCCTACTCATTTGCATTCTTTTAATACATCAAAGTAAGTAAAAACTACCTTATTACTTCTTTTATTTAAGTTGTTACAAGTCTTTCATAATGTATATAATCACCAACGACAACAAGTTTCATAAAAACTCAAGTTTATAAATAACTAGTTTTTGTTTTTAAGTTGTTTTCTTCAAATGTGTTTATAAATATATAAACACATCATGAAAGTGTAAATATTATGAAAAACGAGTGATATATATATAAATATATATATATATATACATATATATGTTTTATAACTTTTATATAAGAAGTCTTTGAATAAACAACAGGAATCACTAGTTATTTCAAGTTTATGAACTATCGAATTTCGGCAGAAAAGTTGCATCGACTTTGAAAAATCAAAACTAATTCATAGCTTAACAAATGAGTTGATTCTTGTCCCAAAAGTTAGATCTAGGTTTTAACTAAAAATCTTGAAGTTTTCATAATTTATTATGGAGTTTAGAACCCCCAGATATTATTTGGGAACCCGAAAGTTTGACAGCTCAAAAATGGCCAACATAGCGTTTTTAGCGAGCTTTTTCCCTAACGTAAACACCTTGAAAAATGGTCGTTCTTGACCTTAAAAATTCTTTGTATATAGTAGTTTAATGTCCAAGAAAACCAAAGCCGAAATCGTTTTGGAGCTTGGTCAAAAAGAGCGTCAAAGTAGGCCAAAAACACCTTCAAAAAGCTGGAAAATTATATATATAAACTTGACGTTTTAAGTGGGTTTTATTTATAAACTTGTAATGTTGGGTGATTTAAAAGATAAAAACACTTATACATACATATTATCATATATGGGAGTTATTAAATCCCTTATATTATTTAGGACTTGCTTAAACGCGTCCGGTGTCATCACTCATCAACAACGTAAATCGTCGTTTTTACGCTCATTTTGCCATCAACATGCGATGAGTCCTCATAGCCCCTATTATCACACTGTTATGTTTTGGGGTTGAAGTACATGCTACGTTTTCATATGGACACGAAAACAACTTCATTTCTATTATGTATTACACATGTGGTTCCGTCAGCCCTCAAATCATGAACCGTTAATTGCATTTATTTGTAAGCGCGAATATATTGTGGATAGATCTGTCTGGAGTCATGTCCCCCATCCGGGTTAGTTCAGCTCGGCTAATAGCGGGTGCATATATATTCAACACACGGTATTACGTATGGGAATATTGCACAGGGCAAACTCATTTAATTAAGCTTCGGTTGCATGATGGTTTATATGTAATACATAACATGGAATTTATGATTTTATAAATTCAAATTCAACTGTTGTTGTCCATACAAGTCAGATTTACGTGTAAACCTATGAGCTCACTAACAATTTTTGTTGACGTATTTTAGCGTGTATTTTCAGGAAATTAAGGCACGTGCGCCTCACAGCAAGTATTTTCAAGCTTCCGTACTTTTGGAGTCGCATGCATTTTCAAACTACCGGAGATTTAGTTGCATTATTTTGATTACTTTAATTATGTATTTAAATCTCTGCATCTTGCGAACTACTCTTATCATTTTCAAGTTATGTAAAACATTTCAATATTTATATTTTAAGTTAAATCAATGTAATTTTGAAAACGTCCATATAGTGGTCGTTCATTATGATTATTGTTACGCTTCCGCGACATCACGCTTCGTTGCCAACCGGGGTAACGGGGTGTGACAGGTATCATGCTGAAGGAGATCTGGAATTAGAGGCATACACAGATTCTGATTATGGTGGATTCAGCTTGAACCGGAAATCAACAACTGGAGGTTGTCAGTTCCTTAGAGGGAGGCTCGTATCCTGGCAATGCAAGAAATAAACTTCGGTAGCCGTGTCAACGTGCGAGGCCGAATATGTAGCTGCTGGTAGTTGCTGTTCACAGGTTTTGTGGATACAACAACAATTGCGGGATTACGGTTTGACTTACACTCATACTCCCATTAGGATAGATAATCAGTCTACAATTGCTATAACTAATAATCCAGTTAAACACAATAAAACAAAGCACGTAGACATAAGACATCATTTCATACGTGATTGTGCTGAAAAGAATTTGATAAAACTGGTAAAAGTTGCAACGGAAGACAATAATGCAGACTTATTCACTAAGGCATTTGATAAGTCACGCTTTGAGTTGTTAGTTCAACTAAATGGTATGCGTAATCCAGAGTAACTTGACCTTAGTAGTTTTTCTTTTTTAAGTAAGTTAGTAGTTTAGTAGATTTTCTTTCCTTTTATAGTAAGTGAGTAGGTTAGTTTATTATCTTATCTTAAAAATCAAAAACAAAAGAAAAAAGAGGGAAAATCATTAAAAAAAAAAGGAATATGGAAAATTAGTGAAGTCTTAGAGTCTAAGGTTCAAAGTGACGAAATTTAGCACAGTCTACTTGCCTGATGTGTTCGTAGGCATAATACATGAAGGAAATCCTAACACCTAATAAAATAATAAAAAAATATCATATGTGTAACTAACTTAGATGTATGACCAAATTGTCTTAATTTTTATGATAGAGACATACAGACAATGATTGTAAATGAGGTATGCAAATTTATCTGGGGTATGTATAGCAACATCAAAATACGTCTTAAGAAAAGAAAAGAAATATTTTGAAAAGAAAAGGGAGTCAAAACAAGTCGCTTTGTTCTACGTAAGTACAAATCTGTCACCTTTGCTTTGACTCAAGTTAGCAAGATAAGTCGTTTTGTTGTACGTATGTACAGACCTATCACCATTGTCTTGCTAACTTAAAAGGAACTCTAAGACGATCTAAGACACTCTGTTATATGTAAATACAAAAATTGTGTCCGACGTTTGCCTTTTAAAGAAAATTTGCAATACCGAAAAGTTATAATCGTTGTATGTCTGCCTTGATCATAGAAGTCTATCTAAGGATGGGACATGTAAGGTAGTTTCTTGATAAATAAAAAGGGCAAGGGAATTTCAAAAGTGTTAAATGTTTAAAGGGAAAATTATACCGACAATCAACTTGAAATGTATATCACGACAAACAACCAAAGGAATAAAAATTCCTAAGTGTGAAAGTGAAATAATGAAAGTGCGTTTGACATCACTATCTGATTGATCCTTTGTCAGAATCTAAAACTAAATTACCAAGACTAACTGATTTGAATTTATCAGAGTATAAATCAATAATCTTGCTTTGAATCAAAGTTTAATCAAGAAGTTTGCGGAATAACACTTAATTATTTTAACAAAAACTTTCAGAATCAATAATGAACAAACACACAAGAAGTAATCAAGACTGTTTGTATTGCTGAATTCAATGATTACAATCACCTCTAATCTGTTTGATTAGACGAAGAACACAGACTGTTCTTAGGGTTTTACAACCTTAGAGGCTTATGAAAACTCTATCAATAAAGCAATTACAGACTCAAAATATGCAGAAAACTCCTGTACAATAGAAAGACCTATTCTATGTATTTATATTGCTTCTTGATATGTTTCCTTGACGAATGATGACTTCTCTGATAGTAGATATGCTGGAATCTTCATGTAGATATCTTTTCCTGAAAATCAGCACTTTCTGTTTATGAAACTGTTGAGCAGCTTGAATCACTTGACAGCATGAACAGAGCAGCTTGAGTAGATTTGCTCTGGCAGCTTGAACTTTTACACTGGCAGCTCGAGTTTCTTCTACTAGCAGCATGAACTTTGTATTTACATTTAAAATCTACTAACAGTCTGAGAAGTCTAACTAACAGCTTGAACATACTTAAACTATTTCCCAACAATCTCCCCCTAACTTAAATTCTTTACACAAGACTTTAAGTTCTATACAAAAAAATAGAAATGAATACGTAAACTGTTATTTACAAACCAAGGCTTTGAAAAAATTATAACTGTGCAAGTTTCTGATCTATAGCCTTCAAAAACTCTCTCTTCATCTCTTCTTTATCACAAGATATCCTAACTGATTTTATTTGGAGCAGCATATCTTTTGAAAAATTATAAAACTCGAGATTGAAGAAAATACTAGACCCATCTGTGAATTTGATTCTGTAAGTCCTGGATTTGACAAAAAGATGAACTTCCTTGATCTTTTTCCCTTTCTTCTCAGCATCTTCTATCTCTTTTCGTGCGAATTCAGTATCAACAACCATACTTAGATCTCTGATGAGTTGTTTCACTTGTGGAAGAGCAGATCTAACTTGTGTAACAGACCCTATGTTGTACATCTTTATCAGTTCATCCCTGGTCAGCTTCTGAACCATTTTCCAGAATGTATCAAACTCTTCTTCTGGTCCAGACTCTCTTCTTATTACAAACTTGACCCTTAAATCTCTTTCATCCAGTGACTTAGCAAACCAGTAGTTGATTTGAGGCTTTGTGAAATCATGTTGATCAATCAACTTCTCTATCTCCATGGCCTTTTGCAGTTGTTGATCAAATAGCACCCTCTTAACAGATGAAAGAATAGAAACAACTGCTTGATCAGTGGGAGCAGGTGCACTGGCGGCAGCTTCAGTTTGGACTGATTTTGTTGATGGTTGGACTTTTTGGGATGGTTGAGCTTCTGGAGAGACTTTTGTTTTCTTTCTTTTCTCCATTTCTTTGTCATGGATTTCCTGCAGCCTTTCAGTAGACATGGACTGAGCCATTTTCTTTGGAATACCTGCTGCAAAGGCAAAATTGATTAAGAATCTTCTGTGCTCAGCCTTGGTGTGCCCTGTTGGCATTTTTCTCTTCATTGCTCCTTGTTTAACCACGAACCCCTTTAGGTAATCACCTAAGGTCTCATCATCATCCATTGGGGTTTGGGCTTGCTGATCTAATTCCTTGTCCTGTTCTTCTGCTATTCTTTTGGCAATTTCAGCATCAAAGGCAATTTGGGCTTCTTTGGAAGAAAATTTATGCTTTGGAGACTCAATGAGAATACCCTTGCCCTTGTCTTTTGCAGCAGATGTTGCAGCTTGGACTGTGCTTGATGAAGCTTGAATGCCTTCCCTGATCACAACTCCAGTAGCTTTTGAAGGAGCAGCTTGAGTTTCTAGGCTAACAGCTTGAGAAGCTGTTGGGACTGCTAGCCTAGAAACTGGAACTGTTGATGCTGCTTGGACTGTTGTTGTTGGAGCTGCTTGAACTGACTTGGGAACCTCCTGATTCTCCCCCTTTTTGGAAGCATTGGTTTGGTCAGAAGGACCTACAACCTTTGCCCCTTGGGTTTGAATCATCTGCTCTAATTTCGTAATTTTATTTCCACAGAGGGTGAACCCTTTGTGAAGATAATCCATTCGCTTATTCTGAGCAGCCTCTGCCTGTTTGAGTTCAAAAATTTGAGCCCCCTGTGCAGCAATGATGGACATTTGATATTCCAACATGGTTACAACAGGTTTCAGCTTGGGATCCGTCAAAAGCATGAGTTGCAGACTTGTCTCAAGATCAGAAAACACCTGGGGTGCTTGTGATCTATCACTGACATTAAGACCAGAAGTAGAAACTTCTGGGCCCCTCTGTTCTTGGTTCTGGGGTCTTCCAGCTTGTGTTTGCACACTGGCTGTTGCCATGGGTGTGGTCTTAGATATGTTGGCACTGACCTGTGCTTCTTTTGCAGAAACATCAGTAGTGCCAGCCACAGAACCCATATGAACCATCTCTGATGAGACGATCACCTCCTGAGTGAGGATGGGAGTTTCCTCAATTGTTTACCTTTGGATATTCTGTGCAGAAGTGTCCTCCTGCACAGGGATATATGGCTCTTGTTGATGGGAGGAGGAGGAAGGAGCTCCTGGTCCCCTTTTCCTTTTAAATAAGAATTTTAATGGGCGTCTTGGCTGTACAAAAGGATCAGATGGAATATTTGTATCATGAGGAGTGGGTTGGGGTCCTGGGGTTGAAGCAGGAATGTTGGGCTGTGTCTGCTCAGGACCCTCTCCTCGGTTTCCTGGAATGATGTTTATCATTGCAGACGGCAATGGAACATCTATACTTACAAAATTGGCACTTGGCTTTAATAGCCTTTTGATTGAAGACAATGAGTGCCTATGGGAAACATGTATCCGTTTATGTAAATGTGGAGTTGTGCAGTGTGCAATAATTTCTGCCAAAAACCTAGGATACATCAAAAATTTCCCATTCTTTAGGGAATGATGCCTTAACATTCCTTGAAAGATCATGTTTGAAAAATTGAACTGTTGGCCAGTAGAAAAGCACACTAAGGCAGTGGCAATATTTGAAGAAAACTCAGACCAACCAGTTCTTTTGGGGCTTAAACATTGCTGAATAATATGCACAAGGTATTTCCATTTAGGAGAAAAATGTGCCTTAAGAAAAGTAAAAGAATCAGCAGGACCCCTATAACCAATATTTTGAAGACCAAAATGTAAAGCTTGAAGGGATAAGTCGGTTATACCTGAGGCATCTTGAAGATGCAAGTGATGTTTGATGGATTCCTCAGTGATATTGATGACAGTATCATCAATCTTGGATATGAGGGTAGGCACTCCATTGATGGTTTGAACAGATGCATGGTTCCAAAACTGTTCAATATGGGAGATGTATATAGTAGGGTTAATGGAAAGGGCATAATGGATATGGGAGTGCCTCAGGAAATCCATCATTACATGAAATGGTTGAAGTTCAGAATGATTTAGGGTGTATGGGTGGCAGTTGTGTTCTTTTACGATCTCCATTGTTGAAGAAACGACGGTTTAGGGTTTGAAAGAAGAATGTGTGATTCGTTCAGAGAGAAAGCAAGAGGCCGTGGAAGAAGAATATGTAACTGGTAGTTACAACTGAACGAAGCTGGGACCTTTAAAGGTTTTGAAAGGATTGGGTCCCGCGCACACATTTGAAAAATTACCCAAATACCCTGCACACTTTGACAGATCAAGTGAAAATAACTAACAGCATGAGAAAATGAACTAGCAGCATGAGAAAATACTCAAGCTGTTAGTTAGAAATGAAGCATCTTTTAATATAACAGTGACTCCCCCTTAAATTAAGCATACTGAGTAGACAATAATAAAAACCAATTAATCCATGTTTACCATACCAATATTTGATACTAGGAAAGTGAACCTTCCTACATCAAAAGGTTTTGTAAATAGATCAGCTAACTGATCATCAGTATGAATCTTGGTAACTTGGATCAACTTCTTTTCATTACAATCTCTGATAAAGTGAAATCTGATTTCTATATGCTTGGTTTTTTGGAATTTCACTGGGTTTTGCACAATGCTGATTGTACTTGAGTTGTCAATATAAATAGGAGTTGATAAGAAATTCATACCATAGTCTCTTAGTTGATTTTGAATCCACATTACCTGGGAGCAGCAGCTTGCAGCTGCTACATATTCTGCTTCAGTGGATGATGTGGACACAGTTGTTTGCTTTTTGCATTGCCAAGAGACCAATCTTGCTCCTAAATATTGACATCCACCAGTTGTGGATTTCCTGTCAATGTTGCATCCACCATAGTCACTGTCAGAATAAGCAGTTAATACAAGGGGAGAGTCTTTAGGATACCATAGGCCTAAGTGTGGTTGGCCTTTAAGGTATCTAAAGATTCTCTTAACAGCAACCAAGTGAGAGTCCTTTGGAGAGCATTGAAACCTAGCACACACAGACCGCAAACATTATATCAGGTCTGGAAGATGTTAGATACATAAGAGATCCTATAAGAGATCTGTATAAATGAATATCCACATCTATACCATCTTTGTCTGTATGAAGCTGCTTATGAGGATCCATTGGAGTGCTTGCAGCTTTGGTGTCTTGATACCCAAACTTGTCCAATATGTCTTTCACATACTTTGATTGACTTATGAAAAGACCAGTAGGCTTCTGCTTGACTTGTAATCCTAGAAAGAAAGTGAGTTCTCCCATTGAGCTCATTTGGAACTTTTTGTGCATTAAAGTCTCAAACTCTTTGCACAAACAATCATTGGTTGAACCAAAGATGATGTCATCAACATAGATTTGGACAAGCAGAATCTCATCTTTGATAGACTTAGTGAAGAGTGTTTTGTCCAAAGTGCCTCTCTTGAATCCATTTTGTAGAAGGTATGATGACAGAGTGTCATACCATGCTCTGGGGGCTTGATGAAGACCATAGAGAGCCTTGTCTAGCTTGTACACCTTGTCTGGATACTTGTAGTCTTCAAAACCAGGAGGTTGACACACATATACCATCTCTTCAATTGTCCCATACAGAAAAGCACACTTGACATCCATTTGATACACTTTAAAACCTTTGAAGCTTGCATAGGCCAAAAATAGTCTGATGGCTTCAATTCTTGCTACTGGAGCAAATACATCATCATAATCTATGCCTTCTTCTTGAGTGTACCCTTGTGCTACTAGCCTTGCTTTGTTCTTGATGACTATCCCTCTCTCATCTTTCTTGTTTCTGAACACCCATCTTGTACCTATTGCTCTTTTACCTTTAGGAAGATCCACCAGAGTCCATACATTCTGAATATTGAACTGTAGAAGCTCTTCTTGCATAGCTTCAATCCAGGATGAATCTTTTAGTGCTTCTGATGCCTTTTTGGGTTCTAGTTGAGACATGAAACAGGCATGTTCAAAAGCAGCTAGACTGAATTCAGGATCTGCTTGTTCAGCAGCAGCAGTCTCATTGTGAACCATTTTCCTTGTTTGAACAGGAGTGCTTGGATCACCCAGTATTTGATTGAGAGGGTGATACTTGTGAACTCTTAGTGTGGGCTTTCTCTCTATTTGAAAAGAAGTTCCAAGATTTGTATCATCTCCATCAGAACCAGTGAATGGTTCAGTTTCTGGAACAGCTTGACTTGAATCTGGGACTGTTTCCTTTTGTGTTGGAGCTGTGCTTTCAGGACTTGGGGATGGCACTTCAGTGTCTGGATTTGCATTAAGTGGAGCATTCAGGACCCCTGGAGGATCACAAGACAGAAGTGGTAGAGTGGTGTAATCATCCCAACTTGGTGAATCTGCAGCAGTCTGAAACTTTGTGCCAACAGCTTGAGAAGTTGTATTGGCAGCATGAGAATTTGTGTTCGCAGCTTCAACCCTGTATGCATCAGCTTCTGCAGAATACTCAACAAAGCTCAGAGAATTCGTTAGTGAATCTAAATCAAACAACCAATCAGGACCAGTGCCTTTGATATTAGCAGTATTTTCATTAAATTCAACATTGGCACTTTCTTCAATTGTTTTAGACACACTGTTGTATACTCTATAGGCTTTGCTTTGAGTTGAGTAGCCTACAAAGAATCCTTCTTCAGCTTTACTTTCAAACTTTCCTAAGTTAGTCTTAGTGTGAAGAATAGTACATGGGCATCCAAAAGGCTTGAAGAAAGCAATTAGGGGACTTCTGTTATGGAATAACTCATAGGGAGTTTTCCCTTGTGATTGGACAACCTGAACCCTATTCAGAACATAACAGGCTGTATTAACAGCTTCTGCCCAGAAAGTCATTGGCAGATTTGAATCAGCTAACATTGTTCTAGCAGCCTCAATTAATGTTCTGTTCTTTCTTTCAGCTACACCATTTTGCTGTGGTGTTCTTGGTGCACTATACTGTCTAGCAATCCCTTTGGACTCACAGAAACTGTTTAGAATGTGATTTTTAAATTCAGTTCCATTGTCTGATCTTATCACCTTAACTCTGGAGTTGGATTGGTTTTCTATCTTAAGAATAAAAGACTTAACTAGCTCAGCAGTCTCATCTTTGGTTCTAAGAAAGTAAACCCAAGTAAATCTGGTGAAATCATCAACAATAACTAAACAGTAAGCCCTTTTATTCAAACTCAAAACAGATGTTGGACCAAATAGATCCATATGAAGCAGCTGAAGAACAGATGAGATTGAATTTATTTCTTTGGCCTTATGAGAAGTTTTGTGTTGCTTACCTTTAAGGCATGCTACACAATGATCATCACAAATGAACTCCTTTTGTGGTAAGCCTCTTACCAGATTCTTTTTAACTAAAGCATTCATGGACTTGAAGTTCATGTGACACATCCTTCTATGCCAAAGAGCAGACTCATTGGATGATGCTTTGGATATCAAACAGCTTAAAGTATTAGATTTAGTCAAAAGATCTGTGTCTAGACAGTAGACATTGTCCTTTCTTGGTGTTCTTAGTAAAACAAGATGTTCAGGAACTTTGAAATCTTTTGAAAGAACAATGCACTCAGAATCTGTGAACAGAACAATGTTTTGTTTGTCACAGATTTGAGAGACACTTAATAAATTGTACTTAAGCTGTTCAACATACAAAACATCATCGAATGTCATGTTGCCTGCATTAACAGTACCTTTACCTGTAACCTTACCTCCTTTTGAGTTGCCTCCAAATGCTACAAAACCTCCATCAAAACCTTTGAAATTTGACAAGCACTCAGAATTGCTTGTCATGTGCCTAGAGCATCCACTGTCCAAATGCCATCTTGTTCTATGAGGAGACCTGTGGTTGCCCTGCACAAATAACAGCTTAGTTAGTCGTGGAGTAAACCCAAACCAAATTGGTTTTGGGTTGGCCTTGTACATTGACATAACTAAATACTGTTTTTGACTTCTTATATTTAGTAAGATCTACTGATGGAGTCTTTGGAGAGTATTTGGTGATTATATGAGGTATCCAACTATTTTGATCATCTTATCTTCTAACAGTCTCAGATGGTTCACTAGCAGCTCCAGATTGATGCTCAGCAGTTTGAGCTGTGTTTGTAGTGCTAACAGTTTCAGTTTTTGCACTAACAGCATCAGATTTTGACTTAGCAGTCTGATATTTTGCATTAGCAGTTTGAGCATCAGATTTGTCCTTGACACACCATATTTGTTTAAAACTTGATTTAGGCTTTGCCAAAACTTGTTTTTGATGTGTGGACTGTTTTTTATTAACTTTGGAAAACCTGTGGTCAACTGTTTTCTTTGGAACTGCTGTGGAAGGTTTCACTTTTGAGTGCTTGGCCTGAATAAGATTTGATTTTGTGTGATGGACAGTCTGTTTTGCAACAGCTGGTTTGTAAAAACAATCTTTGGCTAAGTGATTCTTCCTTCCACAGTGAAAACATCTTTTGACAGTTTGAATTGGAGAACCAGACTTTTCTGTCAATTTCTGGTTCTTGTTTCTCTGATTTCCTCTTACCTGCTGTTGTTTAGGAAACTTTTGAACACCATGCATTTGGCATGTGCAGATAGAAACAGTTTTACCTCTTTTATTTCCTTTTGATGAAGATGCAGTGTTACAGTTAGAATGTACAGAAACTTGTGGAGTAGCATTGCAAACACTCATCTTCTCCTTTCCTTTCCTACTGGGAACTTGAACCTCTATGGGTGCACTTATTGTGTCACAGTCTTTATTGTGAATCTTATCTTCCTTTGATTCAAGACTGTTATCAAGGATAGGATCTACAATAGTCATAGACTCATCTAGTGGTTCATTGACAAGTCTATCAGCAACCTCACTCATTGGATGAATGTACTTGTTGTTGTATGGAGGTGGAGTAGCTCTGTATCCTATTCCTTCTTTGGGATTAACCTGAGATTTTACTCTATCTTTAAATTGGACTTCAATTAGGTGTTCCAGCTTTTGATTTGCTAACTTAATGTTTCCTAGATCTATGTTAACAGATTCTAGTTTCTTATTAGCCTCTAACACCTTTTGTTCAGTCTCTTCTACCTTTTTATTTAGAGAGTCTATTTTCTTGTTTAACTCCTTTTTCTCCCACTCATGATAGGTTCTATCATACCCCATTTGAATCTCATTATCCTTATAATCATTGATCTGTTTTTCCAGATCTTCTATGGCTTGCATGTATTCATATCTCCTTTCTTCCATCTTAGCTAGAGTTTTGCACATGCTCTCATTATGATCTCTGTACTTTTTAACCATATTTTTGCATGATTGAGAGCAGAGTTTAGAATTTACCTCAGAGGGTATTTCAGTGGAGGAGACATTTGATGTTTCTGCCATTAGAGCTTGATTTTGAAATTCTTCCTCTGTCTGATCACTCCAGTCAAACACATTGTCTTCTTGAGAGACAAGTGCTGTTGATGATGATGTTTGAATGGGCTGTGAAGTCCTTGATGGCTGTTGACCTTGAGATCTACACTGTGTGGCAAAGTGACCAAGCTTATGACATTTATAGCATTCAGCTTTTGATTTATCAAAAGCTGGTTTGCCTTCTGTTTTGGCTTGAAAGTTGGTCCTTCCAGTTTTTTTAAGAAATCTTTTGGCCCTCATGGTCAGCATTGCATGTTGCCACTTTAAATCCATCTCTTCAAGATCATCTGGATGAATTTGCTCCAAGTCTTCAACATTTAGAGCAAATAATCCATCATTGGCAACAAAAGCCTCATAGTGAGTTTCAGCAGAGTTGCCATCACCACCTGAAAAAGAATCATAGTTATTAGATTTTTCAGAAGACAGAAGAGCAGAATTGTTATTATAAGAAAAGGATTTCTTTTTAGCATCAATCTCAGTCTCAAACACTCTTAAACTCTTAAACAGATCATCCAATTCTATCTCATCAAGAGTGTATTTTGTTCTCCATTGTGCAGCATAGACTGTCCATTCTTCTCCAAGAGATCTGAGAAAGTTTCTGTTGACTTCATCTTGATCCAGATTGACTTTTGCACTTTCCAGTTCACTTATCAGTTTGTTGAACCTGTCAAAAATTTGAGTAAGGTTTTCATTCTTGCCACCAGAAAAGTTTTCATACTGCTGCTTCAAGAGATCCTTTTGGTTTCTCTTGGTACTGGCATTACCAGCAAATCTTTTCTCTAAGGCATTCCAAAGATCATGAGCAGTATAAAATTTTTTGAACTGATGTTGATAAGCATTTGGAATGGCTATTTGTAAAAGTGTAAGTGCTTTCACTTCATTGATTCTAGCCTTCCTCTCAAGTTCAGTTTTTGGAGGAGTTTTAACTGGTTTTCCCTCATCATCCAGTTCTGGATCAACTACAGGTGGAAATTCAATAGCTTCCCATATGGCATAATCAATGAATTGAATATGCTGTTGAATCCTGAGTTTCCACATCTCAAACTCAGTGGGCTTGAGCATAGGCACTTTGAGTCCTTGCCTAGATCCACTGCTGCTATTTTCAAATTCCATTGCAAAATAATTTAAAAGAAAGTTTTCGACTTGGAAAAACAAAGAACGACCTGTGGCTCTGATACCACTTGTCAGAATCTAAAACTGAATTACCAAGACTAACTGATTTGAATTTATCAGAGTATAAATCAATAATCTTGCTTTGAATCAAAGTTTAATCAAGAAGTTTGCGGAATAACACTTAATTATTTTAACAAAAACTTTCACAATCAATAATGAATAAACACACAAGAAGTAATCAAGACTGTTTGTATTGCTGAATTCAATGATTACAATCACCTCTAATCTGTTTGATTAGACGAAGAACACAGACTGTTCTTAGGGTTTTACAACCTTAGAGGCTTATGAAAACTCTATCAATAAAGCAATTACAGACTCAAAATATGCAGAAAACTCCTGTACAATAGAAAGACCTATTCTATGTATTTATATTGCTTCTTGATATGTTTCCTTGACGAATGATGACTTCTCTGATAGTAGATATGCTGGAATCTTCATGTAGATATCTTTTCCTGAAAATCAGCACTTTCTGTTTATGAAACTGTTGAGCAGCTTGAATCACTTGACAGCATGAACAGAGCAGCTTGAGTAGATTTGCTCTGGCAGCTTGAACTTTTACACTGGCAGCTCGAGTTTCTTCTACTAGCAGCATGAACTTTGTATTTACATTTAAAATCTACTAACAGTCTGAGAAGTCTAACTAACAGCTTGAACATACTTAAACTATTTCCCAACATTCTTCTTTGACTTTCTCGCAAAAATATTCTGTTAGTATAAGTTTTGGTTTACTTTATCTTATTTTATATTTTTCATTATTTTATTTTATTTTATTTTACTTTAAGTAGGATAAAGGTCAAAGTTACTAGGATGCATTTTTGGTTGAAGAAACAAATACTGCGTGAAAATCTGTTGCTTAGTATGAATGTTTTCGCAAAGTTGGAATAATTCTATTACATGAAAAAGTTGAAAAAGTTGGATTTTATTCAAGAATTTTCAAAATTTTCAGTTAAGTTCAAAATCAACACAAATTCGAAGTTACCTTTGAAGTTGCTGGAAGTTCGAACTTAAGCTAAGTTCGAAGATGGTTGATATAAATAGGTCAACAGCACTTCATTTATGTCATATACTCTCGAATTTACTCTCTCAAACTTGTGGGTGATCTCGAACTTATTGCTTCGAACATGCCGATATTCGAATTTCTCCCAATTCCTCGAAGTTTCTCACTGTTTCTCGAACATACACACATATTTGAGTATAATGAACTTTATAATACTTAGTAAGTGTTAGTTTAGGATGTTTTTGTGGTTAAAATCGAGCCTTTTTAAGTTTTATGTCATTTAAAACTAGGTGACTTTAAATCACAAGTTTTAAAACCTAAAACTTAAAATAAATGATACATAACTTAGATTGGAACCTAATAGGACTAGATTACACTGTTAATTAAGTCAAATGGGTTTAAAATCATGGTTTTTAAGTTGAAAGTGACCGATAATGATAATTTGTTCTTCAGGTTCGAACTTATCAGAAAGTTCGAACTTGTTGAAATATCTATAAGTTCGAAGTCAGTTATGTTCGAATGGGTGTTTCGAACTTCATTAAGTTCGAATGGTTTTTAATATTCTCGAATTTGTCTAAGTTCGAATGTGTTAGACTTCGAACTTAATCAAGTTCGAAGATATGCAAATTCGAATTTAACAAGTTTAATTTTAATTGAATTTCTAATTTTAGTTTGGTGATTTTGTGTGCAGATATGGGAGACCGTGCCTTCTATATTAAGCATAATATGGTAATGGTTGTGGATCTCCAATTGCCGGAGGCTCAGCAATACCATCCAATGATAGAGTTCCTGACGCAGTTACGCATAATCTGCCGATCACTCTGACGTATGTGAGGCAGTTCTGGGATCACCTGCAGGTGGATTGCACTGTTACCCCTACTGTGTTATGCACAAGAGTAGGCGGTCAACCTATTGTCGTTTCTGCAAACATGTTGAGACTAATCCTGCAGTTGGGCACACAGGAGCAAGAAGCAGGCCCGATAGATTTCCTAATGCCCATAAGGCAAGCGGCCTTTCTGAGAATGGGTAACGCACAGAACATAACGAAGGCGTCCTACGTAAAAAGCGGGCTAATTGGACAGTGGAGGTATCTGGTCCATGTAATAATTGTGTGTTTCGCACCGAAGAAAGTTGGGTTTGACACAATGGCGTCAAAGCTGCAGTCTACGCTGATTGCCCTGGTCTACAACAAAAAGTTCAGCTTTTCAGAATTGTTTTTCGGGGAGTTTGTCCACCAGATTACTGCTCCGGCCAGAGAATGATTTTTGATGTATCCCCGATTCATAATGATGATTATCCGACACTCTTTGCCAAATCTGCCACCACTACCTGAGCAAAGTGGTGTTGCCTTGATCGATAAGCGTATTTTTGCTGACTGCCAGACCCATAATGCACGAAGGGCTGAGCAGGTCAGGCCTCAAGTGGCACCGTTGTTTGGTGCAGTGATAGATCCTGATTTTGTTGCTCCGGAAGGAGAAAATTGGATAGGTGAAGCCCCCCCCCCCCCCCCCCCCGTCCAACAACAACAGCAGCAACAACCTCAACAACCTCAACAACCGAGAGCACCGGCAAGAAGAACTCCGGTTGCAAGAACGATTCCCCGCTCACAACCTGCTACTGAAACTGCTGGGCCATCAAGTTCGGCACCACAGTTCGACCAACGGGAACTAACGGTGGAGGAAATCTGGGCGCAAGGAGCAGCAACGGAGGAAGATATAGCTAAACAGTTCGTTCAAGTCATTTTGGAACAACCAGCTGATGTAGATGACATTTTTAAGGTGATAGATGAATATCAACCTCCTGTTGCCGAGTTTGTAGGCACAAAAGGTCATGCTGAAGGAGAAGAAGCTAGGGAACAGGCTGAGGTTGAGGGTCAAGTCGAGACCGCCTCTGAGTCTGAAGCAGAGTCATGTTCTGAGGAGACTGAAGCTGAAGATCCGGCTGTTACCATCGGCAGATATGGATTTAGAGTAGTTGTTAGCCGAAGGAAAATGACAAGGCCCGTAATTCGTGATGAAGAGGCTGAAGATTCTGATTTTGAATTAGAAGAAGAAGCTCCAGTTGCCACTAGGCACAGAGCAAAAAGGGATCGCTTCATGCAAGGAGCTCCATCTACATCTGCTATTCCATCTAAGTCAACTGCCGCTCCATCCACATCAACCGTCGCTTCATCAACATCCGCCTCCATTGCATTCACCTCCGTTTCATTCATCGAAAATCAGCGGTTTACAGAGTTGAAGAGCAAAGTGGACTTCCAAACAGTTCAAATATACTAGCTTTCAACAGCGGTCAATGAATTGGAACAACACAATTGAAGGCTGGAGTTAGAAAATGCAAAGCTTCAAACGACTGTTGCTGCTCAACAAGAAGATTTGACGACTCAGTGTTCTCAAATTATAACTCTGCAGACCCTGATTTAGAAAATAATGAAATATCTTCAATCTTAGGGGGAGAGCAGCTGCAGAGGATATGAGCTCAGGAGAGTTCAAAGAGATGATGAAGAAGGCGATGATCCCGGCATGCAGAAAGAAAGTGAGCTGGCATATCTTTCTCAACAGACTGCTCAGCAAGCAAATATTCAGGGGGAGCCTGGTTCTTCGGGTATAGGAGGACGTGAAGGTGAAGATAAAGGCAAGGCTCCATAGGCGTCAGAGCTAATTGATCAGGAAATAATTGGAGCCTTGGCCGATATTGAAGATGAAGAAGTGATGTTTGATTTTGATAATGAAATAGAAGACCTTGAAGAAGGGGAGTTCGTTCCAGAAGACGTTGCAGATTGGAGATCTGATGACGAGGTTTTGGTTGATGAAGAAGATGAAGCCGACGAGATCATCATTCATCAACATCCTATCACAGATACATACACTACTAAGAACAAAACATGAGAGACATCGATGTGTTGAAGGATGCTCTAAATGTTGAATCAGAAAGTGAGGAGCCTGATAGGGAACTCACAAATGAAGAGAAAAGAAAGTTGTGGTTTAGAAAGGAAGAAAAAAGGTCTGAGTTAGATGGGAAGAAGAAGATGAGATTGCCTAGTCCAGGAAAGTTGTCTGGAGGCATTCTCAGCTGGTTTTTCGATAGAGAGCTACAACTTTTTGTGTTAAAGAGACGAGATGGGTTGCAGTATCTGAAGAGAACGTTGAAAATCTTTAATATGCTGCCAAAATGCAAAGTCAAAGAGCTTGCGTGGATGAATCTGATAAACCTAGGAGATACCAGTACGCTGAAGACATAGCGAGAATCATTAGAAAAGAAGGTCGATCTGGAAGGTTTGAGATGACTAATGGAGGACCCTGAAGACAAAGTTATTTTGAAAGTATATGACCTTCTACATCTTTTAAACCTATCTCAGAGCCACCTGTAAAAACTTCATGAACAATCTATCTATTACCACGAAGGTTGGAGATCGGAAGGCAGGAAGTACCAAAAGGTAGTCAAGGTTTGTATAGAGAGGGGTTTGTATGCTGGTAGCATTTTGAATAGGCCTAGTACATAGACTAATTTAATATCTAGTTAGAAGCTATCGTCAAGGGGGAGTTTGTTAGTGCATCATGTGTGACGATAGCAGTCTAAGTGTAGATAATCTTTTCTAATAGTTCAGGCCATTGTAATTGCACGATAATACATAGGTTTGATCTTGTTTGTGATTAATGTTTACTTAAGTTCAAACATAAGTTCAAAGATAAGTTCAAAGATAAGTTATAAGATAAGTTCAAAGGTAAGTTCAAACATAAGTTCTAGAACAAGATCAAAGACAAGTTCTAGAATAAGTTCAAAGCAAGGATTCGAACTTATTGGTGGACGAGTTCGTGGGCTTGGGCCTTCAAGAACTTGTCTGTGCCAAGTTCGAAGTTAAGGCTTATAATTAAGGGTTAATTAGTATTGATTAACAATCTTTGTAGAGATCACTGTTTAAGGGCGATTACGAACTTGTGAGCGATTAGCAGAGAGTTTTGGAGAGATTCACGTGTCGGGACATTCGTCGTTACGTTTATCATCATGTTCGTCTCCGTGTTTCATGTGTGTGTGATCAATCCATTAAACCCCTAACGAGGATTCCGCACTCATTGGATGGTGTCGCGTCAAGATTGGATCTGTAGGTAGGTGACCATACATTCTACAGGTATGCCTTCTTCTTCTCCAGAATAGAACGTTGTAGCCCCCGACTTAGGTACACTAGAAGTGAATGGCTTAGACTTACCAAAGTACATCTCATGATCTTGTACCTGATCATATTCCATTTCCTTCTTCTGTATCTTAAAGTTATAAGCTCTCAGTGTCCCAATAACCTCTTCAAGAGTGAAAGTGTCCAACTTATCTTGATCATGCTTTATCAAAGCAGTGTACATCTCCCACTTTGCCGGTAACGCATCTAAAAGTTTGTCAATCTTTTCAGATGCTTGATAATCAACTCTGTGATTATCAAGCTCGGTCAGAAAATGATAAAACCTTTTAATCACCTCATCCAAACTTTAATTCTTCAGACTTCTTAAAGATCGCAAACTGTTATTTCAACAATTCAGTTCTTCCCTTTCTCACACATGGATTTCCCTCATACCTCTTCTCCAAAGCCTCCCAGAGTTATTTAGAGGTTCGGTGATGTTTAAACGTATGCAAATTCTCCAAAGGTAACGCCTATTTAATTGACGACAGATCCCGATTTTCAGCTTCATAAATTTTCTTATCCTCATCTTTCATCTGTTGATAGGAAAGAACATTCATCCTGCTAGGGGGAACATACCCTTCATCTATTCTTACTCACATGCACATATCGTTAAAACGAGTGAAGTCCGCAAACCTATCCTTCCACTAGTAATAATCCTCGATCTTCATAAGCTTGTGTGGGGAATTTGATTTGCCTACATCGTGATCCATTTCCAAGAACTAGTGTAGACTTGACATTTTCAAAAACTTTTGGTCACGAACTTAATTAATTAATTTTTAAATAAATTTGGAACAAGTTCGTACGAATTTAATTTAAATTCGTTTTACTAAATTAAATTTTTTTAATATTAAATTCGTGGAAACTAAGTTCGTGAAACCCTAGTTCGTATCTGACAAGTTCATTCCAAACAAGTCCGTTCCTGACAAGTCCAAGGAATAACAAGTTCGTACGAACTTAGCAAGTCAAGTTCCTAGAACCTAAACTAACAAGTTCGTGAAATCTAACAAATTTGTGCGCCACAAGTTCGTGGAGGAGCGTGTCTAAACAAGTTCGTGAAGCCCTAAAATCCCAATAACTTCGAGCGCCGCAAGTTCGTGAAATTTTCAAAACTTTGATTTTTCAAAAACTCAAATGAATTCAACGTTTTTAAGCCTAAAATTGATGAATCTCACTGAATAGATGAACTAACAAGTTTATAGAATTGTAGAACTGCTCAAATCAACGTAAACCTTCTAAAAAAACGTGATTTATCCGAAAAACGCCAAGAAACCTTTGATTGTTTAACGAATCATGATGAACAGGAAGAACAATCAAATATTAGCTCTGATACCACTAGTAAGGTCCACCCTCTACAGATCTATCAAAGCGTGACGACATCAAAGGAGTGCGGAATCCTCGTTTAACGTTGAAGTAACAATCACACGGGAACACGGAACAAATCACGATGCTAGCCGAACACGTATCAACCCCACCCGATGTATTGCTCCTCTTTGCAATTCTGAAACTCCCAAAGTTCGTCTGAATAACCCTTATATCTCATGATATAACCCTTAAGTTTGTGCATGGCCCAAGCCCACGAACTTATAAGTTCAAGCCCATGCAGATAAGTTCGTATGAAGTTATCAGTGCTAAGTTCGTAGCCCTATGAACTTATTCTCATAAGTTCATATCCTCGTGAACTTATCACCTTAAGTTCATAGCCTCATGAACTTATCACCTAAAGTTCATAACCTCATGAACTTATTCTCATAAGTTCATATCTCATGAACTTAACATGAACACAATGCACAATCATGAACTTAAGACATAAATAGAACAAACAATCATGACTTGTATTATTAGAGCCCTCTCAATTACATATGACTATCTATTAAAAAACTAGACTGCTATCATCACATCGGGTGTACCAACATCTTTGTCATCGACCTTGGCTACCCAAAATAGCGTTTCCATCTCTTTGATCCAATCGTTAGCAGCGGTTGGATCAATTTTCCCCACAAAAGCCGGAGAACCACAGCTAGTGAAGTCTTTATAGCTAACGCTTTGATCCTTTCTTCGAGATTTAGTAGATTCAGACCTATCCTTCTGTTTCTCAGCTGAGGTTGAACTCAAAGCAGTTCTGAAGGCCTGAAATACATTAGCCAACAATTCTTCAAAATGTTTTCATTGGCTTCCCAGTAGCTTGAAAACCTTATCGAGCACTCGGAGTTCATGCTCATAGAACTCCTCACCAGATGAATGCTCATACTCTTCTTCTTCATGATCAGGGCTACTCCCCACATTGGGATTCGGTTCATCACGTTCAACCATTAAGATGTATAAGATTAAGGATAGGTATACACATTAATTATACGGTGGATATCATCATATTCCTAAACCCGTACCCATCCTAGGACAAATTATAACTTAAATTGTGTTATAATATCGTTGCCTAGCTGCTCAATACAAGCATATGAAACTGAGCTCAGTAGAGTATCTTCGACTATACTCATCCAATGAACATCGGCTCTGATAATAAATTGAAACACCTATTTCAACATAAAACAATATTAAATGAAATTACATTTGATTAACCATGATTAACATGGTTCAAAAGAAAATCGGCCATGACCCATTAGCACTTAGTCCATTTCCCTAACTAGTTGGAAACTATATACTTTAAAGCATTAAGTAATTACAAGATACTTTAGAATTAATAACAACAACTATTCTCAACAAAGGCATCAAGTGTATATATATATATATATATATATATATATATATATATATATATATATATATATATATATATATATATATATACACACACACACACATCTGAACAAGTCAGTAGACAAGGTACCAAAAATTTCCCCAAAACATTAGCCTATAACTTTACCAAAAGTCTTGACTTCAAGGTCTGTCCAACTAAACCTTAGAAACCGAACCGACAATCTCCTAGCCCTTACTAACATCACCTGAGTTAAATAAAAGGTGAGGGTTAGAAAATAAAATTTGCTAAGTGAGTTACTAGATCGGTACAACGCACACAACATAAAACATTGAATAATAGTAAAAATCATTATAAAATGACATGTGCAATATCTTAATAAAAGTATTGTGGGGATAGAATCCACTATATGCATTGGTCATAAGGGAGACTCGCGGCCCGCACTTTGCCAGCCGGATTAGAACCGGTCTAGACAACTCCATTTGGCACCTGAAGTCTGGCCAACCACTCCGTAAGCTTCCGGAAGTAGGAATTTATACGCACAAACACGTAGTAAGGCGTTTAAATATATATAATGAGCTGGACGTCCAGTGAGGCCAAATGAATGAACATAGCTCTACAATGGGTCATTTGAGTTTCATAGTTCATTATCTGAGACTTATATCATGTCAATCGAGTTTCATGCTTATATATTCGAGATTGATCATGCATCATCCGTGTTTTATTTTCCAAAATAATTTCAAAGTGTGGGAATTTCATTTTTCAGAGAATGTCACATTTCAGAAGCTAAATTATTAAAATTTGTCTTTCATTAACATTGGTCCCTTAATGGTTGACTTGGAGTCCTCACAGTAATATTTTCATATTATTTTCTGGAATCCCGATGCTGTCAACGATGTGAAACAGATTTTTCTAATTTCTTGTAAAATGTCATCTTTCTTTATCTATAGAAATCTTTCTTTAAGAGCTATGGCTAACATGTTTGTTATCCTTTCAAGTTCCAAATGGCTTCCCATGCACCCACAAATAATTCCAACTCCTCAAATTCCCAATCATCCTCAAATCACGCCATCGCATCCAAGCCAAGTAAAATCCGTATCCATTGCTGGACCAAGACCCTCTAACCACATACGTGACACTCTCTTGCTGAAATCAAAACACTTTCTACTCTTATCTAATAACAATCACTGATTTGACCCTTTAGTTATCAAAGTGAGCCATCTAGTCATAGTAGAAATTCTGAAAGGGCACCCACTAGGTTATCTTTTGCAATATAAACCCATCATTCCTTTGATTTACCTACATCAGTTCTGGCACACCATTAAATCATATCCGATGGTGGTGACCATCACTGTAAGGTTACCATAGATATGTTCAAAGCCAAAATCCCACTGGCAAGACTCCGCCATACTCTGTTTCTCCCAAGGAGGATAGACAGAGTCAATTTCCCGGATGTAGCTAATTTTGAAGACTTTGTATCCGAAGAACAATTATGCAGAGACATCATAAGTTTGGGATACATAATGCCTCTTCCAAAGAGTTAAAAGAGGAATGGTATACCCTATTCAGAATCTTGAATAGGTGTATGACCTCGAAGCATACCGGTACATGGAATGGCCTATAACAAACACTACAACTATGCACAATGTATTTTGGATGACTTAAAGGAAGTGGTCCTAGCAAAGACCACCAATCGGGCAAAGAAGTTTGTTCGACTTCAACGATTCATTCAAATTCTGACTCACTCTAAAAAATTTCCTAATTATGTTATGACGAGCCTCTACAATAACTGGGACGATTTGAATGTGATTATCTTGCCTATTCCAGAATCCATATTAAGATATGTGAATGCTGAGTGTGTGCGCTTGTATAGAATAGATCATGCTCTTGTGGAGCCTCGAGAAAAAAGGTCTCCTACCCCCGGAGCTGAGCAGGTACAACAATAAGGGGTTGTTGTACAGGAATACCTTGAGTTGAGGGACAAGGAAGTTGTCAGGGGTGGTGAGGAAGGAAGTCATTCAGAGCGAACATTATCAAATATTCAAGAAGGACGAGATGAGGGAGAGGATAATGACGATGATGATAATGAAGGAGGTGGGGATGGAATTGAAACATCCGAATTTGTGCGATTACCTGATCAGAGGGAGGATGTTGTGGTTAGTGAGAGTGTGAGGGAGACCCAAGCCATAAATAGCCGGGAAACCACGTACACTGTCAGCTCTCCTTTGAGAGTTTACATTGAAACAACCAGTACCCTACTGGTGATTGCACACCCCCTAGTCACTCATCTCCTTCTCAACTAGGAGATGTTTCATTTGATCACGGGGATGTATCACACATGTTATCTAGGGATCATTTGAATCCTATAGATATTGAAATGAGTACACAGCTACCCCAGTGTACATTCCTTCATCCACATGTCATAGAGTCGATAAACATTAGGACACTTGAGTCGGTCTCATCTGTTAAGACACGTATAGAAGGACTTCGTGTCCCTATCCGAACGACTATGTTGTCAAATGCATCTGTTGCACCGTGACCTGAATTAGTTAGAAGTCCTACTAGAGCTCAAACAATGCCATCTCTGAGCGTAGGCCACACAGAGGTACTTTTTACAAGTTCCACTCTTGTGTCAACAGGAAGTCTGCATGACCCAGGTGTTAGCACGTTACCCTTTGTTACCGAACAAAAACTTGATGTTGCTATTCATGGTGTTACACATCAGATGTCTTCTCAGTTTGAATCAATGATGTCCCAAATGTTTTGTATTCAAAGACTATTGAAAGGGAAGGGTACAACTGAGGTCAAAGAAGAAAAAGAAATTTCCAACAATGAGTTGAGGGATTCTTGTATCGAGAAGTTTGAGCTTAGGAATGAAAGAATGTATGGTCTAGAAAATACGGTCGTCAATGCTCTTGGATCCCTATCTGAATGATTTTTGATTCTAGAACAGACATGTAAGTCACAAGCTTCATTGATGAAATGAAAACATGAGGACTATTACTCCGATGATGCTTTTCATGAGGGAAAAAGGATGAAGTTTGGTAATTCTGACAATCAAATGGTTGTATATGGAGTTAAAGATTCAGAGACTGGAGATTCTGAGGCAGGAGGAGCAAAATCAGACGAACCAGCTGCTACCTAACGTGAAGTGGATATGATTCTTCATGAAGCCTTTGGGTTTTGATTATTTTTTTAGAATATGGGGATTCAGATGTGGAAGAGAACGTGTCGATGATAGATGGTGCTGAAAAAGAAAGTAGTATGCCTGAGACTAAACCGAAGTCGTTAGAATTTTCTGAAATGTCAATGAGGACTAAGAGATTAGTGGATGAAAAAGAGATGGTTGAGGATATATTAAAAGATGATGTTTTGGTTTCCAAACAGACTCCAAGATTTGAAAAGCATGCGGTTAAGGAGTATGATGACACTCTAACTCCTCTATTCGGTTTCCTAGTATAATCCAGAGAAGAAGAAGCTTTCGGTTCAACATGATCACCAAGCAATTTATTACTATCAAAGCATAAGAATATGAGTTAATTCTCGATTCAGTCCAAAATGTTTATGATAATGAGCTGATGTATAAATTCTTTCATGACTTTGTTTTCGCTAAAGAATCTGAAAAACAGCTGATCTTAGGATAGCAGTCCAAGATAAGTTTCAGAGAGAGATTGATGAAATGCTAAATCTGCTCAACAAAGTGGAGTTGAATAATAAGTTGAATAAGGATAATCGGCTTAGACTAAATGCTAAAGAAAATGCTGAATTTATCAAGAAGCAAAACCACCTTCGATTTTTTGATGATATCTTGGAAAGGGAAAATCTTTTGCAAGAAACAAGTTCCCCTCTCATTTTTGAAATTGTTTAGAGTTATAGAGCCCAATATGCCCCATCTAGTGAATGATGCCAGTTTTCTGCGAAATCAAGGTCAAGCGATAAGCATGTTAGGGTGTTTCAGAGGATAGTAGAAATGAAGAAGATTGAAAAAGATAACTTTTCAATATCTTCAATCCTACATTCAGCGTGCTCAGTTCTGATAATAAAATCTACAAGTTCAGCGAGGCAGATTTCTTTTCAGTCTACATTGAACACATTGAAGATCTGCTTGATGAACTATATAGAAATAAAAGAGAGGAAAATTGTCGGTTCGCTCTCAAAGCAATCTTCCACTTCATGCACACTAAAATGGTGTTGATGTCCATTCAAGATTTACAAATTGGAGTGCAAATAGGAATGCGAAGAATGAATGTGACTGCGCCTGATCGATATGTCAAGGACATTGAAAAGTATAAAAAATATCAAGTTTTGCTCCACGATTATCCTTGTGTGATCTATAAGAACAAAGATCATGTCAAGAAGGCCATGAGAATGTCAGAGCTCAACAAATTTTCAGATGGAACCCTGAAAATGGTAATGACATCATTAAGAGGTGTTTTAGATGAAGATGCATTGAAGAGATTCAAAGGGGGGGGGGGGCATGACACAGTAGGATTGAATGATGATAGTCGACTTTATTTATGAAATTGATATTTGATTAAAATGTCGGTGGTGAATTCGGAGGTTTGAGAAAGAATTGGGCTATAAAGACTGATCTTGCTTTACTTTCATAACAGGGGGAGCTTGTTGGGTAGTTTATAATTTTGTTTATGAATGTAAAGTTGAGGGGGGGGGGGGGGGCTAGTTGTAATTTCTTTTTTCTTGTAAATGGTATATATAGAATATATTATGTAACTGTGGCGGCTGTCAATTATTGTGCCTAGATTTAAATGCAAAAAGGAAATAAGGTTTGTCAGAGGATTCATATTGCAGCCGTCTTTTTTCATGTAAACATTCTTATTGCTCAATATGAAATCATTCAGTTATTTGTGATTCATTGTGTTCCTATTGTATTCATCAATATTTCTTTCTATTTTGATATTAAAAAAATTAGGGTGAGAATTTTTCTGGGAAAAATTCTTACCATCAGTTGGTTTCGAACTTTTAGGTTTAACAACATTCGGGGATTCACAAATTTTAGATATAGAAGGACTAAAGAAAACTTTTTCTTATAGTTTGGATTTAGTAACAATTTTGTCTTTATCCTTTGTTTTCAAAGTAGGTAATGAAACTGTTTCAACTTTAGGATTAGTAGATTTTTCGTTCAAAATGTCTACTGGATCCTCAGTTTTAATAGCTTCATTTGTTAGGCACAGAAAGACCTCAATGAAACCTGTTATATATCACAGGGGAAGATTTCCAATCAAACAAGTTTGATACACTTATGGGGATACTTTAAGGCTCTTTAATGCCTCAATCAAACCTGACAAGTGATTTGCAAAATCAAACTAAGTCTGCTTTACGCTGTTAAATTAGTTGTAACCTGGTAGTTTGCCAAAACTGTCTATATCTGTTGGACAGGTTTGACAGAATATGTGTAAGCTGTCCATAATTGATGGACAATTTTGACACAGATTAGTGCTCTCTTCTTTGTGAATTGGTTTGACACTTCATGGAATTTTTTTGCATAACTTCATGCAAAGTGTTGAATGTAAAGATCAACCTTAGGGTCAAAACAAAGTGGAATATTAGAATTTCCAAGTATCTGCTAAAGCTGTTCTGAAGCATGAAGACAAAAGGGATATGTGAAATAGCTGACCGACCATTTCTTATACCAAAATAGCTTTACAAGGAAAAATAAAGGTCAATAGTTGACATTCCACTTTACAGTAAAGCTAAGGACGACAGAGACAAAAACGTAAAGACAAAAAATCTGCAGTAAGAAGACAAAATTGCTTTGTTAGATTTGTCTTGGTGCAGAAAAGCAAATTTGTCACTTTACAAGACATTCCTGCTTTCTCTACAACCAATGATTAAACTTTACTGAGATTCTTTAATTGAGTATAATATAGAAGCTTCCAAGGAAAGAGAAACTGACTGAGATATTTACAAACAGAGAACGTGAGTGCAGAGCAAAGTGTGTTTCGCATGCATGCATGTTCAAGTTCAACTTAAGTGAACTAGCATAGTGTGTCTAAGCTATTCAGTCTTAAAAGATGTTAAATTTGTGTCTTGTGTGTAAACAGTGAATGAAACTTAGTGAGTCACTTCATTTTAACTAGTTTGATTGTGTCTTAGATTAGTAAAAGTATGTTGTTCATTTCTGTCATCTCTGTTTGGATCTGTCAGCAATCCAAACCTGTTTGTAATTTTAACAAGTGTTAATATATACTTACAAGCATTAAGAAAAACCTATGTGATTAGGGAGTAACTGTATTCCCCCCACCCCCCCCCCCTCTACAGTTTATCTGAGTTTACTTGGAAAACATTTTGGGACCTACAACTGGTATTAGAGCAGTTAGAGTGTGTGTCAACTCTAGATATCTATCATTAAGTCTCATCTTCCCATTATGGACAGTTATGCGTCAAACCCCTCATTCTACTATGACAATGGTTGTATGGCCAAACCCCCAATGTTTAATCACCAAATCTTCTCTAGTTGGAAGTGCAGAATGATGCTCTATTTGGAGAATCTGGATGCGCACCTTCCAGAGATAGTAATGGAAGGTCCCTATGTGCCTACCTCTATCACTACCATCACTCCTTCTGTTGAAGATGCTGTATTGAGGTTACAACCATTGAAAAGGCTAAAGCTCAATGGATTGATGAAGATAAGAGACTGGTTACCGTTGATGCAAAAGCCAGGAACATCCTTGTAATTTCGCTCATTGATGATGTGTACAAGCTGGTTGAGAAACTGAAAACAGCTAAAGAGATATGGGATATTTTGCGCACTGTCTATGATGGTCCCACTATCACCTTGGATAACAGGATCAACAATCTATGAGTTGTTCTTTGCCAAGCCGAAAGAGAGCCTTACTGAAACTTATATCAGGTTCACTGCACTGATAAATGATCTCAAAGCTGTTGGGATCACTAATGAAAGTTTAACTCTGGTGAACAAGTTCTTAGATATTCTTCCTGAAGAGTGGATTTATTTCTAAACCATATTCGGAAATTTAGGCACCATCAGAACATGGATCTTCTAAATCTTTATGGATCCTTACTCAATGACGAGCAATCAAAGACTCAAAAGAGGAAAGCCTTAGAAACGTCTAAGAGAGGTTCATCCTTGGTGGCTAATGTAAGGCAACCTATAAATCAGGTATGTGATGTGTTCACACAAGCCGCTTCTCATACTAATGAAATTTTGGAGGCTACTACTTAGGATGAAGAGGAGAGTGAAGACCTTAGTGAACTTAATGATGAGCAAATGATTACTATGCTTGTCAAAAAGTTTAAGAATAAAAAGTTTGGAAGAACGATTCGACAAAAGAAATCAAGTGCCATGAGAAAAAGAGCATATGATAAATCTAAGGCTGAGTGTTTTAAATGTTGCAAAATTGGCCATACAGATGTAGACTGTGTCTAAAGCTGATGACTCCTCATCCAAACCCCGCATGACTAGCAAAGATGATCGATATAGGGTTAAGTATCTTATATCCATGGTAAATCTGAAAAATTTGGAAGACTCTACGGCTTCCAACAGACAAAAGGGACTAATGGCTGAAGCCTGTGACTAGGAAAACTCTGACTCATCATCTGTTGAGGAAGATAACAACAGCTTGGTGGCAATTGATGATGTTCCTTCTTCAAGTAGTTTCAAACAAGATCTAGCTGAAGTTGAGTTTCCAAGTTCTTTAGACAACTGCAATCCTACAATGTTGTATAAGGTACATAATTTTAAAGATTACAGTGTTGAAGAAAAAGAGAAAATGTTTAACTATCTGTTTGTGGATCTCTAAGATGCTGTTTAAAAGCAAGATGCTCTAAAGTCTGAAATTTCAAAATTGAAAAATGATATTGAATTCAAAACTAATGAACTTGACGGTTTTCATCAGTTGAAAACCGGGCTTGATGAGGTAAAACACATCAACACCATTTTATTACAAGAGAAAAGAGAAACAGACTTAAAGCATGCTAAGCTCCAAAAGATTGTTGAGTCTTAGTGCTATTCTACTAAGAGAGTAAATCAATGCATTAGTGACCAGAATCCTTCTCAAGATCAGGCATATCTTTGAGGAGATCTTGATACAACAACTTCTATTGTTGCAATCAAAAATTTGGAAACAGATCTGTCCACCCATGGTGAACTTCCAAATACTTTCATATAGAATGTAAATGGAAAATTGGTTTCAACAAATAGGTTTGTCAGGCCTCAAAACACTAACAGTTGATGTGTGAAAACAATGAAGTCTGGTGATGATATGTGTTCCTCATCAAACTGCACTGATGTGTGCTCAACTGCTCCACATGAACAGTGGGGTGGAAAAGTGTTAAACTTGTAGTCAAGACTGCTAAATTTGTTAATAAGACAACATCTGAAGTCAAGACTGCTGGTAAGAAACCTATACCTCTATTTAATGCTGAATTTTTTGAATATAAGTTCTCAAAAATAAAATAGCATACATCTAACAATGGTAAGTCTCATGTTGGAAATAATGCCATTGTGGTTTCAAATAAATTTTCAAATCACAGTTGTAAGTTGGCTATAAATTAAAGTAATTATTTTATCAAAATCAAACAAACTGAAGCACCGCTATAAGTGTGCAAGAATCATCAAATCTCAGTAGAGGCAAAGGCAAAGCTCATGCTAATACTGTGGAGTTTGGATATAAGTTTTCCAAGAAATAAGAAGGACAAAAGATTGTAAAACTCAAAAATTTTTATTTATGTTCTCCTAAAAAGAGAAAGGAAGTCTTTAAGGATAATGTCTCTAAAGACAAAGGCAAAGATGTTCATTCACAACCTAAAGATGATTCTTTCACAAACTTTGCTGGTTCTTATAAGTAAAGTCAACCTGTTGTAAAGACCAATAGAGAAAATGCAGAATGTGTTTCTGAAAGTTCTTCAAAAAGGCCTAAAAAGGGGAAATGCTATAGGTGTGGAAGAAAAACTCATATGGCTAAAGATTGTCCTGAAACTGTGGACATATGGCCCATTGACAGTGTTATGCCTAATACTGCAAAATCAAGCAATTTTTGAGATAACATTGCCACTGAGAAAAGTGTCAAACCTTTTACAATCCAAATAGGAAACATAAATGTTGATCTTTGTAGTCCATCAGCTAATGTTGATGAGGGAGGAGAACTCATCCCGGTGATGAGTTTCCCTAGGAACTAAATTTTCTATGTTACTCTGCAAGTTAGGCAACCAAACCAGATTTGGTACTTGGAAAATGGTTGTTCTGGCCACATGACAGGTCGCAAGGATCTGCTGAGTGACCTTAAGCCTGAACAAGGCCCAATGGTCACTTTTGGTGACAATGTCCAAGGATCCACTATAGGATATGACACTCTCCGTGCAGGTGCTGCAATTTTCAATGATGTAGACTATGTGTCGGGCTGAAACATAACCTTGTTATCATAAGTCAACGGTGTGATGCTGGCTAGAAGGTTAACTTTGATGTGTACCTTGGATACATATGGGATTCTCAGGGAAAAGTTGTGCTTCGTCTTGTAAATTATGGTAAATGCACAAATGGACGTGTCCGCTTTTGTTGTGGAGAATTGGGACATTATCAAAATGAATACATAGAAAGTTGATGCCTGCCATAAGTGTGGTAAGTGGGGGCATTATGGTCGAAATTGCAAGAAGGAAAAAGCAGCTTCTTCGTTAGTAACTCAATCATCTGGGCGATCAAGTGGTGGTTCAGTCAACCGCAAGAACCATCTACCTAGGGCACTAGCTCGTGCATTTCAAATCACTGCGGAATAACCTAAGAAAAACCTGAGGTGGCAATGGGTATGTTTATTGTTAATTCTATTCCTGCTCGAGTGCTATTTGATTACGGTGCAAATAGATCGTTTGTCTTTACTGAGTTTGCTCGACAACTGTCGATGCCTTTGTATAAGTTATCCGTTGTACTAAATATTAAAACTGCTAGTAACACTCTAGTTAAGCTAGATCAAGTGTATCGTAATTGTACTCTAGTAATTGAAGATGTAGTCTTCAATGTTGATTTAACTCCGATTAAATTCAGAGAATTTGATGTGATAATCGGGATGGACTGGTTGATCGAGAATGATACCCATATAGTTTGCAAGAAGGGAATGATAAATATAACTACTTTGGAGGGGCGAGAGATCTGTATATACAGATATAGGAGAAGAGGGGTTCTGTGTCTGGTGACTATTCATAAGGCCCAAAAGCTGGTTGCTAAGGCCTATGACTCATATTTAGCTTATGATTGATGCAAAAGCTGAAGCAGATCTATGGCCAAATGTGCCAGTTGTGTGTGAATTCCCGGATGTGTTTCCGGAAGACTAGTTTGGTGTGCCACCTGAAAGACAAGGGGAATTTCGAATTGATTTGATCATCGGAGCTGCACTGATAGCTCACTCTCCTTATCGTATTGCTCCATCCGAAATGCAAGAGATGATGAAGCAACGTCAGGAGTTGCTGGATAAGGGATTCATTTGACAAAGTTCTTCACCATGGGGAGCACCGGTATTATTTTTAAAAAAGAAGGATGTCACGATGAGAATGTGCATCAATTAACGAGAATAAAATAAAGTGACTATAAAGAAGAAGAACCCATTACCATGAATTGATGATTTGTTTGATCAATTGCAAGGGGCTAGCTACATTTGAAAGATATAACATTGATCTAGATACCATCAATTGAAAGTCCATGAGGAAGATGTACTGAAAACGGCTTTTAGGACTCGTCATGGGCACTACGAGTTCCTGGTTATGCCATTTGGACTTAGAAACACCCCTGCTGCCTTATGGATCTTATGAACCGAGTTTGTAGGCTGATGTTGGACAAATTGGTAATTGTATTTATAGATGATATTCTGATACAATCTAAGTCTGAAGCTGAACATGTTATCCATCTGAGAGAATAGTTGGAGCTATTGAGAAAAGAAAGGTTGTATGCCAAATTCTCAAAGTATGAGTTTTGGTTGCAACAGATTTAATTTTTGGGACATGGGATTTCTGGAGCTGGGATTTCAGTGGATCCTGTTAGTACACCTTGTGTGACGATAGCAGTCTAAAGAAGTTAGCATTTTGTATTAGTCATATTACAAGGTTTGAATATGAACTAGTGTTTAATATATGTGTTTATATGTGTTTGATAGTTATTGATCGTGTGCTTGAACATGTTTTAATGTATTACATGAAGTTCAAACATAAAGTCCAAAGATTAATTCAAACATAAGTTAAATCATATATTCAAATAGAAGTTGCAAGTAGAGCCGAAAAACGTGCAAATGGACCTAAAAGATAACTCTTGGGTTGAAGCGATGCAGGAAGAGCTGTCACAATTTAGGAACCTAGAATTGTGGGAGTTAGTTCCATTACCTCGACGGGAAATAGCAATAGGAACCAAATGGGTTTTTAAGTGCAAAAGAGACGATCGGGGTATAGGCACTCACAACAAGGCAAGGTTAGTTGTAAAGGGTTTCAACCAAGAGGAGGGATCGATTACAATGAGGTGTTCGCGCCAATAGCAAGGTTGGAAGCAATTCGATTGTTACTGGCTTTTACTTCCTTCAAGGGATTTAAGGTTTTTCAGCTAGACATTAAGAGTGCTTTCCTCTATGGGAAAGTGAAGGAACTGGTGTATGTGGAACAGCCGCCCGGATTTACAGATCCAAAATATCCAGACAGAGTATATCGATTAGATAATGCTCTGTATGGATTGCATCAAGCACCAAGGGCGTGGTACGAGACTCTGTCCAACCATATGTTAGAAAATGGGTTTGAAAGAGGAAGGATAGACAGTACGCTGTTCGTGAAGCGAAAAGGAGGACACTTCATCTTGGTACAAGTGTACGTCGATGATATCATCTTTGGATCATCAGACGAGCAAATGTGCAAGGACTTTGAAAAGGTGATGAAGTCAAAATTCGAGATGAGTGCAATGGGTGAGTTGAATTTCTTTCTGGGTTTGCAAGTTGACCAAAAGAAGGAGGGGATGTTTATCCATCAGACGAAGTATGTCTACGACATATTAGAGCGCTTCGGGATGGAAGGAACAAAACTGACAGCTCATTTCAGCACGCCGATTCAAGTGAATCACAATCTCGGACCGGGTACTGAAAGTGATACCGATGTGGATCCGACGTTATATCGGGCCATGATTGGGTCACTTATGTATTTAACTGCTTCAAGACCTGACAATATGTTTGTTGTTTGTATTTGTGCTAGGTTTCAAGCTAATCCGAAAGAGATGCACATGAAAGTGATACCGATGTGGATCCGACGTTATATCGGGCCATGATTGGGTCACTTATGTATTTAACTGCTTCAAGACCTGACAATATGTTTGTTGTTTGTATTTGTGCTAGGTTTCAAGCTAATCCGAAAGAGATGCACATGAAAGCTGTGAAGCGGATTCTACGATACCTCAAGTCGAAACTGAAGCTGGGACTTTGGTATCACGCGGAGGGAGATCTGGAATTGGAAGCATTCACGGACTCAGACTACGGAGGATGCAGCTTGACGCGCAAGTCAACAACTGGAGGTTGTCAGTTCATAGGAGGGAGACTCGTTTCCTGGCAATGCAAGAAACAGACTTCGGTAGCCGTGTCAACGTGCGAGGCCGAATACGTTGCTGCTGGTAGTTGCTGTTCACAGGTTCTGTGGATACAACAACAATTGAAGGATTACGGTTTGACTTACACTTATACTCCTATTAGGACAGATAACCAGTCAACAATTGCCATAACTAATAATCCAGTTAAACATAATAAAACAAAGCACATAGACATAAGACATCATTTTATACGTGATTGTGCTGAAAAGAACTTAATCAAGCTGGTAAAAGTGGCAACGGATGATAATAATGCTGAATTATTTACCAAAGCTTTTAATAAGTCACGTTTTGAGTATTTGATTCAATAAAATGTAATGCGTAACCCAGTGTGAATTGTCCTTAGTAGAATTTTATTTCCTTTTATAGCAGTTGTCTTTCTTTCTTCTTATAGTAAGTTTAGTAACTTAGGATAGTTTCTATTTTTAGTAAGTTAGTAGGTTATATTATTTTCTTGCTATTACTTATGAAACACAAAAGAAAAAAGAGAGAAAACCATAAAAAATTCAAAAAAAAGAAAAAAAGAAAGAGAATATCAGAAAAAGAGTTAAAGTCTTAATTGCATAGGTTCAAAGTGACGAAAAATTAAGCACAGTCTTTACAATCTCTAAGTGTTAAAACTTTCACACATAATGCACCTAAAAATCTAAGTGTTGTACATTATCTAGATTGATATGTTGGTAGGCATAATACATATAGAGAGTCTCAAGGCTAATAAAATATTCAAGAAAAAGTCAAACGTGTCTCTAACTTAGATGTATGATCAATTGTTCTTAATTATTATGTTAGAGACATACAGACGTTGATTTTAAATGAGGTAGGCAAACTTTCAGGGGATGTATAGCAACACCAGATACATCTTATAGAAATGGAAAGAATTGAAAAATCATGATACTGAATTGAGAATCAAAACAAGTAACTCTGTTTTACGTAAGTACAGACCTGTTGCCTCTGTTTTGATTCGAGTTAGCATGACAAGTCGCTTTGTTGTACGTTGGTACAGACCTGTCACCGTTGTCTTGCTAGCTTTAAAAAAAACCTTAAGACAAACTAAGACACTTTGTTGTATGTAAATACAGACCTGTGTCCGACGTTTGCCTTTTAAAAAAAGTTTGCAAATACCAAAAAGTTAAAATCATTGTGTATGCCTTGATCATAAAAGTATGTCTATGTATGAGTCCCGTAAGATAATTTCATGAAAAATAAAAAGGCCAAGGGATATTCCGAAATCTAACATGTTTAAAGGGAAAATAATACCAACAATCGGCTAGAAATGTATGTCACGACAAACAATCAAAGGAATCAAAAAATTCCAAAATGTGATGGTTTAAATACTGAAAGTGTGTATTTGACGCCGCTATCTGATTAAACCTTTCTTTGACTATGCTCGTCAAAAATATTCTGTTAAGTCTTTAGTATAGGTTGTAAATTTTAAATAATTTAGTTTAGTTTAAGTTTAATTTTTGTTCACAACTTTTACTTTATTTTTAAATTTTAGTTTTATTTTCAAATTTTTAGGAAAAATGTCAAAATTTACTGAGGGTGCATTCCAAGTTGAATAAAATAAGCATTGCGTGATAATCTTGTGCTTAGGGTAAAAGAATTGGCATAGTTTATTCCGTTACACCAAAAGGTTGAAAAAAAAAAGTTGAATTTATTTCAAAGATTTTCGAAATTTTCAAAAATTTTCAGATTAAATTCGAGTCTAAGTAAAATTCGAATATACATTCGAATATGGCAGGGCCTCGAGTTTGACAGTAAACTCGAGAAAGGTATCAAACTCGAAGAAGGTTGGTATAAATAGGTCAACAGTGATAGTCATAAATCACCTACCTTCGACTTTGACCCTTCGAGTTTATCACCAGCGATCTCGAGTTTGTTCCTTCGAATTTGCCGATTTTCGAGTTTCACACTATTTCTCGACTTTTGCCCTTATGTGTTCGAGATTACCAACAAATCTAGGTATAATCAAAAGTGTTGTACAAGATTTAGGTGGTGTTAGACTCCATTTGAGCCAAAATTAAAGGATTTTTAAGTTTTAATGGTAGAAAGTTTGTAGTTCAAAATAACAAACTTTGAATCGATGAAATGTCAAATTGATTACAAATATCTTTGATTAGAACCTATTAGGACAAGTAGATGTGATTTTCTACATCTAAAATAGTTAAAATTTTGGAGTATTGTGATTAAATTGACCTACTCCTTCGAGTTTGTCACTAAACTCGAATAAGTCATTAAACTCGAATGAGTGGTCTTTCGAATTTGTTGCTTCGAATTTGTCATTCGAGTTTGTCGTTATATTCAAATTATTTGATTAAAATTTAAATCAAACTTGTAGAAATTGATAAGTGTTGGATTTTGTACTTATACAAGTTCAAAATAAAAAAAATTTGAAAATAAACAAGTTTATTTCTTTTTAATAATTCTAATATCTTATATGCTGTATTGTGCAGACAAGGCTGATAGAATCTTTGTTCCCAAGCAAAACATGGTCATCTCTCCTGACCATGCGATTCCAGAGGCTCAAGCCTAGCGCCATATGGTGGATTTTCTGATTGGATCGAGGATTGCATATGCTCTATCCCATAACATTCAGATAGTCATCCCTTACTTTCGTCAGTTTTGGGATCATTTGCAAGTGGACTGTACTGTTACTCCAACAGTACTAAGGACGAGGGTCGCTGGACACCCTCTAGTGTTTTCAGCCGATATGCTACGTCAAGTTTTGCAGCTTGGATCTCAGGAACAAGAGAATGGGCAGATTGATTTCCCGTTATCGATCAGGCAGGCGGCTTTTGTTAGAATGGGGTATAGCCTAGACGTAACTAAGTCTTCTTACATGAAGAGTGGTCTTATAGGACAATGGCGATATTTGGCACTCGTTCTTATGGTATGTTTTGCTGCCACGAAAGCAGGCTTCGATTACATTGTATCGAAGATTCAGTCCGGGATGATAGCATTGGTGTACAATCAAAGGTTTACCTTCTCAGAAATGTTCTTCACCGAGTTTGTTCAACAAATAACAGCTCCAGACAGAGAAAGATTTCTGCTTTATCCAAGATTCGTAATGATGCTGATCAGACATTTCCTGCCAAACCTGCCACAGCTGAACGAAATTCAAAGCGTTGCTGTCATAGACAAATGAATTTTTGGAGATTGCTCAGCTCACAGAGGAAGACTGGCTAGGCCAGTGGAAGCACCTCTTTTTGGTGCAGTGATCAATCCTGATTTTGTAGTCCCTGAAGGTGCCAACTGGTAGGGGTGAGCGACGGGTACCATTTCCCGAACCCGAACCGGTACCGAATTAATATATTCGGTTCGGTATTCGGTTTTTAAATTAGCTAAAATTCGGTATTCGGGACCGAACCGGCACCATATAAAATTATACGGTTCGGTATTCGGTTCTTTCAAAACTAATAATTCGGTTTCGGTATTTTCGGGATCGGTACCTGTTCGGTTCGGTCCGGTACCGAGCTCACCAAAAAGGTAAGGTTCGGCACTCGCAACAAGGCAAGGTTAGTTGTAAAGAGTTTCAACCAAGAGGAGGGAATCGATTACAATGAGTTGTTCGCGCCAGTAGCAAGGTTGGAAGCAATTCGATTGTTTCTGGCTTTTACTTCCTTCAAGGGATTTAAGGTTTATCAGCTAGACGTTAAGAGTGCTTTCCTCTATGGGAAAGTGAAGGAACTGGTGTATGTGGAACAGCCGCCCGGATTTACAGATCCAAAATATCCAGACAGACTATATCGATTAGATAAGGCTCTGTATGGATTGCATCAAGCACCAAGGGCGTGGTACGAGACTCTGTCCAACCATCTGTTAGAAAATGGGTTTGAAAGAGGAAGGATAGACAGTACGCTGTTCGTGAAGCGAAAAGGAGCACACTTCATCTTGGTACAAGTGTACGTCGATGATATCATCTTTGGATCATCAGACGAGCAAATGTGAAAGGACTTTGAAAAGGTGATGAAGTCAAAATTCGATATGAGTGCAATGGGTGAGTTGAATTTCTTTCTGGGTTTGCAAGTTGACCAAAAGAAGGAGGGGATGTTTATCCATCAGACGAAGTATGTCTACGACATATTAGAGCGCTTCGGGATGGAAGGAACAAAACTGACAGCTCATTTCAGCACGCCGATTCAAGTGAATCACAATCTCGGACCGGGCACTGAAAGTGATACCGATGTGCATCCGACGTTATATCGGGCCATGATTGGGTCATTTATGTATTTAACTGCTTCAAGACCTGACATTATGGTTGCTGTTTGTATTTGTGCTAGGTTTCAAGCTAATCCGAAAGAGATGCACATGAAAGCTGTGAAGCGGATTCTACGATACCTCAAGTCGAAACCGAAGCTGGGACTTTGGTATCACGCGGAGGGAGATCTGGAATTGGAAGCATTCACGGACTCAGACTACGGAGGATGCAGCTTGACGCGCAAGTCAACAACTGGAGGTTGTCAGTTCCTAGGAGGGAGACTCGTTTCCTGGCAATGCAAGAAACATACTTTGGTAGCCGTGTCAACGTGCGAGGCCAAATACGTTTCTGCTGGTAGTTGCTGTTCACAGGTTCTGTGGATACAACAACAATTGCGGGATTACGGTTTGACTTGCACTCATACTCCTATTAGGATAGATAACCAGTCAACAATTGCCATAACTAATAATCCAGTTAAACATAATAAAACAAAGCACATAGACATAAGACATATTTTATATGTGATTGTGCTGAAAAGAACTTAATCAAGCTGGTAAAAGTGGCAACGGTTGATAATAATGCTGATTTATTTACCAAAGCTTTTGATAAGTCACGGTTTGAGTATTTGATTCAACTAAATGGAATGCGTAACCCAGAGTGAATTGACCTTAGTAGAATTTTATTTCCTTTTGTAGCAGTTGTCTTTCTTTCTTCTTATAGTAAGTTTAGTAACTTAGGATAGTTTCTATTTTTAGTAAGTTAGTAGGTTATTATATTTTCTTGCTATTACTTATGAAACACAAAAGAAAAAAGAGAGAAAACCATAAAAAATTCAAAAAAAAAAAAGAATGAGAATATCAGAAAAAGAGTTAAAGTCTTAGTTGCATAGGTTCAAAGTGACGAAAATTAGCATAGTCTTTACAATCTCTAAGTGTTAAAACTTTCACACATAATGCACCTAAAATTCTAAGTGTTGTACATTATCTAGATTGATATGTTGGTAGGCATAATACATATAGGGAGTCTCAAGGCTAATAAAATATTCAAGAAAAAGTCAAACGTGTCTCTAACTTAGATGTATGATCAATTGGTCTTAATTTTTATGTTAGAGACATACAGACTTTGATTCTAAATGAGGTAGGCAAACTTTCAGGGGATGTATAGCAACACCAGATACATCTTATAGAAATGGAAAGAATTGAAAAATCATGATACTGAATTGAGAGTCAAAACAAGTAACTCTGTTCTACGTAAGTACAGACCTGTTGCCTCTGTTTTGATTCGAGTTAGCATGACAAGTCGCTTTGTTGTACGTTGGTACAGACCTGTCACCGCTGTCTTGCTAGCTTTAAATAAAACCTTAAGACAAACTAAGACACTTTGTTGTATGTAAATACAGACCTGTGTCTGACGTTTGCCTTTTAAAGAAAGTTTGCAAATACCAAAAAGTTAAAATCATTGTGTATGCCTTGATCATAAAAGTATGTCTATGTATGAGTCCCGTAAGATAATTTCATGAAAAATAAAAAGGCCAAGGGATATTCTGAAATGTAACATGTTTAAAGGGAAAATAATACCAACAATCGGCTAGAAATGTATGTCACGACAAACAATCAAAGGAATCAAAAAATTCCTAAATGTGATGGTTTAAATACTGAAAGTGTGTATTTGACGCCGCTATCTGATTAAACCTTTCTTTGACTATGCTCGTCAAAAATATTCTGTTAAGTCTTTAGTATAGGTTGTAAATTTTAAATAATTTAGTTTAGTTTAAGTTTAATTTTTGTTCACAACTTTTACTTTATTTTTAAATTTTAATTTTATTTTCAAATTTTTAGGAAAAATGTCAAAATTTACTGAGGGTGCATTCCAAATTGAATAAAATAAGCATTGCGTGATAATCTTGTGCTTAGGGTAAAAGAATTGGCATAGTTTATTCCGTTACACCAAAATGTTGAAAAAAAAAAGTTGAATTTATTTCAAAGATTTTCGAAATTTTCAAAAATTTTCAGATTAAATTCGAGTCTAAGTAAAATTCGAATATACATTCGAATATGGCAGGGCCTCGAGTTTGACAGTAAACTCGAGAAAGGTATCAAACTCGAAGAAGGTTGGTATAAATAGGTCAACAGTGATAGTCATAAATCACCTACCTTCGACTTTGACCCTTCGAGTTTATCACCAGCGATCTCGAGTTTGTTCCTTCGAATTTGCCGATTTTCGAGTTTCACACTATTTCTCGACTTTTGCCCATTTGTGTTCGAGATTACAAACAAATCTAGGTATAATCAAAAGTGTTGTACAAGATTTAGGTGGTGTTAGACTCCATTTGAGCCAAAATTAAAGGATTTTTAAGTTTTAATGGTAGAAAGTTTGTAGTTCAAAATAACAAACTTTGAATCGATGAAATGTCAAATTGATTACAAATATCTTTGATTAGAACCTATTAGGACAAGTAGATGTGATTTTCTACGTCTAAAATAGTTAAAATTTTGGAGTATTGTGATTAAATTGACCTACTCCTTCGAGTTTGTCACTAAACTCGAATAAGTCATTAAACTCGAATGAGTGGTCTTTCGAATTTGTTGCTTCGAATTTGTCATTCGAGTTTGTCGTTATATTCAAATTATTTGATTAAAATTTAAATCAAACTTGTAGAAATTGATAAGTGTTGGATTTTGTACTTATACAAGTTCAAAATAAAACAAATTTGAAAATAAACAAGTTTATTTCTTTTTAATAATTCTAATATCTTATATGCTGTATTGTGCAGACATGGCTGATAGAATCTTTGTTCCCAAGCATAACATGGTCATCTCTCCTGACCATGCGATTCCAGAGGCTCAAGCCTAGCGCCATATGGTGGATTTTCTGATTGGATCGAGGATTGCATATGCTCTATCCCATAACATTCAGATAGTCATCCCTTACTTTCGTCAGTTTCGGGATCATTTGCAAGTGGACTGTACTGTTACTCCAACAGTACTAAGGACGAGGGTCGCTGGACACCCTCTAGTGTTTTCAGCCGATATGCTACGTCAAGTTTTGCAGCTTGGATCTCAGGAACAAGAGAATGGGCAGATTGATTTCCCGTTATCGATCAGGAAGGCGGCTTTTGTTAGAATGGGGTATAGCCTAGACGTAACTAAGTCTTCTTACATGAAGAGTGGTCTTATAGGACAATGGCGATATTTGGCACTCGTTTTTTATGGTATGTTTTGCTGCCACGAAAGCAGGCTTCGATTACATTGTATCGAAGATTCAGTCCGGGATGATAGCATTGGTGTACAATCAAAGGTTTACCTTCTCAGAAATGTTCTTCACCGAGTTTGTTCAAAAAATAACAGCTCCAGACAGAGAAAGATTTATGCTTTATCCAAGATTCGTAATGATGCTGATCAGACATTTCCTGCCAAACCTGCCACAGCTGAACGAAATTCAAAGCGTTGCTGTCATAGACAAATGAATTTTTGCAGATTGCTCAGCTCACAGAGGAAGACTGGCTAGGCCAGTGGAAGCACCTCTTTTTGGTGCAGTGATCAATCCTGATTTTGTAGTCCCTGAAGGTGCCAACTGGTAGGGGTGAGCGACGGGTACCATTTCCCGAACCCGAACCGGTACCGAATTAATATATTCGGTTCGGTATTCGGTTTTTAAATTAGCTAAAATTCGGTATTCGGTACTCTCGGTTCGGTATTCGGTTTTTAAATTAGCTAAAATTCGGTATTCGGGACCGAACCGGCACCATATAAAAGTATACGGTTCGGTATTCGGTTCTTTCAAAACTAATAATTCGGTTTCGGTATTTTCGGGATCGGTACCGGTTCGGTTCGGTCCGGTACCGAGCTCACCAAAAAGGTATGGTTCGGCACTCGCAACAAGGCAAGGTTAGTTGTAAAGAGTTTCAACCAAGAGGAGGGAATCGATTACAATGAGGTGTTCGCGCCAGTAGCAAGGTTGGAAGCAATTCGATTGTTTCTGGCTTTTACTTCCTTCAAGGGATTTAAGGTTTATCAGCTAGACGTTAAGAGTACTTTCCTCTATGGGAAAGTGAAGGAACTGGTGTATGTGGAACAGCCGCCCGGATTTACAGATCCAAAATATCCAGACAGAGTATATCGATTAGACATGGCTCTGTATGGGTTGCATCAAGAACCAAGGGCGTGGTACGAGACTCTGTCCAACCATATATTAGAAAATGGGTTTGAAAGAGGAAGGATAGACAGTACGCTGTTCGTGAAGCGAAAAGGAGAACACTTCATCTTGGTACAAGTGTACGTCGATGATATCATCTTTGGATCATCAGACGAGCAAATGTGCAAGGATTTTGAAAAGGTGATGAAGTCAAAATTCGAGATGAGTGCAATGGGTGAGTTGAATTTCTTTCTGGGTTTGCAAGTTGACCAAAAGAAGGAGGGGATGTTTATCCATCAGACGAAGTATGTCTACGACATATTAGAGCGCTTCGGGATGGAAGGAACAAAACTGACATCTCATTTCAGCACGCCGATTCAAGTGAATCACAATCTCGGACCGGGTACTGAAAGTGATATCGATGTGGATCCGACGTTATATCGGGCCATGATTGGGTCACTTATGTATTTAACTGCTTCAAGACCTGACATTATGGTTGCTGTTTGTATTTGTGCTAGGTTTCAAGCTAATCCGAAAGAGATGCACATGAAAGCTGTGAAGCGGATTCTACGATACCTCAAGTCGAAACCGAAGCTGGGACTTTGCTATCACGCGGAGGGAGATCTGGAATTGGAAGCATTCACGGACTCAGACTACGGAGCATGCAGCTTGACGCGCAAGTCAACAACTGGAGGTTGTCAGTTCCTAGGAGGGAGACTCGTTTCCTGGCAATGCAAGAAACAAACTTCGGTAGCCGTGTCAACGTGCGAGGCCGAATACGTTTCTGCTGGTAGTTGCTGTTCACAGCTTCTGTGGATACAACAACAATTGCGGGATTACGGTTTGACTTACACTCATACTCCTATTAGGACAGATAACCAGTCAACAATTGCCATAACTAATAATCCAGTTAAACATAATAAAACAAAGCACATAGACATAAGACATCATTTTATACGTGATTGTGCTGAAAAGAACTTAATCAAGCTGGTAAAAGTGGCAACGGATGATAATAATGCTGATTTATTTACCAAAGCTTTTGATAAGTCACGTTTTGAGTATTTGATTCAACTAAATGTAATGCGTAACCCAGAGTGAATTTACCTTAGTAGAATTTTATTTCCTTTTATAGCAGTTGTCTTTCTTTCTTCTTATAGTAAGTTTAGTAACTTAGGATAGTTTATATTTTTAGTAAGTTAGTAGGTTATATTATTTTCTTGCTATTACTTATGAAACACAAAAGAAAAAAGAGAGAAAACCATAAAAAATTCAAAAAAAAAAAGAAAGAGAATATCAGAATAAGAGTTAAAGTCTTAGTTGCATAGGTTCAAAGTGACGAAAATTAAGCACAGTCTTTACAATCTCTAGGTGTTAAAACTTTCACACATAATGCACCTAAAATTCTAAGTGTTGTACATTATCTAGATTGATATGTTGGTAGGCATAATACATATAGGGAGTCTCAAGGCTAATAAAATATTCAAGAAAAAGTCAAACGTGTCTCTAACTTAGATGTATGATCAATTGGTCTTAATTTTTATGTTAGAGACTGTAAGGCACAAAAAGGCCTGAGTCAAACCTGCTCTGCATCTGAGGGGGAGATTATTAATCAAACCTGTTTGATGCCTTTGAAGGTTGAATTTAAGGCCTGTTATATGCCTTATTGAAACCTAAAAAAGATTTGCAATATAAGCCTTAAGCTGTTCTATGTGTTGCATGTGTTGCAAAAAAGACAGTTTTGCCCAAGCTGTTCAGTCTGCTGAACAGGCTGGACATAAACTGTTTACGCTGCTCTACACTGATGAGCAGCTTGGGCAGTTTACAAGTGTTCTGTTCTTTGTGAACAGAACCTGTTCTTTGTGAACAGGCTAAACACTTTATGGAATGTGTTTCCAAGTCCTCATGTATTGTTTTTGACTACAAGATCAGTTTACAAAGTTGAAGACAAAGTGGAAATCAGAACTGCTCAGCCTGCCCAAGCTGTTCTGTTACATGAAGACAAAAGGTTATTTGAAAAAGGGTGACAGACCTTTTTCTTATATCAAAATAGGCCTTTACAAGGAAGAAAAACACAAAGTTGACATTCCTTATTTGGTTAAAGGCAATGCAACAGTTAACAATGTGAAAAAACAAAAGTTCTGCACATGTGAAGACAAGTCTGCTTTCAGAAAGGTGCAGAAAAGGTTATGTTGTCTTTTCAACAAGACTTCTGCTTTTTCATCTCGTCCAATGAAGAAGCTTCACTTAGATCCTCTGAGTGGGTATAAAAAGAAACTTCCAAGGATTGATCGAAAAAGCCAAACAGCTAAGTGCTGAAAACAAGAGTGAACGTGTATTCAAAGTGTGTCTTTCATGCATGCAAGTCTGCTTGAATAAAACAGTACTCAGTGTCTAAGTTGTTCTTATTCAAGCTGTTCCTCAGAGTCTTGTAAACACAGTGAGTGATTCTTAGTGAGTGTATTCATTGTAATTAGTTTAAGTCAGTCTTAGACTAGTTAGATATACTGTTGTATCTGTCATCTCAGCTTGAACCTTTCCGCATTCAAGCTTGTTTGAAATTAACATTTGTTAATAATACATACAAACATTGAGAAAATTGTGAGTAGTTTTTAAAGTGCTGTATTCACCCCCCCTCTACAGCTTAAAGCTATAAACTTGGGATATCTTTTGGGACCTACAATTGGTATCAGAGCAGTTTAGAGTGTGTGTCATTCTAGATCTCTCATTCTCCCAAAATTTCCATGGACAACAGTGCTGCAAATTCGTCATACTATGACAATGGCTCAATGGGCAAACCTCCAAAGTTTAATCATCAGAATTTTTCTGGTTGGAAGTGCAGAATGATGCTCTACTTAGAGAATCTGGATGTACAACTACCAGAGATTGTAATGGAGGGTCCCTATGTGCCAACCTCTGTTACAACAATAACTCCTGCTGTTGAAGGAGCTGCTCCTGAGATCAGAACATTTGAGAAAGCAAAAGCTCAATGGTCTGATGAAGACAAAAGACTGGTGGCTCTTGATGCAAAGGCCAGAAACAATCTGGTCATCTCTCTACCTGATGATGTGTTCAAACAGGTTGAGAAGATGAAGACTGCCAAGGAGATGTGGGATACTTTGTGTACCGTCTATGATGGACCCACAATCACACTTGACAACAGGATTAACAATCTTGTTAGACAGTATGAACTCTTCTTTGCAAAACCAATGGAGACTCTCACAGAAACCTACACCAGGTTTACTGCTCTTGTAAATGATCTCAAAGCTGTTGGGATCACCAAGGACAGCCTGACTTTGGTAAACAAAATTCTTAGATGTTCTGCCTGAAGAATGGAATTATTTTTCTACAATTTTAAGGAATTCAGGTACCATCAAAAGTATGGATCTTGTTAACTTATTTGGATCCTTACTAAATGATGAGCAATCAAGGCAACAGAAGAGAAATGCCTTGGAAATATCTAAGAAAGGTGCAACCTTTGTGGTTAGTGTGAAACAACCTGTAAATCAAGTGAGTGATGTGTTCATTCAACCTGATCAATAGGCTGATGATAAGGAGGAAATATCTGATGAGGAAGACAATGCAGATAGTGCTGAACTGGATGATGAGCAGATGATAGCCATGCTTGTAAAAAGGTTCAACAGGAAGAGGTTTGGAAGAAACATGCTACAGGGAAGCTCAAATGCTGTAAAACAGAAAGCATTTGACAAGACCAAAGCTGAGTGCTTCAAATGTGGCAAAACTGGCCATATAGCTGCTGATTGTGTGTCAAAAGCTGTTGGTCAGACATCCAAACCACACAAGACAAACAAGGATGATGGCTACAGGGTTAAGTACCTTATGGCCATGACTAAGCTGAGGAAGTTAGAAAACTCAGTGGTTTCTAACAGGCAAAAGGGACTAATGGCTGAAACTTGTGACTGGGAAGAGTCTGATTCATCATCTGATGAAGAAGACAACAACTGTCTGATGGCCAACACTGATGTCCCATCAACAAGCAACTTCAAACAGGATCTGGCTGAAGCTGAAGCTTTCAGCAGCTTGGAGGATTGGAATCCTACAATGGTGTATAAGGTACAAAATTTTATGGATTACAGTTCTGAAGAAAAAGTTAAAATGTTTGAATATATGCTTATTGATCTAAAAGCTGCTGATGAGAAGCATGCTGTTTTATTATCTAAAATCTCTAAGCTTAAAACTGATATTGAAACAAAGTCTAGTAAACTGGACAGCTTCCATAAGTTGGAAGCTGAGCTTGATGAATTAAAACACATCAATTCCATTTTACTGGAAGAAAAGAGAGAAACAGATATAAAACATGCTAAGCTTCAAAAGATAGTTGACTCTTGGTGCCAATCTGCACAAAAAGTTAGCCACTGCATAAGTCAGCAGATTCCTGCACAAATCCAAGCCTATCTTGGAGGGGATCTTGACACAGCAGCTTCCATTGTTGAGGTAAATAATTTAAAAGAAGACTTGTCCACTCTTGGTGAGCTTCCAAACACTTTTATTCTAAGAGTGAATGGTAAATTAATCTCAACAAACAGGTTTGTCAGGCCTCAAAACACTGACATCTTGTGTGAACCCAGCTCAAAAGCTGTTGATGAAATCAGTCTTTCATCTAATAAGCTTGCTAAGTGTTCTGCTGATTCACACAAGCAAAAGAAAGAAAAGCATGTCCAAACTGCAGCTGTGGACACCAAACCTGTTGACAAAACAGACTTTGGGTCTAAAGCTGGTGTAAAAAGGCACACTAATCCTTTTAATGCTGAACACTTTGAAAATATGTTTTCAAAGGGAAAGCAGTCTGCCTTTAACAAGAGTAAGTCTCAGGTTGAAGGCAAAACTGTTGTGATTTCAAATAAGTTTTCTAATCATAGTGGTAAACTGGTTTTAAATGAGAATAAGTATTTAAAAACCAGGAATAATTATTATGTTGATAGGCAACATCAATCACATCTCAGGAAGAGCAAAGGCAAAGCCATTACTCAGCCCGAGAGATCTGGGAATAAGTTTCCTAAACCTGTGGAAGGTCATAAGCAAATCAAGCTTCCTATCTTTGATATCTGCCCTCCTAAAAAGAGGAAAGAAGAGACAGGCAAAGCTGTGGTTATTGAACTTTCCACTCAAGCTGTTGATTCATCAAAAACTAATAAGTTTGCTAAATCCACTGATGGAATCAATAGAAATAACCCAGAATGTGTTTCTGAAAAGTCTTCTTCCAAAAATGCTAAAAGAAGAAAATGTTATAAATGTGGAATGAAGACACATTTGGCCAAAGACTGTCCTGAAACTGTGGACGTGAGGCCTACTGACTCTGATGTTTCCGTCACTTCCAACATAAACAGTGTTGGAAACATCTCAGCCAATGAGAGTGGTATTCAAGCTGATACCATTCAAATAGGGAATATTAGTGTTGACATCACAAGTCCATCAACAGATGTTGATGAAGTAGGAGAACTCATCTCTGTGATGAGTTCCCCTAAAAGTATCTAATATTCTTCTTATTACTCTGTAGGAAAAACAACCATCCCAGGTTTGGTACTTGGACAGTGGCTGCTCAGGGCATATGACTGGTTGTAAGAACCTGCTGAGTGATCTCAGGCCTGAAAAGGGGACAAAAGTCACATTTGGTGACAATGTACAGGGATCCACTGAGGGATATGGAACTCTTAAAGCTGGTGCTGCAGTGTTCAAAAGAGTAGCCTATGTGGTTGGGCTAAAACATAACCTTGTTAGCATAAGCCAACTGTGTGATGCTGGCTATAAGGTTAAATTTGATGAGCACCTGGGTTACATATTGGATCCCCAAGGCAAAGTTGTGCTGTGTGCTCAACGAAAGAAAGGTGTATATGTTGTGGACATGCAATCTGCTGATCCCACAACTGAAACCTGCTTTCTCACAAGAACAAATGCAGAGTTAAACTGGTTATGGCACAAAAGGCTGTCACATCTGAACTTCAAGAACATCAACAAACTCTGTAAGAAAGAGTTGGTGAAAGGTTTGCCTTCTATGACCTTTGTTAAAGATAAACTCTGCACAGCTTGTGAGAAAGGCAAGCAGAGAAAATCATCATTTAAATCCAAACATAACTTCTCTATTGATACTCCTCTCTTCTTAATACATATGGACTTGTTTGGACCTGTTAATGTCCCAAGTCTAGGAGGAAGAAGATATACTCTACTAATAGTTGATGAGTTCTCCAAGTACACATGGGTTATCTTCTTGAAGAGCAAAGGAGAGGCTGCTAGAGAAATTATTGGATTTGTGAAAAAGATTGAAATGCTGAACTCTGCCCAAGTAAAGCAGCTTAGAAGTGATCATGGTACTGAATTCAGAAATAGTAATCTTGAAAACTTCTGTGAAGAGAAAGGAATTACTCAAAACTTTTCAGCTGTAAGAACTCCACAACAAAATGGAGTTGCTGAAAGGAGAAACAGAACTCTAATTGAAGCTGCTAGAACCATGTTGTGTGCATCAGGTTTACCTTCATCATTCTGGGCTGAAGCTGTTAACACTGCCTGCTTCACTCAAAACAGATCCTTAGTGGTGAAAAGGTGCAACAAGACTCCTTATGAGCTGCTCAAAGGGAGGTAACCAAATGTCAGTTACTTCCATGTATTTGGCTGTCCCTGCTTCATTTTGAATCAAAGGGATCAACTGGCATAGTTCGAACCAAAAGCTGATGAAGGTGTGTTTGTTGGCTACTCTGCTATCTCTAAAGCCTACAGAGTATACAACAACAAAAGAAAAGTGATAGATGAATCTATCAATGTCACCTTTGAAGAGTCCAAAAATGCTACCACCAAAGCTGATCTTGAATCAGTTTCAGGAAAATTAAACTTTGATGATATGATGCATTCAAACAATGAAGAGGACTCAAAAGCTTCCACAACACCCAGCGTGGAACCTGTTAATCATGATGGGCATGATGGTGATTATGACAATACACCCTGTGTGAATAAGTGTACTGACCTAATTACAACTGCATGTCCTGAACCTATCAATGCTGATTTTCCTGGTTCCTCTGCTGATATGTTCAACAGTGGTCAGTCATGTTCAACAAGTGAGCAGGCTCAAGACAACAGTGTGTCTGAAAATCTTGAGACCTGTTCAATAGGACCTGCTGAAGCTGCTGATAACCCAGGAGAATCATCATTGAAGAATGATCCTAAGTGGATCAGATGTCACCCCAATGATCAAATAATTGGTGACATCAACAAAGGGGTACAAACAAGGTGGGACAGCTTAGGGAACTTCTATATGTTCTCTAGTTTTGTTTCACTAATGGAGCCAAAGAAAGTGGATGAAGCACTAAAAGATGCAAATTGGATCACTGCCATGCAAGAAGAACTCAATCAGTTTGAGAGAAACAATGTATGGAAGCTGGTTCCTGCACCTAAAGGCAAAACTATAATTGGCACCAAATGGGTTTTCGGAAATAAGATTGATGAGCAAGGTCATGTCATAAGAAATAAGGCAAGACTGGTTGCTCAAGGTTATAGACAGGAGGAAGGCATTGACTATGATGAGACATTTTCTCCTGTGGCCAGACTAGAAGCAATTCGTTTGTATCTAGCCTACGCTGCTCATAAGAGCATTAAGGTATTTCAAATGGATGTGAAGGGTGCATTTTTAAATGGAAAGCTGCAAGAAGAAGTTTATGTTAAGCAGCCTTCAGGTTTTGAAAATGAACATCATCCAGGTTTTGTCTATAAGTTGGACAAAGCTCTCTATGGTCTCAAACAAGCCCCTAGAGCCTGGTATGACACTCTTACTGAGTTCCTTATGAGCAATGGGTATTCCAGAGGTAAAGTGGATACTACACTGTTCATAAAGAAGGTGAAATCTGATATTATGCTTGTTCAAATTTATGTGGATGATATAATATTTGGTTCTACAAATGAGCAGTTATGCAAGAATTTTTCATTACTCATGAAATCTAAATATGAAATGAGTATGATGGGAGAACTTACTTTCTTTTTAGGATTACAGGTTAAACAAACCTCAACTGGAATTTTCATAAATCAAAGAAAGTATACCTTAGATCTTTTGAAAATGTTTAAATTTGATCAAAGTTCTCCTATTAAAACCCCAATGGCAACCAATGTAAAATTGGATGCTGATACCAGTGGCACAGCTGTTTCAGTAACAGCTTACAGAGGTATGATTGGGAGCTTGCTATATCTAACTGCTAGTAGACCTGATATTATGTTTGCCACCTGTCTGTGCGCTAGGTTCCAAGCTGATCCAAAGGAATCTCATCTAGCTGCAGTTAAGAGAATCTTCAGATACCTGAAGGGTACACCATGTTTGGGTCTTTAGTATCCCAAAGACTCCAGCCTTGAACTAACAGGCTATTCAGATTCTGATTTTGCAGGCTGCAGGCTAGATAGGAAAAGCATAACAGGTGGATGTCAACTCCTTGGTGGTAAGTTGATAAGTTGGTGCAGCAAGAACAGAACTCAGTGTCTACTTCTACTGCTGAAGCTGAGTACATTGCTGCTGGAAGCTGCTGTGGGCAGATTCTGTGGATGCAGCATCAGCTTGAAGATTATGGGCTTGTGTATAGGAAAATTCCTATTCTGTGTGATAACACAAGTGCCATAGCCATTTTCAACAATCCAGTTTTTCATTCAAGAACAAAGCATATTAAAGTCAGACATCACTTCATCAGGGATCACATCCAGAAAGGTAATGTGGAGGTAAGTTTTATTTCAACAAATGAACAGCTTGCAGACATTTTCACCAAACCTCTGGATGAAACAAGGTTTAATTATCTTGTCAGCAAGCTGGGCCTGTTAAACAAAAGTGACTAAGTGTCCTCAAAGGTCTAAAACTGTGTATGTCTCACACTGATCAAGTTTCTCAGAACAGCTTAGACAGAACAGGCTCTGCGTGTTATGTACTTAGCCATTTTTCTGAAATCCTTGATCAGCTTGAACAATACAACAGGCTGAACACACACAGTTTACTCGTCCAGCCTGATCTGCTGGTCCATTCTTCATTCTCATTCCCTCTCACTGACTTGCAAGATATTATCTTGTAACCTGCTCAGCTATTGGACACAACCTGTTCCTACATAGTTGGACAGGCTGAGGGAACAGCTTGAAGAATGAACAGCTTGTGATGACTCTGCTCATCACAGGTTTGACCAACAGCTTAGACCAACAGTTTTAATTACCTTTCTTCATACTTAAGTTACTTAATTAATGTTTTATTTAACTTAATTACTGCGGATAATGTGGGTTACGTGTGTTAGTGATTAAAAAGGGCTCAAGTGGTCTGACAAACGGTCTGACATGGACAACCGTTCCGTTTTCCGTTAACGACCTTTTCAAATCAACCGCCCAAATCCTTCTCTCTCATACACACTCACATTCAAATCCTATAAATACCTCATACTGTTACATCTTCGTCTTCCTCACTGCTATCATCTGCCTTCGAAGAACCCTAAATATTCGACTAAGTGTCTTGTGCTTCTGCTACTTTCTCTACTCCCAAAATGGCTCACAGATTTAACCCCTTCCTACCAGTGTTTGTTGGTGATGATGTGCAGAAGCATCCATCAGTCACCACAATGCTGACCCTCAAACCCACAAACTACATTTCCAACCTTACAATCCCCAAAAACTATGTGGGGAAAGGTTATGATCAAATGGTGGAGTTTCTGCAAGTTCATCCGTTGAACTATGCTATAACTGCTACTCCTGGTGTCCTGTACCAGGAGATGGTGTACGAGTTTTGGTATACTTGTGGATGGGACTACCATTGACCAACTGAGTCGTGATGAAGTCTCAATAGTCCTACAGCTGGTGGATGGGACTACCATTCATATGGCTAAGTGGATATTTCTGAACATAAGGAACCTGGTGCAACAAGAGCCAAGACCAGCTGCTGTCCGATATCCCAGGTTTCTGAGCCTCATATTCAGACACATTTGTGGTGAGTATCTGTACAACTCTCAGCCCTTACTTCATACTGCTGCATTCCCTGTAATAGGGAATAGAGTTTTCTACACTCCTGTACTCCCAAATGAGCCTCCTCTATCCACACCAATGAGGAGGTTGTTAGGATTGGTGGAAGGACCCTCTGCTATGAGGGTGGATCCAGAAGCTGCTGCTCCCACGTGAAAATCCAAAGCCAGGTCCAAACTTGTTAAGAGGACCCTGGCAACCGCTGAAGCTGGGCTTGTGAAAAAGAAGGCCAAAACAGCTTAGTCTGAGTTTGCTCTCTTAGCCTCTGTGGCTGAGGGGGAGCAGGCTCCTCACCCTGAAGCCTCTGTGGCTGGTGCCTTTGTGGCACATGAGACTATGGAACAGGCCAACCCACCTGTTTCTAACCCAGTCTCAAAACCTGTCCAGTCTGAACCCCTCATCACCTCTCCACAATCACCCACTTCATCCATTCATTACCAAAGGAAATCCGTCTCCAAAAAGAAATCAGCCAAAACAACCACCTCCTCTGTTCCCTCCCAACAGAGTTCAGTTGTAAGAGAAGCAACCCCTGCTGCCTCTCCTATATTGGGAGAAGGTTCAGCCCAATTGGAGCATGCTTCACTCCAACCTGAGTCCACCCAGAGTCAGCCTAGACCCTCTGGTTCCTCCCAACAGGAACCAGTTGTACAAAAGGAGATAACCACCTCAACTATTCCAGCCTCCCAACAGGCTGAGAATATTGAAAGACAGGAGTCCTCTCCACTCCATACTGAGTCCACACTGTCAGTCCAACAGGCTGAGAATATTGAAAGACAGGAGCCCTCTCCTCACACCTTGAGTCTGCACGAGGTGCCCACGCTGCTGGTATAGACCAATCAGCAGCTCAGCCTCAATCTTCTGCTCCCCATGATCCAGTTGTTCTACACCAAACAGGTGTTGAGGGACCAACAACACAAGCTGATGAACCTCAGGGATCATACCATCCCTCTGGTGAGGCTGCTCCCTCTATGCAAACTCCATCAGCAGGTTTCACCACTGTTGATGTTGAAATGCATATCCCATCTCCCAATGATGAGGTGCTTTTACACCAAGGCATTGCAGAGGGAACACCCACTGGCCTTCATGAGGATGTTGCAACACAAGCAGCATCTGAAAGGCCCCCAACATCAACCCCTTCTCCTGATGAAGCAGCTACAGCCGCTGCTGAGGGACCCTTTGACCCCTACAAGCTGGGCCACATTACTTTTGCCCAGGCTATGGAGCTTCTTTCAAATGTCCTTCTTCCCTCTCCATCACATCCTCATACACCAGCCTCCTCATCATCTTCTCCATCCACACAATCTAAACAGTCCACCCATACACCTCCATATCCTAAAGACCTGCCTTTGATGGATCAGCTTTCTCTGCTGACCAACAAAGTTGGTTCTTTGGAAACTACTATGACCTCTCTACCCTCTATTATTGCAGACTCTATGTCTGAACAGCTTAAGGGGTTCTTTGATTTGTTCAAAGACTCCTTCCCTGCTACTCCACAAACAGATAATTCTCCACAGCTGTTAGCACTCAATGCATAGCTGCAAAATATGTCCACCTCCCTCTCCTCTATTCTTTCACTCCAACAGGACTATGTGTCCTCAATGACAGCTATTTCTCAACAGCTGTCATCTCTCCTCACTTCTTGCAACACTACTCTTCCTACTACTCTGGCCAGCTTGAACAACCTCATTAGCTCCTTATCAAATTCTATGTCATCAAACCTTGCTGATGTGCAAGATTCTCTCAAATTACATCTTGCACAGCTTCAAAGTTTGCTGTTCACCGAGACTGATAGGGAAAATATTGTTAAGTTGACCTCCCTTGCTGATACCCAATCCTCTTCTCTTCAGTCCTGTCTTACCCAGCTTGCAGAGGTGAAGGACAACTTGGCATTCTTAGTGAATAGCCTTGTTGGCCCCAGGCCTGCTGCCAAAACTGCTGCCAAGCCTGATGACTTTGTGTCTTCAGGCAGACCGGGTGTTGAAGGTGCTGGTCCATCTCCTTCAAAGGGGGAGAAGTCGTCTGCCTCTAAGACTAAGTCTAAGGGGGAGAAAACTTCTTCTCCTAAGGAGAAACCAGTGCCTACAGCACAAACTGGTCAACAAGCAGGAGCTTCAACAGGTACACTGGAAGGTGCCTCCCATGCTGCTCAGCCTACTCAGGTTGAATCTCCAATCCCTGCCCAATCTAAGGGGGAGGAAACTATTCCTGTGGGCAGGCCAAGCAGCAGAAGGAGGCATCTGATATTAGGAGAAGAAGAAGAGGAGGATGAAAGTACTGAAGCTGCTCTCACTACAGCAGCTAAAGGTAAAGCAATAGCAGCAACTGATCCTCAACAGCAGAAAGCAGCAGAAATCCAATTTCAGAAAGCCAGGGCCAAAGAAATGGGTCTTCCTATGCATAAGTATTTTGAGTTTAGAGAAGAACAGCTTCAAGCCCTGGAAGCTTTAAGAAAAGAAGAAGAGTCTGCAAAAGCTGCTAAGTCTTTTGCACTTCAAGAGGCAAGGAAAGTTAAGATGTCCTCTCTTGTTGTGCAAAAGAAAATTTTGAAGCTGCTAAGGGATCAGTAGAGGAAAAGGAAGCTGAAAAAGAAAAAGGTGCTCAGGTCTCAGTGGCCAAAACTTCAGTGCCTTCTGCAAGAGCTCAATTTCACTTTGACAACCTGGCAAGTAGAAAATTTCAAGATGTTGCTGATAGAAGGCTTGCTAAGGAGGCAATTGTCAAAGCTGTGCCAATTTCAAGAAAAGGCAGTTAGTGGAAGTTGAAAATAACCAGAGTGGGTGCAGCAGGCCCAGAACTAGAAACATATGACTTCACTGATGTTGCACAAATGGGGTACAGAGAATGGATTGAGCTGGCAGTTGCTCTGAGTGAGTCTAAGTTTGAAACTGCCAAGACTATCGGAGCATATGTGAAGAAGCTGATGGAGAGAGTGAAGAATCTTGGCCTGATCTCCAAAGAAGTAAGTGAAGGTGTCTATGTGACACAACCAAAGATAAAGGCCAGGAGGACAAGGAAGGACACTGAGATGGAACAACTCCTCATCCTGATAGAACAAGGTGACTATGCTATTGAGATGAAAGGAGTTGATCACAGCCTGCCTAGTGGAATTGAGTTTGAAGATGGCAAGATCATTGAAGAGCCTGAGCTGGGGGCATTTTTTGTAGATCCCTTAATTCAGAAGAAATGCTTTCAGAGAGCATCAGATCCAAAATTAACAACAATAATACAAATTCAAAATACATGCATATCGTTCATTTCTTCATGCATATCTTTCATCTCTTCCAAAAATAAATCATGCAGTTTCATTCAGACAGTCAAGCAGGTGGAGAGCAGCTATCTGGGATCAGCTCAGAAGCTGTTATGAAAGAGGTGAACTTGAGGATCCCAAGTTCATGATAATAAGAAGTGAAATTCAAGAACTTGAGGATACTGGAGAGGAATTATGGAAAATATTTGAAGATCCCCCTCCTTTGTGATGAAGTCCATCTGCCATCAGGGCAGGTGAAGAATGGAAGCTGTCCATCAGTTGGACAGACTTACCATTTTCTGCTCCTAACAAAAACAGTACAATGTACATTAGTTGTACTCTATTTACATATGTTGTAATTTCCTTTTACATTAGTTGTAATATACATCAGTACATCAGTTGTACTTTTGTAAGAACATGTGTTGTTCTAATATAATCAAAAATCAGTGTATATATAAACTGATCTTTTACTTTATGTTGATGTTGTAATTTTGTTTCAACAAATGTACTGTAAAAATATATATTGACTTTTGATAAGCCAACTTAGACTGGTTATTGCAAATAGGGGGAGATTGTTAGGCACAAAAAGGCCTCAGTCAAACCTGCTCTGCATCTGAGGGGGAGATTATTAATCAAACCTGTTTGATGCCTTTGAAGGTTGAATTTAAGGCCTTTTATATGCCTTATTGAAACCTGAAAAAGATTTGCAATATCAGCCTTAAGCTGTTCTATGTGTTGCATGTGTTGCAACAAAGACAGTTTTGCCCAAGCTGTTCAACCTGCTGAACAGGCTGGACATAAACTGTTTACGCTGCTCTACACTGATGAGCAGCTTGGGTAGTTTACAAGTGTTCTGTTCTTTGTGAACAGGCTAAACACTTTATGGAATGTGTTTCCAAGTCCTCATGTATTGTTTTTGACTACAAGATCAGTTTACAAAGTCGAAGACAAAGTGGAAATCAGAACTGCTCAGCCTGCCCAAGCTGTTCTGTTACATGAAGAAAAAAGGTTATCTGAAAAAGGGTGACAGACCTTTTTCTTATATCAAAATAGGCCTTTACAAGGAAGAAAAACACAAAGTTGACATTCCTTATTTGGTTAAAGGCAATGCAACAGTTAACAACGTGAAAAGACAAAAGTTCTGCACATGTGAAGACAAGTCTGCTTTTCAGAAAGGTGCAGAAAAGGTTATGTTGTCTTTTCAACAAGACTTCTGCTTTTTCATCTCGTCCAATGAAGAAGCTTCACTTAGATCCTCTGAGTGGGTATAAAAAGAAACTTCCAAGGATTGATCGAAAAAGCCAAAAAGCTAAGTGCTGAAAACAAGAGTGAACGTGCATTCAAATTGTGTCTTTCATGCATGCAAGTCTGCTTGAATAAAACAGTACTCAGTGTCTAAGCTGTTCTTATTCAAGTTGTTCCTCAGAGTCTTGTAAACACAGTGAGTGATTCTTAGAGAGTGAATTCATTGTAATTAGTTTAAGTCAGTCTTAGACTAGTTAGATATACTTTTGTATCTGTCATCTCAGCTTGAACCTTTCCGCATTCAAGCTTGTTTGTAATTAACATTTGTTAATAATACATACAAACATTGAGAAAATTGTGAGTAGTTTTTAAAGTGCTGTATTCACCCCCCCCCTCTACAGCTTAAAGCTATACACTTGGGATATCTTTTGGGACCTACAGAGACATACAGACTTTGATTCTAAATGAGGTAGGCAAACTTTCAGGGGATGTATAGCAACACCAGATACATCTTATAGAAATGGAAAGAATTGAAAAATCATGATACTGAATTGAGAGTCAAAACAAGTAACTCTGTTGTACGAAAGTACAGACCTGTTGCCTCTGTTTTCATTCGAGTTAGCAAGACAAGTCGCTTTGTTGTACGTCGGTACAGACCTGTCACCGCTGTCTTGCTAGCTTTAAAAAAAAACCTTAAGACAAACTAAGACACTTTGTTTTATGTAAATACAGACCTGTGTCCGACGTTTGCCTTTTAAAGAAAGTTTGCAAATACCAAAAAGTTAAAATCATTGTGTATGCCTTGATCATAAAAGTATGACTATGTATGAGTCCCGTAAGATAATTTCATGAAAAATAAAAAGGCCAAGGGATATTCTGAAATGTAACATGTTTAAAGGGAAAATAATACCAACAATCAGCTAGAAATGTATCTCACGACAAACAATCAAAGGAATCAAAAAATTCCTAAGTGTGAAGGTTTAAATACTGAAAGTGTGTATTTGACGCTGCTATCTGATTGAACCTTCCTTTGACTATGCTCGTCAAAAATATTCTGTTAAGTCTTTAGTATAGGTTGTAAATTTTAAATAATGTAGTTTAGTCTAAGTTTAATTTTTGTTCACAACTTTTACTTTATTTTTAAATTTTAATTTTATTTTCAAATTTTTAGGAAAAATGTCAAAATTTACTCAGGGTGCATTCCTAGTTGAATAAAATAAACATTGCGTGAAAATCTTGTGCTTAGGGTAAAAGAATTGGCATAGTTTATTCCGTTACACCAAAAGGTTGAAAAAGTTGAAAAAAAAAGTTAAATTTATTTCAAAGATTTTCTAAATTTTGAAAAATTTTCAGATTAAATTCGAGTCTAAGTAAAATTCGAATATACATTCGAATTTGGCAGGGCCTCGAGTTTGACAGTAAACTCGAGAAAGGTATCAAACTCGAAGAAGGTTGGTATAAATAGGTCAACAGTGATAGTCATAAATCACCTACCTTCGACTTTGACCCTTCGAGTTTATCACCAGCGATCTCGAGTTTGTTCCTTCGAATTTGCCGATTTTCGAGTTTCACACTATTTCTCGACTTTTGTCCATTTGTGTTCGAGATTACCAACAAATCTAGGTATAATTAAAAGTGTTGTACAAGATTTAGGTGGTGTTAGACTCCATTTGAGCCAAAATTAAAGGATTTTTAAGTTTTAATGGTAGAAAGTTAGTAGTTCAAAATAACAAACTTTGAATCGATGAAATGTCAAATTGATTACAAATATCTTTAATTAGAACCTATTAGGACTAGTAGATGTGATTTTCTACATCTAAAATGGTTAAAAATTTGGAGTATTGTGATTAAATTGACCGACTCCTTCGAGTTTGTTCTTGGCTAATTTTGAGTTTGTCACTAAACTCGAATAAGTCATTAAACTCGAATGAGTGGTTCTTTCGAATTTGTTGCTTCGAATTTGTCATTCGAGTTTGTCGTTATATTCGAATTATTTGATTAAAATTTAAATCAAACTTGTAGAAATTGATAAGTGTTGGATTTTGTACTTATACAAGTTCAAAATAAAACAAATTTGAAAATAAACAAGTTTATTTCTTTTTAATAATTCTAATATCTTATATGTTGTATTGTGCAGACATGGCTGATAGAATCTTTATTCCCAAGCATAACATGGTCATCTCTCCTGACCATGCGATTCCAGAGGCTCAAGCCTACCGCCATATGGTGGATTTTCTGATTGGATCGAGGATTGCATATGCTCTATCCCATAACATTCAGATAGTCATCCCTTACGTTCGTCAGTTTTGGGATCATTTGCAAGTGGACTGTACTGTTACTCCAACAGTACTAAGAACGAGGGTCGTCTGGACACCCTCTAGTGTTTTCAGCCGATATGCTACGTCAAGTTTTGCAGCTTGGATCTCAGGAACAAGAGAATGGGCAGATTGATTTCCCGTTATCGATCAGGCAGGCGGCTTTTGTTAGAATGGGGCATAGCCTAGACGTAACTAAGTCTTCTTACATGAAGAGTGGTCTTATGATACAATGGCGATATTTGGCACTCGTTTTTATGATATGTTTTGCTGCCACAAAAGCAGGCTTCGATTACATTGTATCGAAGATTCAGTCCGGGATGATAGCATTGGTGTACAATCAAAGGTTTACCTTCTCAGAATTGTTCTTCACCGAGTTTGTTCAACAAATAACAGCTCCAGACAGAGAAAGATTTCTGCTTTATCCAAGATTCGTAATGATGCTGATCAGACATTTCCTGCCAAACCTGCCACAGCTGAACGAAATTCAAAGCGTTGCTATCATTGACAAATGAATTTTTGCAGATTGCTCAGCTCACAGAGGAAGACTGGCTAGGCCATGCAAGCACCTCTTTTTGGTGCAGTGATCAACCCTGATTTTGTAGTCCCTGAAGGTGCCAACTGGGCAGGGGATGTACAGGTTCCACAGCAACAACAGCAACCGCAACATCAGCACCAGCAACAGCCACAACCGAGGCCCCAGCAACAGAGGAGGAGGGAAAGGCCATCTGCGAGACAAATTCAGGCTAATAGGCCTTCTACAAGCCAAGCTCAAGAGCTGGAAGAGGCTGGTCCTTCAAATGCACCACCTGTATCTGATCCAACACTTCAAACGTTGGAAGAGATTTGGGCAGCTGGTCCGAATGCTAATGAGGATATCACTGATGAGCTTGTTGGAGAACTTCTGGAACCTTCAGAAGGAGAAGTTGACATCTTTAAGTAGATCGATGATTATCAACCTGAAGAAGCAGGCGAAGCTGAGTCATCTTCTGATTCTGAGTCAGAAGAAGTTGAAGTGATTGAAGTTGAGACCCCAGATACCGTGACTGCACATCCGTCCATTCACATAGGGACATATGGATCAAGATTAGTTGTGGTTGAGGAAGAGGTTAAAAGGAGAAGAGCTTCAAGTGTAACAACCTAACTTTTGATCAGATATGTAATGTTATTTTGAGATAATAATATAATTTTGTTATATTATTTATATTGCAAATATTAATTAAGAATGAAAATTTATTAGGTAAATATAATTTTAAATTATATTTACGATATAATTAAAATGATTAGAATAAAGAGATGAAAAATACAAAAGTCAAGTGGGTTAATTTGCAATTATGACTAAAATAATATATAAACAAAATAAATGATCAATTATGATCATTAACATAGAAACAACTCTCTCTCTAAACTCTCTCTAAACTCACGGCTAACCTCTCCAAATCATCCAAAATTGTTCATTTAATTACATTCAATTGAAGAATCAAGATCAAGGAAGTTACAAACATCATCAAACATCATCAACCAAGAGAATTCAAGGTATTAATTCTCCTAAATTTGATGTTCAATATGTGTTTGGTTCGGTTTGATGAAAAACCGAAACCTTTGATTCAAATATGGTAATCTTAGGATGCATGTATAAAATTTTAAAAGATTATGATGAATTGAAACTAATAAATGAATTAGAAACTAAATTTATTGCTTGGATCATCCAAATTATGAAGAAATCGGAATTTTTATGAAAAATAATGTTCTTGGCAAAAATTTCATATTTTGGATGATCTTGATTAATATATGATGTTATTAATAGGGAAAAATGTATAAAAACACTCAATTAATGATAATACATCAATATATTAAGTTGCATGTTGATTTAAGTAAGTTTTGGGAAAATTTATGAAAAATCCGTATGAGTATAAGTATGAACATGAAGAACAAAAATCTGGAAATTTATGAACATGAAGGATCCGAACCAGATAAGTCCGAATTCGGATGAAACCATTCTCGGATGGTGCTCTCATTTCGGATGCTTTATTCGGATGGGAAGTGGTCCGAACTCGGATGATCCGAGTTCGGATGATTCAAATCGGTTGCTAACATTTTAATGTACATTTTGGACCTTTCTTGAATTCGGACCTAGTATCCTAATTCGGATGTTGACCCAAAGTTTCGAATATGTAATAATTCGGATATATGCCCAATTCGGATAACATCAATTTCGGTCTTATGTCCGAATCCGGATGGTGGCTTCGTCCGGATCTGGATGATCCGAATCCGGGTCCTCAATCCGGGTGGATCCGAAATTGATGGCCCGAAACCCAATTTTATGTATTAGAGTGATTTGAGAATAAATAAGTTATCAGAATCAGATGAAATTTAAGATTATAAAGATTAAAAGACAAAAGATGACGGCCTTGATAAGACAAGTTATCAGATATCAGAATCAGATAGAATTACAGATTTTAATGACCAAAAGAAATAATGAAATTCCATGATAATGATGATGATAAAGATGATGAAATTGACATGATATTATCATGAATGAATTTGAACAGGTTTAGTATATTCTGAACAAAGATTTAAAGACTTAAAGACTTGAAAGCGGGTCTCTGATTTGAAAAGAATTGACAGATTACAGATTGACAAAATCCTGAGATAACTCAGGTGGCAGATTCATATATCTGTTTGACCAAGACCCAGACCTGTGAGTTATAGATATTCAGATTGAACATGCATAGATTCGGTTGAGATATATTGTTGCTGATAGATTTATTGACATTCACTTTATCAGCTGGAATGAGACCTGTGCACACCATGGATGGGTGTTGCCCAGTGGATCATGATAGCTATTTGATTATATTTTCATATTGCATTTAATATTGCTTCAGACTTTGCTTTATGATTCATTGCTATCATGATTTCTAAGACATATGCTTACATCATTGATCAGACATTTGATAGATTGATTCAGCTTGACTAGCCCTTATGGTCTATTGTTCTAGACCCGGCTATTTCACCAGTTCTTATGAACTTGGTAATGACCTCCGATGTTCCGCCATATTGACTTACTGGTAGCTAGCCCAGTATGTGGCTGATCCCCACGATTTAAGCGTGAGTGTGGCTTGAACATCATCCGATTCTATGATTCTATATCTCAATCATGAGGGCTGTAGCGGCAGCCAAGACATATCACGCTAAGACTAATGACTCCGCTTGACACGCATGTTGATATTGAAAATCTATAAACTCACTAAGCGTTGCTTACAGATGTTGCATTAATATTTTACAGGAAAAGCCAAAGGAAAATCACCTGCAGGACCTAGTACTTAGGTCATTCAAGATCCAAGTTTTGAAGATTTTCTAGACCACTACTCAACAAATCTTTCTGGTACTGATTGGAAGACAACAATTGTGGTGGTTCTGGGTAGATATGATGTAATGTATGATATTATGATTAGATTAGATGTTGCCCTTTTATAACTTAATTTTGAAATATGTAAACTTAATCCTAATCTTGTATGTACATGTAATTTTATTATTCCGCAATTTAATTACCCTATCTTAGTATGGTTGATATCGTATTGCAATTTGTGGGACCTAGACTCTGAGGACTGCCCCGTAAGGGAAGGTCTTCACAGGATGGTATCAGAGCACTAGTTTGAGTGAATCAAGTATTACGTGAGTATACTTGGTCTCAAACTGAAGCAATACATATGTATCAATCATTTAGGTGGTTTGAACTTAGATAGGATGTACAGACTGTTAGGATGGGAAAAAGGGTACATAGATCTAAGTCTATAAATTGATAGTTAATTGATTTTAATTTTCAGTAGAAGATGTCAGGATCAGGATCAGGTGATATTCCCAGCAACATGAATCCACAACAAATGTTTGAAATGATGCAACAACTTCTAGCCCAACATTCAGAACAACAAAACAAAATGATGCAAGAACAGTTTCGTGCCAGAGATGAGGCCGAAGCTAAAAGACGTGAAGAAAAGAAAAATAAGAGAAAAGAAAAGCAAGTCCAGACCAATGAATCTGATTCTGATAAATCCAATCCAGAAACCCAAATTGCTCAGCCAAAATGCTGCAAGTTTAAAGATTTTAAAGCGAGCGGTGCCCTGAACTTCGAGGGTACTGTAGATCCAATTCAGGCGATGGATTGGATCAGTCATACGGAAGAAATTTTTAGAATCTCTGACTGTTTAGATTCTAAGAAAGTGAGCTACGCGTCTGCGTTGTTTGTTGGAGCTGCTCGCGCATGGTGGAAAACACAGCGAAGCATATACGGGGAGGAAGTCATCCAGACATTGGAATGGAACCAGTTTCTAGACATGTTCAACGCGAAATACTGCCCGGTCGACCAGCGAGATAAGATGGAAGTCCAATTAATGCAACTGACTCAGGGAACGAAGACTGTAGATGAATACGAACACGAATTTTCGAGATTATGTGGCTACTCTTCTTACCAAGTGGCAACCGAGGAAAGGAAAATGAATAGGTTCCGAGTAGGACTCAATCCCAGATATCGACATCCCATGAGTGCGATCAAATATAAGAGCTATCTGGAAATGGTAGAAGCAGCGAGACAGATTGAGCGAGGGTACTTAGAGTATGGTGATCAGCTATACGATCCAGCGACTAACCCAATGAATCCGTCTCCTCCGAAGAAACAGAGATTCGGTAGATTTTTCAAGCCAAGTAAATCTCAGCCCCAGCAATCCCGTCAGTATAGTTCTCAGTCGAAACTACAAGCATATTCCCTAACGAACGAGCCGCGATTTTGCAAACGGTGTAGAAAGTCTCATTTGGGGTTGTGCAATCCAGATGACGTAACTTGTTTTGCGTGCAACACGATTGGTCATAGCAGCGAGGAATGTCCACAGCAGGGACGAGGATGTGCGAAATGTGGTAAGAAAGGACACTTCATGTACCAGTGTCGAAGCGGGCAACGTTATCAGTCTCAATCATCCGTAGGAGGTTCTACAGGGAAAAGTTCTGCTGCAACGCCGACTGCACGGACTCGAGCTTTCCAAATCACAGCCGAGGAAGCAAAAGAAACACCTGATGTAGTTACGGGTATGTTTTTACTTAACTCGATTCCGGCTTGTGTATTATTTGATTCCAGCGCAAGTCGTTCTTTCATATCAACCTCTTTTGCACGACAATTATGTAAGATTCCATCAAAGCTTTCCGTGATACTAGACATTGAGACAGCCAGTAACAATTTCGTTATGGCTGATTCCGTTTATCGAAACTGCACACTACTTGTTGATAATATCGTATTTAATCTCGACCTCATCCCGATTCCGTTAAAAGAATTTGATGTCATCATCGGCATGGATTGGCTAATGAACAATGAGGCTACAATTATCTGCAACCGGCGAGTCATCAGAATCAAGTCTTCAGATGGCCGAGTATTGGAGATCAAGGGCGAGAAGCGGAAAGGTGCACATTGTTTCATATCTGTTGAAAAAGCGCATAAGTACTTATCAAAGGGTCACGAATCTTATATTTGTTATGTTTCATCTGAATCCAACTCCGAAAAGAAATCTTTGTCCGATATTCCTATCGTCTGTGAGTTCCCAGACGTATTCCCTGACGATATTTCCGGAGTGCCACCGGAACGTCAAGTCGAGTTCAGTATTGACTTGGTTCCTGGTGCGGCTCCTATTGCAAAAGCTCCATACAGACTTGCACCTGCAGAAATGCAAGAAATGTCTAAGCAACTGCAAGAGCTGTTAGAGAAGGGGTTTATCCGACCGAGTTCTTCTCCGTGGGGTGCACCAGTTCTATTTGTTAAAAAGAAAGACGAAACCTTCCGTATGTGCATCGACCGCGAGTTGAACAAAGTCACCATAAAGAATAAATATCCTCTGCCCAGGATTGATGATCTGTTTGATCAACTGCAAGGAGCTAGTTATTTCTCAAAGATAGATCTCCGTTCTGGGTATCATCAACTGAAAGTAAGAAATGAGGATATTCCGAAGACAGCCTTCCGTACAAGATACGGTCATTACGAATTTCTCGTGATGCCGTTCGGCTTAACAAATGCACCAGCGGCATTCATGGATCTCATGAATCGCATGTGCAGACCAATGTTGGATAAATCCGTTATCGTGTTCATAGACGATATTCTGATTTACTCCAAAACGGAGGCTGATCATTCCGTTCATCTGCGACAGTTGCTAGAGTTGTTAAGAAAAGAAAGACTCTACGCAAAGTTTTCTAAGTGTGAATTCTGGCTCAGACAGATTCAATTCCTTGGCCATGTCGTTTCTGGCAAAGGAATATCCGTTGATCCGTCTAAAGTCGAGGCTGTTCAGAAGTGGCAAACACCTCGCAATGCCTCTGAAATCCGAAGTTTCCTTGGATTGGCCGGTTATTATCGGCGATTCATAAAGGATTTCTCAAAGATTGCTGTGCCGCTTACAATGCTAACACGAAAGAATACTCCTTTCGTTTGGTCCAATAAACAGCAAGAGGCATTTGATATTCTGAAGCAAAAGTTGATTCAAGCGCCGATCCTAGCCTTGCCAGAAGGTAATGATGATTTCGTTGTCTATAGCGATGCCTCTGGTACTGGCTTAGGATGTGTTCTGATGCAAAGGGGAAAAGTAATTGCCTATGCTTCAAGGCAATTAAAAGACTATGAGAAAAGTGCACCAACTCATGATCTTGAGTTGGCTGCTGTTACCTTTGCGCTGAAGATCTGGCGTCACTATCTATATGGGACTCGGTGTCAGCTCCACACCGATCATAAGAGTCTCAAATACCTTTTCACTCAAAAAGATCTGAACATGAAACAGCGTCGATCCTAGGAGCTTATCAAGGATTATGATTGCGAGATCTTATATCATCCCGGCAAAGCAAATGTTGTCGCGGATGCGTTGAGTAGAAAAGTATATCCAGAAAAGTGCTGTTATGCCCTAACTCCAGTTATATTCTCTTCTGATCTTATTGAAAACATCAAAGTTGCTCAAGCCGAGGCACTGAAAGAAGAGAATATTGATTCTGAAAATCTTAAAGGGCAGTTACAATTTCTAACTCTGAACCATTTGGGACTTCACTGTCTCAAGGGAAACCGAATCTGGGTTCCTAAGTATGGTTCAATCCGCAGCACTCTTCTATCCGAAGCTCATCAGTCCAAGTTATCTATTCATCCTGGCAGCTCAAAGATGTATTTTGATCTGAAAGCTGATTACTGGTGGCCAGGAATGAAGAAAGACATCGGAAAATGTGTTGAAAGCTGCAAAGTATGTCAGATGGTTAAGGCAGAACACCAGAAACCCTTCGGGAATATGCAACCACTGCCAGTTCCTGAATGGAAGTGGGAGCATATAACAATGGACTTCATTACGAAGCTGCCAAAGACCAAAAGACAACACGACTCTATCTGGGTAGTCGTTGATCGTTTAACGAAATCAGCACATTTCATTCCAATGAAAGAAACTTATTCTCTGAATAGATTGGCACAGTTGTACATCACAAAAATTATTTCTCGTCACGGTGTGCCAAAGACTATTGTATCTGATCGTGATAGTCGCTTCACATCCAGATTCTGGCAAGCACTACAAGAAGGGATGGGTACTCGGATTTCTATGAGTACTGCTTATCATCCAAATGCAGATTGCCAGAGTGAGCGTACTATTCTAACTCTCGAAGATATGCTTCGTGCCTGCGTTCTTGACTTAGGTGGTAACTGGGATGACCACTTGCCGTTGGTCGAATTTTCATACAATAACAGTTATCATTCAACAATCAAGATGGCTCCTTTTGAAGCTCTATACGGAAGAAAGTGCAGAACTCCTACCTGTTGGCGCGAAACAGGTGAATCGCCAATAGCAGGACCTGCCCTTCTACAGTTGACTCATGAAAAGATTCAACTAGTTAGAAGGAATATTCTTGAAGCTCAAAGCAGGCAGAAGTCGTATTATGACAACCGGCACAGATCAATCAGTTTTGCAGTTAACGATTGGGTGATGCTGAAAGTATCTCCAATGAAGAATGTGGTACGGTTCATTAAAAGAAACAAGTTAGCTCCGAGATTTATTGGTCCGTTCAAGATCGTTGAAAAGATTGGGAATCAGTCTTACCGTCTTGATCTACCAGCGGATTTAGCTGGAATACATCCTGTATTCCATGTTAGTCATTTAAGAAAGAGTTTAGCTGACGAAAGAGAAGTGCAGATACCACACGTTAACTTGCTAATTGATGAGAAGCTTCGAGTGGTTGAAGAGCCGGAGCGTATTCTGGACTCGAAGACTAAGAAGCTTAGAAATAAAGAGATACAGATGGTGCTCGTCCAGTGGAAACACCACAAAGGTTCGCATCAGTCTTGGGAATCCAGAGATGTCATGAAAGCTACTTATCCCAGTCTGTTCGAACAATAGCTAACTTCGGGGACGAAGTTTGTGCGTGGTGGAGCCCATTCTGTAACAACCTAACTTTTGATCAGATATGTAATGTTATTTTGAGATAATAATATAATTTTGTTATATTATTTATATTGCAAATATTAATTAAGAATGAAAATTTATTAGGTAAATATAATTTTAAATTATATTTACGATATAATTAAAATGATTAGAATAAAGAGATGAAAAATACAAAAGTCAAGTGGGTTAATTTGCAATTATGACTAAAATAATATATAAACAAAATAAATGATCAATTATGATCATTAACATAGAAACAACTCTCTCTCTAAACTCTCTCTAAACTCACGGCTAACCTCTCCAAATCATCCAAAATTGTTCATTTAATTACATTCAATTGAAGAATCAAGATCAAGGAAGTTACAAACATCATCAAACATCATCAACCAAGAGAATTCAAGGTATTAATTCTCCTAAATTTGATGTTCAATATGTGTTTGGTTCGGTTTGATGAAAAACCGAAACCTTTGATTCAAATATGGTAATCTTAGGATGCATGTATAAAATTTTAAAAGATTATGATGAATTGAAACTAATAAATGAATTAGAAACTAAATTTATTGCTTGGATCATCCAAATTATGAAGAAATCGGAATTTTATGAAAAATAATGTTCTTGGCAAAAATTTCATATTTTGGATGATCTTGATTAATATATGATGTTATTAATAGGGAAAAATGTGTAAAAACACTCAATTAATGATAATACATCAATATATTAAGTTGCATGTTGATTTAAGTAAGTTTTGGGAAAATTTATGAAAAATCCGTATGAGTATAAGTATGAACATGAAGAACAAAAATCTGGAAATTTATGAACATGAAGGATCCGAACCAGATAAGTCCGAATTCGGATGAAACCATTCTCGGATGGTGCTCTCATTTCGGATGCTTTATTCGGATGGGAAGTGGTCCGAACTCGGATGATCCGAGTTCGGATGATTCAAATCGGTTGCTAACATTTTAATGTACATTTTGGACCTTACTTGAATTCGGACCTAGTATCCTAATTCGGATGTTGACCCAAAGTTTCGAATATGCAATAATTCGGATATATGCCCAATTCGGATAACATCAATTTCGGTCTTATGTCCGAATCCGGATGGTGGCTTCGTCCGGATCTGGATGATCCGAATCCGGGTCCTCAATCCGGGTGGATCCGAAATTGATGGCCCGAAACCCAATTTTATGTATTAGAGTGATTTGAGAATAAATAAGTTATCAGAATCAGATGAAATTTAAGATTATAAAGATTAAAAGACAAAAGATGACGGCCTTGATAAGACAAGTTATCAGATATCAGACTCAGATAAAATACCAGAATTTATGACCAAAAGATGATGAAATTCCATGATAATGATGATGATAAAGATGATGAAATTGACATGATATTATCATGAATGATTTTGAACAGGTTCAGTATATTCTGAACAAAGATTAAAAGACTTAAAGACTTGAAAGCGGGTCTCTGATTTGAAAAGAATTGACAAGAACAGATTGACAAAGATAAAATCCTGAGATAACTCAGGTGGCAGATTCATATATCTGTTTGACCAAGACCCAGACCTGTGAGTTATAGATATTCAGATTGAACATGCATAGATCCGGTTGAGATATATTGTTGCTGATAGATTTATTGATATTCACTTTATCAGCTGGAATGAGACCTGTGCACACCATGGATGGGTGTTGCCCAGTGGATCATGATAGCTATTTGACTATCTTTTCATATTGCATTTAATATTGCTTCAGACTTTGCTTTATGATTCATTGCTATCCTGACTTCTAAGACATATGCTTACATCATTGATCAGACATTTGATAGAATTGATTCAGCTTGACTAGCCTTTATGGTCTATTGTTCTAGACTCGGCTATTTCACCAGTTCTTATGAACTTGGTAATGACCTCCGATGTTCCGCCATATTGACTTACTGGTAGCTAGCCCAGTATGTGGCTGATCCCCACGATTTAAGCGTGAGTGTGGCTTGAACATCATCCGATTCTATGATTCTATATCTCAATCATGAGGGCTGTAGCGGCAGCCAAGACATATCACGCTAAGACTAATGACTCCGCTTGACACGCATGTTGATATTGAAATTCTATAAACTCACTAAGCGTTGCTTACAGATGTTGCATTAATATTTTACAGGAAAAGCCAAAGGAAAATCACCTGCAGGACCTAGTACTTAGGTCATTCAAGATCCAAGTTTTGAAGATTTTCTAGACCACTACTCAACAAATCTTTCTGGTACTGATTGGAAGACAACAATTGTGGTGGTTTTGGGTAGATATGATGTAATGTATGATATTATGATTAGATTAGATGTTGCCCTTTTATAACTTAATTTTGAAATATGTAAACTTAATCCTAATCTTGTATGTACATGTAATTTTATTATTCCGCAATTTAATTACCCTATCTTAGTATGGTTGATATCGTATTGCAATTTGTGGGACCTAGACTCTGAGGACTGCCCCGTAAGGGAAGGTCTTCACATCAAGGGAGTCAGATGACTCAGATTATGAAGAAGAGGAAATAGTACCTTTGGTACCTCGACAAAGGGCCAAAAGGCACAGGTTTATGCAGGGAGCTTCGTCTGCCTCTGCTTTCGAGCCTGAGATTCCATTCGCTCAACCATCTGTTCAACCTCCAATCACGCCGTCACCAATCACATCAATTACATCCACTTCATCCACCTTCACAGACAACCAGCGTTTCTCAGAGCTGAGAAGCAAGGTAGACTTCCAGACAGTCCAAATATTCCAACTCACAAAAGCAGTCAGCGAGCTTCAAGAGCATAATGCAAAGATTGATCAAGAGAATATTGAATTGAAGACATTCATTGTTGATCAGGCTGTTGAGATCAGAACCATGAGGTCCCTCCTCGAGCAGCTAATGAAAAATCTTAAGGCTCAGGGGGAGACCAGCTGCAGAGATGCTCAAGAGATTGGAAGAGAAGATGACGATGGCAATGATCCTGATGCGCAAAAAGATAGTGAGCCAGTAGATTTTACCTCTGCTCAGCAAGCTAAAGTTCAGGGGGAGCCTAGTCAGTCAGGTTGAGAAGGAGGTGAGGCGGGCTCTTCAAAGTCTCATGAAACTGATATCATAGACGCCTTGAGAGACATTGAGGAAGAAATAATGGATTTTGATGAAGAAGATGATGTAGAGGAATTGGAAGAAGGAGAATTCGTACCGAAGGATATTGTTGATTGGCGATCTGACGACGAAGTGATAGAAGACTAGGACGATAATGTAAACGAGGTGATCGTTAATTCACAACCTATCACAGAGTTGTATGTGCGAGATAATCATAATGTGATTGATATAGATGAAATCAAGATAGCCTCGGTCGAAGACTCTGAACTTGAAAGAGCAGAAAAAAAGCCTTCCAGGGCTGATTTACTGAATTTGTGGTTCAAGAAGGAACAAAAGAAAGAAAAGCCGAAGATGAAGAAGAAGATGAGGATTCCTAGGGCTGAAAATCTCTCTGGAGGAATTAAAAGCTGGTTCTTTGACCGAGAACTACAGCTGTTTATATTAAAAAGGAGAGATGGTCTTCAATACCTAAGGCGAACGCTTAAAGTTTTCAATACATTGTCGAAGGTTGAAGTGAAAGAATTGGCGTGGAAAGAGCTGATTAATATTGGTGACGACCTTTATGCCGAAGTAATTGCAAGGATTATCAGGAAAGAGGGTCGGTCAGGGAAATTTGAAAGGCTCAAGCCAAGAACTGGGAAGAGAGTCAAGGACGTATCAAGAATAGATCCTCATACAGGTAAGCCATGGGCCAGAATGGTGTACAAGCCTGTAAGGTGTTTGAAGAAAGTGCCTATGAAGACGATGCCACAGGATGTTCTGAGCAACATGAAGTGGTGGTACGTAGATAACGAAACTGCTGAAGCAATAATGGAGGATTCAGAAGACAAAGTAATTTTGCGAGTGTATGATCCGTTGCATCTAATAAATCTATCGAAGGATGAGCTGCAGAAGCTGAATGATCATACTATCTTCTTCCATGAAGGTTGGAGGTCTGATGCTAGGAAGTACTAGAAGGTAGTGAAAGTATGTATAGATGCAGGTTTATATACAGGTAGCAGTATATATAGTTCTAGCACTTAATCAAAATGAAATTAATTAGAAGCTATCGTCAAGGGGGAGTCTGTTAGTACACCTTGTGTGACGATAGCAGTCTAAAGAAGTTAGCATTGTGTATTAGTCATATTACAAGGTTTGAATATGAACTAGTGTTTAATATATGTGTTTATATGTGTTGCATAGTTATTGATCGTGTGATTGAACTTGATGTAATGTATTACAAGAAGTTCAAACATAAAGTCCAAAGATTAATTCAAACATAAGTTAAATCATATATTCAAATAGAAGTTGGTCATGTGAAATTCGAATTTGGGATAAATTCGAATTTAACATGGGAGGTAAATTCGAATGTGTCATGTAGACAAACTCGAATGGGCCTTGGGCCTGGTTTCGAGCTTGTCCAATGACAAACTCGAATACACCTTTATGATTAAGGATTAACTCGAATCATTAAGGGACTTTTGCAGAATTCATGTGAGTAATTAGCAAAAGGCGATCTCGAGTTTATCAGCTGATAGTGGGTTAGTTCAGAGAGAATCATCACGTAGGTTCGTTCGTTCATCGTCGATCGTACAGCGTTGTGGTATTCTCCGTGTTTCGTGTGAGTGTTATATCCGTCAAGCCGCTAACGAGGATTCCGCACTCGTTGGTGTGTGTCGCATCTAGATAGATCCGTGTTACAAGACCTTACAGATCCAGCCAAAGTGGAAGCACTAAAGACTGGGGAGCCACATTGTAATGCCACTAAAATCATAAGTTTTTTGGGTTTAGCGGGGATATTATCGGAGGTTTATAAAAGATTTCTTAAAACTTGTAGTGTCCTTGACATCATTGACTAAGAAAAATGTGCCATTTGTATGGGAGATTGACGGGCCATCGTTGTGGCCCGTAGAAATAACCTTAAACTACCAACTAGTGCAGCGAAGTAAGGGTCGAATCCTCAGGGAGCGTGTAGGTTTATTAGGGTTAATTAGCTAGTTTCTTTAATTTATTGAAAGCGATTAAATTGTAAAGTGAGTGAATTGTTTGAATAATGATTACGATTGAATTATAACTAGAATAACGACAAACAACTAACGGATTCATTAACAAAGCAATTAACGATAACCATTTACAGGATTCACTACGGCATAATTTATTACCCTCTTGAATTTCATGGAATAATCACATAGACATAATTATTTGCGTGGTTATATTACTCTTAAATATTTTAATCAATAAATCCCGGCATAGTGCATGCAACGTTCATTACTTGTCTTAATCCCTAAGCTAATGGACTCGACACAAAAAATAACACTACTATGAAATATCTTTCTTTTACCAATCAAAACATATACTCATAAAAATAATCGAATGGTTATCACTTGCATTACACATAAAGTATCCAAGAAACACGAAATACATCAAAGCATAATTGAAATACAAAAATGTAAAACTTAGCCATAGATCCTCTACAAACAGCTATGGTGTTTAGCCGCTCATCATGTGCTCTTCACCGGAAATGGTTGGAGACATCATCCTAGGTTTCGAATGGTAGCAATCACCTTCTTCATACTTGGATTGTGAATCCACTCCGGCAGGGCTTTGCCGCTTCTTTCAATGCTTCGGAACCCCCAAAAACGATTGCAAACGTTCTGTATTTATATAGGACAAATAGTTTAGGGTTTTGGGCTCAAAAACGCGTCTGCTACGTTTTTGCGCCTCAGGAGCGTAGACCTGCGCCCTCTGCGCCTGGGGTACGGACAGCCTGCACAGGAACTGATTTTGAACTCGAAATTTTTTGTTTGTGGGTGTAGGGTGGGCGTACACCTATGCCTAGCCCTACTCCCCGACCTGCTCGGTTCATGCTGAATATTTTCTTGGTGCTCTGAAATGACTTCCGGACCCTGAAACTCAAATATGAGGTATAAGTATAATAGTTACGAAGTATATGTGCATATATGAGCCTTTAAAACTACTGAAACCACGCAATAATACAGTCTTATCAAACCTCCCCAACTTAACTATTGATCGTCCCGAGCAAGCCTTAGAATCGGAACTAACTATGTATAGACTGTATTAGCAGTGTGTTCAAATAAATCTAGGTTAAGTCAGCCTTCACAGTAATGCATTAAAATTTTGAATATAAGCTAAAGAACATTTTCAGTTAAAACACGTTTTCTGTAAGTAATTATAATGTATCTCACTTTTGGAAATTACTCTTTTAGCTCAAGGTTACAAGCTTAAAACATGTGGGTTTTTTTACCATCTTTTCCCTCTATGCATGTATACGATAAGATGTTACTTTTGATTACAATGCTTTGAATATATATTTTTTTTAACTCGAGTTTTTATCATGGCTTTTCTAGTTGGTCCATGTAGTGGGATTTGGGTCAACTGCTCCAAAACCAGATGGCTTTAGGGGATTAGGCATGAATGGTACCCCGTAGGACTTAATTTACCTAACCAACTAGGTTACCGTCGAATCTTTTGAGGCTAAATACATGATTAAGCTCTCCCCCTTATTGCATGAATTTTCCAAAATCTTTTGACACATTATTTTCATTTAAGCTCAAATGTATCTTAACTCACATGAACTTAACTTACATTAAAATTTTGATTATTATCACGACTCTTAAACAAAACCTAGAATTCCTTACTAACACTAACTAATTCTAGGTACATTTTTCTATTTATCATCATATTCCACGACCTGATCGACAAACAAGAGCCATTGGGGAAATTTAAAAGATTGCATTGATACTAAGCACTCACATTCAACAGGACTCGGAAAATGAAAATAAAACACACACAATTACTGAAATAAAATAACAAAAATTAAAATTCTAACCCAAACAAGCAAATCTAAATATGATAAATGTGAAGAGCAAGGAACGATGGTACCTGATTACTAGTAAGGAGGAAGAGGACCAAAGATATTATTTAAGAAGTTACCAGCCTTAAAATCCTCGTGATGTCAAACCTCCTTTCCAATATGCCCAGATGTGATATTCATGATATGTCGTAGCTCTCTGCCCAGGTGTTCAAATTCCAGTCTAAAAATAAATAAATAAATAAATAAATAATTTTTTTGTGGAGGCTCGTTATATCATATTAAACATTTCATGGAACCTACCCTCCCCAACTTAGACCATTTTGATGTCCTTGTCACATTAACACACTTATAATGAGTAGACAATGAACACAATCACATTCTTAATAAGATTCTTTGCTTATTTAGGAAAGCTGAAACTAAAGTAAAAAAATTAACATTAAACTTGCACACTTGCATAAATATAAATAAATTGAAGTCTAGAAACATCTAGAATTGGGTTGGAAATCCCCCTCAACTTAGTTGGTGACACTAACATTTAAGTAAACTAAAGAAATAATTAAAATAATCCACCTTTTCATAGGTAATTACGATTGCACTTAACACGTTCAACAAGTCGTTAAACCCCTCGGTATCCCGAGTGGACGAGTGTTGTCTCGTGAGGGTTTCCAGAAATACACCCATAAAGTTCTCCGGGTTGCATCCCAGGAAGTGCTAAGTTATACGTCTTCAGCCAGACGTACTGCTCCTATATTAGCCTAACTAGATTTGGGATCTTCTTAACCTGATTAGTTCAGAGACTAGCATATTATTGGTGGCCCATTTAACCTGTGTCTAACGGAAATCATGGTAATTTAAAAACTGATAATAATTGTACATCAGTTAAGTCTATTGGGAGGAGTGAGATCCTAGATAGGTGGTCGGCAACAACATTCTTGTTGGTACATCCCGTGTGACGATAGCAGTCTAAGTTGTCTTACATTGTGATTTTGCATATGTTTGGTATATATATATTATATATGATTGATGTTTATCAGTGTTTGTATGTTTGAACTTGATGTAACGTATTACAAGAAGTTCAAACATAAAACTCAAAGGTAAAATCAATCATAAGGTAATATTATAAGTTTCATCACTTAAGTGTTTAAGTGTAAAAGGCTAGATTCGAATTTCTTAAGGGGATACATTCGAATCTGAGATAGATTCGAATGAGTCCATAGATTCGAATATAGGTTAGATTCGAATCTGTCAGATGGACAGATTCGAATGGGCCTTAGGCCAGATTCGAGGTTGGCCCACAACAGACTCGAATCAGGGTCTATAATTAGGGATAGACTCGAATGATTAGCAGACTTTTTGCAGAATTCGTGAGGAATTGAGCATTAAGCGATCTCGAGTTTATCAGCTAGGTGAGTCCCGTTTCGGAGAGAATTAGTACGTAGGATCGTTCGTGTGTCGTTCGTTCAGCGTCTAATAGTCTCCGTGTTTCCGTTGGTTGAGAGTTGTCCGTCTGACCGTCAACGAGGATTCCGCACTCGTTAACGGATCCGCGTCTAGATAGATCTTGCAGTAGTAGACCTTACAAGTGGTATCAGAGCCTACGGAGTGTTCGTGGTGTTCTTCGTGTTCATCAGATACATTCTAGGTTTCTTGACGCTAGTTGGACGGTTTTTCTCTCAAAAACGTGTTTTTGAGCTTAGCAAATTCATATTCGGGAAACACTTTGTCGTTTTTCACGTTTTTGGTCGAAATCATTATTTTTCGTTTGAAAAATAGTGATTTAATCCGTAAAACGTCAAAAAATCAAAGTGTTAGCCGTTTTTCGAGTTTGCGGCGCTCGAATCTATAGGGGTAATTAGGGTTTTACTTTATTTTCGAGTCTAACCAAAATACGCTCCTTTCGAGTCAATTTCAGTCAGTTTCGAGTCTGTGTTATTTCGAATCTGTTACTACATTCGAATTGGATCTCGAGTCTATATTGTTTCGAGTTTGTTTCGAGTTTGTTACTGTTTCGAGTCTGTGCTTCGATTCTGCTGAAATTCGATTCTGTTGTGCCTTCGATTCTAAGGGTCTTCGAGTCTAAGGAGTCCTTCGAATCTGTCATATCTTCGAATCTAAGGAATTGTTCAAATCTGACATAATTTCGAATCTGATTGAATTAAAATACTTAATCGAATTTAATCCCAAATAAATTGGAATCTAATTACATTCGAATCTATCTAGATTCGAAAGAGTTAATTCACATTAGTTTCGAATTAAATTAATTAAGTCTAAATTCAATTTGTTTCAGAAAAGATGTCAAACCTTCAGAAATTCCTTGAGATGGATCACGAAGTTGGGAAGGCCAATGCACCACCTAAGCTGATGAAAGTTGAGGATTATTACTGGTGGAAGGACAGATTTACGGATTTTGTACGATTCAACGACATGCGCATGTGGGTGTGCATTGATGAAGGGTACATTCCACCAGTTTCTGAGGTTGAAGGCCGTCAAAAGGTCTTGTCATATCAAATGATGAAAGAAGATGACAAGAAATTATTTGAAGCCGAAAACAAGGCTTTCTCCATTATCCGTATGGCATTACCTCAAGATATCTTGCACACATTTCGGACTCAAAGGACGTCGAAAGAACTTTGGGAGTCTCTCCAGAAAAGGTGTGAGGGTAATCCTCGGGTGCGTAGAAAGCGTACAGAGCTGTTGACCCAACAGTTTGCGATTTTCAAGGCTCTTAAGGATGAACAGTTAGATGATATTATCACAAGGTTCTATCATCTGATAACAGAGCTTGAAAGTCATGGCATTGAGTACTCGGACAGTGACAAGAACAACAAGCTTCTTGATGCCCTACCAGCCAAATGGGCTATGTACGTGGCAATGATTAAGCTGAATGAAGATAAATACTATGCTCAATCACTGGATGACATCGTGGGAACGTTGAGGGCATATCACTTCGAAATGATAAAGGCTGAGACTGATTACGAGCAAGTCCAAAATCCGGCGATGTATTTTGGAAAGACATCTAAATCATCAGTGACAGCTGATCAGAAGAGTGCTACAGCGTTTTTCACCGGAGAAACGTCATCGCCACCAGAGTCCGAAGACTCACTGAATCGCGCGTTCTTAGGGTTAGGAAGATCGGAAGAACCGCAACCTCAAGTCCAACAGGCATCGACCAGTCAGAGCTATTCGAAGATGCCGATGAGCGCAAAGTCCGCGGAAGAGCATTTGAATCTACTTGCTTCGTTTGTGGCCGCTTATGGAAATTGTGTTCAAGGGAAGATCAATGATCCGGCTCTTTGGGATGAAGATTACGATCAGGTCGACCCTGATGACTTAGAGGAAATGGATCTTAAATGGCAACTGGCCATGGTGACCCAGAGGGTTAAAAGATTCATTAAGAGAACTGGGAGGAATCTACAGATGAACAACAAGGGGATAGGATTTGATAAGTCCAAGGTGAAATGCTATAACTGTCAGGGATTGGGACACTTCGCCAGGGAGTGTCAAAGACCGAAGGTAGAGACATACCAGGGGCAGAGTCAGCATCAAGGACAGTACCAAAGTCAGTCCCAACAGAGATATCTTCCGAGTTCCTCATCTGGTCAGGCCAATCTAGCGGGTCTGATATCCAATGTCACTTCTGACAGACAGCTAGATGGTTCCTATGACTGGAGTTCACATCCGGAGTCCAATGCTAGAGCTTTCATGGCTGAAGTTACGGAAAATGGTTGTGAAGAAGACGAGCAGACCACAAGGGACAGCAGTCCGATGTGGGTAGAGAAAGCGAATGATCAGACCGTGCTGGAGTTTGCTGCTCAGATGGCCAACGTGGAATCTGACAACTCAAAGGTTAGTCTTTCTTATTCTCTATTTCGTGATTTATGTGCTTTATGTGTTAGTTCTAATGATAGGTTAAATCTAGTCTTAGACTCACATAAGACCATAGCTGCTCAAAATGAAAACTTAAAAATAGAAAATGCTAGCCTAAATGATATAAAACAAGATTTAAAAGAAAAACTTAAGGCTGATGCTCAAGACGTAATCGTTCTAAAAGACAAACTGAGTGAGCAGTGTGTTAGGATAGAACTTATGTATGAGCACGTAGAGGCCTTGACCAAAAGTTTGAAAGACAAGGACATAGAACTAGCCGAGACCAAGGTTAAGGTAGCAGAGGCAAATAGCAAGCTGGAAAAGTTTAGGAACTCGAGCCTAAACCTAGGGAAAGTCTTAGATGCCCAAAGACAGTCTAAGAAGCCTGTAGGTCTAGGTTTTCATGAAATTCCTCCACCATTCAATGCAAACTATGTGCCTCAGCCTCAGGAGAAAACTGACAACTCAGTAGACTTAGAGGACCTACCTGAACCGACACCTGAGCCTACAGTTGAAAATACACCTAAGGTGACTGACTCAACTGTCAAGGTCAAGAAAGTGAAATTTGTGTCTTCCTCCAGTGAAACACCTGCAGGAAAACAGAAGATTTCATGGGCTGACCAGGTCGAAGAGTCAGACACAATAGATGTACCGAAGGAAGTAGACACCAGTGAGACACCTAGATCTAAGGGACCAACCAAAAAGTCCATGGATAAGATGTCTTGCTTTAGATGTCACGAGAAAGGGCATGTTGCTTCTCACTGTCCAAATAGGAAAGCAGAACTTACCCCTAAGACAGTGAACCCAACACCTGTTAAGCCCTCACCAACCGTGGCAAGCAGCAGTAGTTCTCAGAGTACCGAGAAAACTGTGCAGGCCGCACCAAAACTTGTTGTGAAACAAACACCGGTTAAGGTTGGACCAAAAGAAGTGGTTAGGACAAATTCACCGAATCGTGTCATTAATCAATCTAGGTCAGCACCTCAACAAGTCTATAGGAGCACAACACCTAGCAGGTCACACACTCCAGTTAGGTCACATACTCCTGTTAGACAATATGTTCCGGTAAAAGCTCAGGGATCACAGTCTGAAATGCATTATAATAAGACTTATTCTAGAGCACCACAACAAATGCCTACTCAAAGGCAAAGAGTGAATCTAAATCACTCGGCACCACAACAGAATTCAGTTCAAAGGCCCAAGTCACCTGAAAGGCGAGATGGGTACTTGAAAGAGTTCACGTATGTGGACGAGAATGGTATTACCAAGTCAGTCATGGCTTGGGTTCCCCGTGATAACTAACCTATTTTCTTTCATGTGCAGGAGATAACTACCGGTCCAAACAACAAGTGGTTCGTCGACAGTGGTTGCTCCAGGCACATGACGGGGGAAAGAAGTCTTCTCACAGACTTCAAGGGGGGTAATAGGGGATTTGTATCATTCGCGGGCAACAAAGGAGGAAATATCACTGGAACTGGAGAAGTCACTAATGGGACGATTACATTGGATCAAGTTTATCACGTTGATAAATTGGTTCATAATCTCATTAGTGTATCTCAAATCTGTGATAAGAAGAACTCGGTGTTATTTACTGACACTGAGGCGTTAGTGCTAAAGCCGGGATTCAAAATACCTGAAGATTGGATATTGATGCGGGCTCCAAGGAAGAATGACTTGTACATGCTTGATATGAACAAGCCAGATAATTCGATGGGTCCGATCTGCTTACTATCAAAAGCTTCAGAGACAGAATCGGTTTTGTGGCACAGACGCATGGCTCACTTGCACCTAAGGAAAATGAACTACATAACGAAGAATGGTTTGGTGCAAGGTGTGCCTCTGAAGAGCTTTCAGTTTGAAGACAAGTGTCTACCGTGCATGAAGGGCAAGCAACATAAAAAGACACACAAGTCCAAGAAGCTGAACTCCATAACCTCGACATTCGATTTGTTGCATATGGACCTTTTCGGCCCTATCAACAAAAGGAGTATAGGAGGTAGTTGGTTTTGCTTAGTTATCACTGACGATTACTCACGGTTTTCATGGGTTTTCTTTTTAGGTACGAAGGACGAGACGGCTACAAAGCTCATCGGGTTCTTAGACCAAGTGGAGAATTCCTACGGAACAAGGGTTAAAAATATACGTAGTGATAATGGGACTGAATTTAAAAACTCTGTAATTGGTGTATATTGCCTATCAAAGGGCATCGTGCATCAATTCAGTGCACCATATGAACCTCAACAGAATGGGGTGGCCGAACGTAAAAACAGAACATTGATTGAGGCTGCAAGGACTATGCTTTCGGATTCAAAGCTTCCTACCATGTTTTGGGGGGAGGCAGTGAATACCGCGTGCCATATTTTAAATAGAGTCCTTACAGTCAAATCATTGAACAAAACATGTTATGAAATTTTGAATAAAAGGCCACCTAACTTAACTGGATTCGAACCGTTTGGAGTACCATGCACACTTTTAAGAACAAAACATCAACCGAAGTTTGGTGAAAAGGCTGACGAAGGATACTTCCTAGGTTATGTGCCAAACTCACCAAACAAACGGGTTTTTAACAAAACAGTGGTACTGTGGAGATTGTGTATAATATTGAAGTCACAAGTTATACACATGAACCCCAAACTGGTCCGGAATGGATATTTGACTATGATAAGTTATTTGAGTCATTTAACATTCCTTTGGATGATACTGCAGGTACAATCGAAAAAGACATGGCGACGTTGCACCTAAATGACGATGGCCATATTTTTCCAAGGACCACGTTCGAATCTACGTCCGAGCCTACTGCGACTGTAGATGGGTCTCCAGAAGTTGCTAATCCAGAAGAACCTAACACTGAGAATCAGACTCAAGCATCAAGTTCTGCCTCTGAGGAAAACGTCCGTGAGGAGGAAAATGTAGAAGCTGAGCCTGTTCCCCCTTTAGGTGAAATAGGATCCAACTTAGGAGATAATCTAAGGGTAGACGAAATAGAGACCTCTAGGATTAACAAGAACCATCCTATAGATAGCATCATAGGAAATCCTAACGAGGGTGTGAGGACTCGGAGTAGTGTAAATAACAACACTGTGTTGTTGTCGATGATAAACGACTCCGAGGCATATCACACATGTCTATATTCGTGTTTCATATCGCAAGTAGAGCCCAAAAATGTGCAAATGGCACTTAAGGACAACTCCTGGGTTGAAGCGATGCAGGAAGAACTTTCACAATTTAGGAAACTAGAAGTGTGGGAGTTAGTTCCGTTACCTCGAGGGGAGATTGCAATAGGAACCAAATGGGTTTTTAAGTGCAAGAGAGACGATCGGGGTATAGTCACGCGCAACAAGGCGAGATTAGTTGTAAAGGGTTTCAACCAAGAGGAGGGAATCGATTACAACGAAGTATTTGCACCAGTAGCAAGGTTAGAAGCAATTAGGTTGTTTTTAGCGTTTGCCTCCTTCAAAGGATTTAAGGTATATCAGTTAGATGTTAAGAGTGCTTTCCTGTATGGGAAAGTGAAGGAGTTGGTGTACGTAGAACAACCGCCCGGGTTTACAGATCCTAAATATCCTGATAGAGTATATCGCTTAGATAAGGCTCTTTATGGATTACATCAGGCACCTAGGGCATGGTATGAGACTCTATCCAACCATCTTTTAGAAAATGGCTTTGAGAGGGGTAGGATAGATAGTACTCTATTTGTGAAGAGAAAGGGAGATCATTTTATCTTGGTACAAGTGTACGTAGATGATATCATTTTTGGATCATCAAACGAACAGATGTGCAAAGATTTCGAGAAGGTTATGAAGTCTAAGTTCGAGATGAGTGCTATGGGGGAGTTGAATTTCTTTTTGGGGTTACAAGTTGACCAGAAGAAGGAAGGCATGTTTATCCATCAGACCAAGTATGTCTATGACATATTGGAACGGTTTGGGATGGAAGGAACAAAGTTGACTGCCCATTTCAGCACGCCGATTCAAGTGAATCACAATCTCGGGCCGGGTACTGAAAGTGATACCGATGTGGATCCGACTTTATATCGGGCCATGATTGGGTCACTTATGTATTTAACTGCTTCAAGACCTGATATTATGTTTGCTGTGTGTATTTGTGCTAGGTTTCAAGCGAATCCGAAGGAGATGCATATGAAAGCTGTGAAGCGGATTCTACGATACCTCAAGTCGAAACCGAAGCTGGGACTTTGGTATCACGCGGAGGGAGATCTAGAGTTGGAGGCGTTCACAGATTCGACTACGGAGGATGCAGCTTGACGCGCAAATCAACGACTGGAGGTTGTCAGTTCCTCGGAGGGAGACTGGTATCCTGGCAATGCAAGAAACAAACATCGGTAGCCGTGTCAACGTGCGAGGCCGAGTATGTAGCTGCTGGTAGTTGCTGTTCACAGGTTCTGTGGATACAACAACAATTGCGGGATTACGGTTTGGCTTACACTCAAACTCAAATTAGGATAGACAATCAATCTACAATTGCGATAACAAATAATCCAGTTAAACACAGTAAAACAAAGCACATAGACATAAGGCATCATTTTATTCGTGATTGTGCTGAAAAGAATTTAATCAAACTGGTAAAGGTGGCGACTGAAGATAATAATGCTGATTTATTTACCAAAGCATTTGATAAGTCACGATTTGAGTATTTAATTCAACTTAATGGAATGCGCAACCCAGAGTAAATTGACCTTAGTAGTATTTTATTTCCTTTTATAGTTGTTATATTTCTTTCTTTTTTACAGTAGTCTGCTAATTTAGGAAAGTTTCTAATTTAGGAAAGTTTCTATTTTTAGTAAGTTTCTATTTTTAGTAAATTAGTAGATTAGCTTAGTTTACTGCTTTTTGCTATGAAAAACAAAAGAAAAAAGAGAGAAAATTACAAAAATACAAAAAAAGAGAATATCAAAAACAAAAAGAGTTAGGTCTTAGATACTTAGGTTCAAAGTGACGAAAATTAGCACCGTCGTTACAGACTCTAAGTATTTAGGCTTTCACACATAATGCAACTAAATCCTAAGTGTTATACTTTATTTAGTTTGATGTGTTGGTAGGCACAATACATATAGGGAATCTCAAGGTTAATAAAATATTCTAGAAAAAGTCAAACGTGTCACTAGCTTAGATGTATGACCAATCGGTCTTAATTTTTATGTACAAGACATACAAACATTGAGTCTAAATGAGGTATGCAAACTTTCTGGGGATGTATGGCAACATCAAATACATCTAAAATGGAAAGAATAGAAATATCATATGTAACTGAGAGTCGAAAACATGCAACTCTGTTGTACGTAAGTACAGACCTGTTGTCTATGTTTAGATTCGGGTTAGCAGACATGTCGCTTTGTTGTACGTCAGTACAGACCTGTCACCGCTATCTGCTAACTTTAAAGTTAAACCTTAAGTCGAACTAAGACACTTTGTTGTATGAGAATACAGACTTGTGTCCGATGTTTGTCTTTTAAAGAAAGTTTGCAAATACCAACAAGTTAGAATTTTGTCTGTGTGCCTTGATCATAAAAGTATGTCTATGTCTGAGTCACGTAAGATAATTTCCTGATAAATAAAAGGGCCAAGGGATATTCCGAAATGTAGAGTGTTTAACAGGGTAAAATACCAACAATCGGCTAAGTGGGTATGTCACGACAAACAATCAAAGGAATTCAAAAAATTCCTAAGTGTGAAAGTTTAAGTACTGAAAGTTAGTATCGGACATCGCTATCTGATTGAACCTTTCCTAGACTATACTCATCAAAAATATATTGTTAAGTTTTTTAGCTTAGATTGTAAATTTTTTCTTAAGTTTAGATTAAATTTTTGGTCAAAATTTTATTTTACTTTATTTTTACCTTAGTTTATTTTATTTTATTTTAGTATAGTTTAGTTTTTACTTAGGTAAAAGGTCAAAAGTTACTGAGGGTGCATTCAAAGTTGGATAAAATATACAATGCGTGAAATATCTGAGCTTAGGGTAAAAGATTTGGCATAGTTTATCTGGTTACACTACACAGTAGAAAATAGTTGGAAAAAGTTGAAATTATTTCAAAATTTCCGAAATTTTTCTAAGTGTTTGTAGCTTCGAATCTAAGACAGACTCGAATTGGAAGTTCTCGAATCTGTCAGTAGACTCGAATCTACACATAGACTCGAAGGTAGTTAGTATATAAAGGTCCACAGTGAAGGCATTTACTTCTCACTGTTCTCGAATCTGATTTCTCGAATCTGTCACTAGCGATCTCGAATCTATTCTCGAGTCTATCGTATTTCTACTAAACGACATTTCGTCGATTCTAAAGCTTTTGTGGTCGATTCTACTTTCAAATCTAGGTATAAGCAACATGATTGTACAAGATTTTGGTGGTTTCATACACAAATTTGGGCTTAAACATCACATTTTGATGTTTTATTGGTCAAAATAGGGTTATTCATAAATAACTAAGTTAGGACCTATAAAATATCAAATTAAAGGTATAAATCAGTGATTAGAACTTAGTTGAACTAAAGTATGTGATTTACCTAGTTCAAAAAGGTTAAAATCTTGGATTTTTGTTGAAAACACAACTGTCGGCCTCTCGAATCTGATCTTGGGCATTCGAATCTGATCATGGGTTTCTCGAATCTATCAATAGATTCGAGATGACCATGATATTCGAATCTGTCCATTAGACTCGAATAGGGACTCTTCGAATCTGTCCATTACATTCGAATATGGACACTTCGAATCTGTTACCTTCGAATCTGTACTTTATTTAATTTCTTTAATTTAAATTTTATTAAACTTGTGGAAATTTAATTGTGTTAGATTTTGTACTTAATAAAGTACAAAATAAAACAAATTTGAATTTAAACAAGTTTATTGATTTTTAATAAGTCTAACAATTTTATGTATTGTGCAGATATGGCGCTTCGTGCTTTTGTTCCTAAGCACAATATGGTACTGAATCCTGCTCATAACATCCCTGAGGCGCAGGGATTTCGAGAAGTTTTAGATTTTCTAGCGGATTCTAGGATCAGTTATGTGTTGTATGAAAATATTCCGATTGTGATTTCATATGTACGTCAATTTTATGATCACTTACAGGTGGACTGCACTGTCACCCCGACAGTGTTAAGAACCAGAATTGCCGGACAACCTTTGGTTTTCTCTGCTGATATTTTGCGTCAAGTACTGCAGCTGGGTTCCCAAGAACAAGAGGACGGGCCTATAGACTTTTCTTTAAGTATTAGGCAAGCAGCATTTTTGAGAATGGGATACAGCTTGGACGTTACAAAATCTTCGTATATGAAAAGCGGGTTGATAGGACAATGGCGTTTCTTAGTCCACGTATTCATGGTGTGTTTTGTGCCTAAGAAGGCTGGTTTTGATTACATCGTATCTAAGATTCAATCAGCGATGATAGCGATGGTATACAATAAGAAGTTTAGTTTCTCGCAGCTGTTTTTCTCGGAATTTATCCATCAAATCACGGCTCCTGAGAGAGAAATGTTCCTTTTGTATCCGAGGTTCGTGATGATGTTGATAAGGCACTTCTTGCCTGAGTTGCCACAATCAGACGATGCATTGAGCGTTAATGTTATGGAGAAGCGCATTTACTCTGACTGTTCCTCACACCGAGGAAGGTTAGCAGTTCCAGTGGCACGTCCACTATTTGGTGCAATTCTGGATAGGGAATTTCAAGCCCCGAGTAATGCCAACTGGGCAGGGATAGTTGATGTCCAACCACAGCAACAACAGCAACGTCAACTACAACAACAGCCTCGTGTTCGTCCCCGTGATCCAAGGCGAAGACAAAGAGATACTGCAAGTCAGACTCAGGCGTCTAGGCCTTCTACGAGTCAGCAACCAGAAACGCAGGAAGCCGGGCCGTCAAATGTCCCAAATGAGGCTGATCAACTGTGCCAAACGTTAAATGAAATTTGGGAGGCAGGTCCACATGCAAATGAAGATATAGCTGCAGCGTTAGTGGGTGAATTACTTGAGCCTCCAGAGGGAGAAGAAGATGTCTTCAGAGATGTTGACGAATATGTGCCAGAGCAGACTGGCAATGATGAGTCATCATCTGCTACAGAATCAGAAGAAATGGAGGAGATTGAAGTTGAAGCTCCAGAATCAGTGTCTACAGATCCTCATATTCAAATTGGAACCTATGGTTCACGATTGATTATTAATGAAGGTGCTTCGAGGAGGCGAGAGGTCAGGGAATTGGAAGAGTCAGATTTTGAAGAAGATGAGACTCCTCAGTTGGTGACAAGGCAACGGGCCAAACGTCACAGGTTTATGCAGGGGACTTCATCACAGTCCGATGCACAACCTCCGCCTCAAACCCAGACCCAACCCCAAGATACAGCTCCACCATCACCTACACCTCAGCAACATGAACCCTACATTCCCCATCCATTCAATCCTGCTCCCATTCAGTCCATCCCTTCTACATCCGAAGCCTATACCGACAATCAACGAATCATGCAACTCAAGAGCCGTGTCGACTTTCAGAACATTCAAATCATATCTCTCACAAAAGCAGTCGGTGAACTCCAAGAGCATAACTCTAATCTTGATAAGGAGAATGCAGAACTGAGAAAGATTGTTGAAAGTGTTAGAGACGAAAACACGGAAATTAAATCATTTGTTGCTGATCAATCGTCTGAGATCCGAGCAATGCGGTCCCTCCTAGAGCAGCTTATGAAAAATCTACAAACTCAGGGGGAGACGAGTTGTAAAGATCAGGAAGTACAGCGAGAAGATGATGATGATGAAGGCAATGATCCCAGTGCAAATAAAGAGATTGAGTCTGTAGATTTTCCTGCAGCTCAAGTTACTCAAATTCAGGGGGAGCCTAGTCAAGGCGAAGGACACAGGGGTGAAGCTAGTTCATCTAAGGAGCCTACAGACTTTGAGATCAGTGAGATGATTGAAGCGCTCATGGATCTTGATGATGATCCACTGGATGTAGGCTTTGATAACGAAGATGAAGAGCTTGAAGAAGGGGAGTTAGCGCCAGAGGAGATAGTCGACTGGCGGTCAGATGATGAAGTGCTTGCTGATGAGGATGATGAAGCTGACGAGATAATTGTGCAGCAGAATCCTATCACAGATACTTATATGATTGATGGACATAACATTGTCGATGCAGATATAGTTAATGTTGCTTTAAATCCTCAGCCATCGACAGAGGAACCTGCAAGAGAGCTAACTAATGAAGAAAAACGAAAGCTATGGTTCAGGGCTGAAGAGAAGGAAGCAGCAATTAAAAGGACAATGAGAGTGCCAGGTACGGGGAAGCTGTCTGAGCGAATTTTAAGCTGGTTCTTTGACAGAGAACTGCAGCTATTTATAATAAAGAGAAAAGACGGGCTTCAGTACATGAGGCGAACCTTAAAAGCGTTCAACTCCCTGCCAAAGATTGAAATTGCAGATTTAGCATGGAAAGATCTGATAAACATTGGCAATGATCCCTATGCGGACGTTATCGCAAGAATTATAAGAAAGGAGGGAAGATCGAGGAAATTTGAGCGGCTGAGTCCAAGAGTTGGGAAAAGAGTAGAGGATCCATCACGTATTGACCCTCTAACTGGTCGACCTTGGATGAGGATTCATTATAAGCCTGCCAGATGTCTTAGGAAGGTACCGCTCAAGCCAATGCCACAAAACATTCTGAAGAATCTGAAGTGGTGGTATGCTGACACGGAAACTGGGGAAGCGGTTATGGAAGACTTAGAAGAAAAAGTTATTCTTAGAGTCTATGACCCGCTTCACCTGGTGAACCTATCTAAAGAAGACCTGCAGATCTTGTATAACTGTAAGATTTCCAGTGACGCACATATGGATGCTGAAGCGAGTAAGTATGAAAATGTGGTCAAGGTATGTGTTGAAAAAGGTCTGTATGCTGGTAGTGTTTTGAATCAATATTAAACCATGTTCTTAAATCAAATGTGTGAATTATTAGAAGCTATCGTCAAGGGGGAGTCTGTTGGTACATCCCGTGTGACGATAGCAGTCTAAGTTGTCTTACATTGTGATTTAGCATATGTTTGGTATATATATTATGTATGATTGATTTTTATCATTGTTTGTATGTTTGAACTTGATGTAACATATTACAAGAAGTTCAAAAATAAAGCTCAAAGATAAAATCAGTCATAAGGTAATATCATAAGTTTCAAACACTTAGGTGTTTAAGTGTTTTGGCTAGATTCGAATAGGTTAAGGAAGGCATTCGAATCTGTGATAGATTCGAATGTATCCTTAGATTCGAATGGGTTAGATTCGAATCTGTCAGATGGACAGATTCGAATGGGCCTTAGGCCAGATTCGAGGTTGGCCCACAACAGACTCGAATCAGGGTCTATAATTAGGGATAGACTCGAATGATTAGCAGACCTTTGGCAGAATTCGTGAGGAATTAAGCGATAGGCGATCTCGAGTTTATCAGCTAGGTGAGTCCCGTTTCGGAGAGAATTAGTACGTAGGATCGTTCGTGTGTCGTTCGTTCAGCGTCTAATAGTCTCCGTGTTTCCGTTGGTTGAGAGTTGTCCGTCTAACCGTCAACGAGGATTCCGCACTCGTTAACGGATCCGCGTCTAGATAGATCTTGAAGTGGTAGACCTTACAAATCCCAAATAGGTTTAACCTTAATTATATTCGAATTTACCTAAATTCGAAAGAATCAACTTAAATTAATTTCGAATTAAATTTTTTAAGTCAAAAATTCAATTTCCTTTGAAACCATGACAAATCTTCGACGGTTTCTGGAAATGGATCATGAGGTCGGGAAAGCTAATACTCCGCCTAAGCTGATGAAACTTGAAGACTATTATTGGTGGAAAGATCGGTTTGCCGATTTTGTGCGGTTCAACAACATGCGAATGTGGATATGTATCGACGAGGGATACATTCCACCAACTGCTGAAATAGAGGGGAGACAGAAGGTTGTCACGTATTCGAAAATGAAGGACGATGACAAAAAGCTGTTTGAAGCTGAGAACCGCGCATACGATATCATACGAGTGGCGTTACCTCAAGACATTCTACACACATTCCGCAATCAAACGACATCTAAGGAGCTTTCGGAGACGCTGGAAAAGAGGTGTGAGGGTAATCCGAGGGTTTGGAGGAAGCGTATGGAGTTGTTGAAACAGCAATTTGCGATTTTCAAGGCTTTGAAAGATGGAAAGCTGGACGACACCATCACACGCTTTTATCATCTACTGACAGAGCTAGAGAGTCATGACATTGAGTATAGCGATACAGAAAAGAATAATAAGCTTCTTGATGCCTTACCAGCCAAATGGACGATGTACGTGGCTATGATTAAGCTTGATGAGGATAAGTACTATACTCAATCTCTGGAGGATGTAGTGAGAACACTGAGGGCTTATCATTTCGAGCAACTGAAGGCCGAAACGGATTATGAACAAGTCCAAAATCCAGCCATGTATTTTGGAAAATCAAAACCCTCAGTGGCAGCTGATATGAAGACTGCTACCGCCTTCTTCACCGGAGAAACGTCGTCACCAGCAGAGCCTAACGACGCACTAAATAGAGCTTTCTTAGGGTTTGGAAGACCGGAAGAACAGCAACATCAGGCAACACCTGCTTCAACATCTTCGGGCTACTCTAAGATGCCCATGAGCGCTAAATCGGCCGAAGAGCATTTGAATTTATTGGCGTCATTTGTGGCCGCGTATGGAAACTGCGTTCAGGATAAAATAAACGATCCTGCACTCTGGGATGAAGATTACGATCAGGTAGACCCTGTCGACCTTGAGGAGATGGATCTCAAATGGCAACTGGCCATGGTAACCCAACGGGTTAAGCGATTCATCAAGCGCACGGGAAGAAATTTGAACATGAACAACAAAGGAATTGGCTTTGATAAATCCAAGGTCAAATGCTATAACTGTCAAGGTTTGGGACACTTCGCCAGGGAGTGTCAGAGACCGAAGGAAGATAATTACCAAGGGCAGAATCAGAATCAAGGACAGTATCAGAACCAATCTCAACAGAGATATCTTCCGAGTTCAACATCCAGTCAAGCAAACGTAGTGGGTCTGTTATCTAACGTCACATCAGACAGACAGCTGGACGGTACTTACGACTGGAGCTCACATCTAGAATCTAATGCTAGAGCCTTTATGGCTGAAGTCACTGAGAGTGGATGTGAAGGAGTAGAGCAGAGCACAAGGGACAGCAGTCAACAAGAAAGTAGTCCGATGTGGGTGGAAAAGTCGGATGATCAGACGCTTCTAGAGTTTGCCGCACAAATGGCCAACGTAGAAACAGATCACACAAAGGTAAGTCTGAATTTCTCTCTTTTCCATGATTTGTGTGCTTTATGTGCTACTTCTAACGATAGGTTAAACTTAGTATTGGAATCACATAAAAAAATATCTGCTCAAAATGAATCATTAAAATCTGATAATGCTAGCCCGATTGACATTAAGCAAGATCTTAGGGATAAGCTTAAGGCAGATGCACAAGATGTCATAGTTCTAAAAGACAAGCTAAGTGAGTAGTGTGTTAGATTAGAACTGATGTATGAGCATGTAGAGGCCTTCACCAAAGTTCTTAAGATCAAAGAAGTAGAGCTAGCTGAAACTAAGGTGAAGGTAGCTGAGGCTAATAGTAAGCTAGAAAAGTTTAGGAACTCAAGTCTGAACCTAGGGAAAGTTTTAGATGCTCAACGCCAATCTAAGAAACCTGTAGGTTTGGGATTTCATGAGATTCCTCCACCTTTTAATGCCAACTGTGTGCCTAAACCTCAGGAGAAAACTGAGAAATCAGTAGACATAGAGGAAATACCTGCACCAGTGTCTGAGCCTGTAAAAGAAAATACATCTAAGGTGACTGATACAACTGTCAAGATTAAGAAAGTCAAATTTGTGTCCTCCTCTAGTGAAGCACCTGTAGGAAAACATAAAATTGATTTTAATGACCAGGATGATGAACCAGTCATTATAGATGCACAAAAAGAACCAGATATCTTGCTTTAGATGTCATGAAAAGGGGCATGTTGCTTTAGATGTCATGAAAAGGGGCATGTTGCTTCTAACTGTCCGCTTAGGAAAATTGACATTACACCTAAGATAGGGAAGCCATCACAAGTTAAGCCATCAACAAATGTGGCAAGCAGCAGTAGTTCTCAGAGTACCGAGAAAACTGGGCAAGCTACACCAAAACAAGTTGTGAAACAAATACCGATGAAGGTTGGACCAAAAGAGGTGATTAGGACTATTTCACCAAATCGAGTCATTAATCAATCTAGGTCTGGACCTCAACAACAATATAGGAGCACAACACCTAGCAGAGCATACACTCCGGTTAGGTCACACACTCCTGTTAGAGATAACACATCGGTTAGAGCTCAGGGATCTCAATCTGAAATGCAATATAATCGTAATTATTCAAGAGCTCCACAACAAATGCCTACTCAAAGGCAAAGAGTGAACTTACATCACTCGGCACCACAACAAACTCCAGTTCAACGACCCAAGTCACCTGAAAGGCGAGATGGGTATTTGAAAGAGATAAAGTATGTGGACGAGAATGGTATAACCAAGTCAGTTATGGCTTGGGTTCCCCGTCATAACTAACCTATTTTCTTTCATGTGCAGGAGATAACCACAGGTCCAAACAACAAATGGTTCGTCGACAGTGGATGCTCCAGGCACATGACAGGGGAAAGAAGTCTCCTTACAGACTTCAAGGGTGGGAATCGGGGATTTGTATCATTCGCGGGAAACAAGGGAAGAAACATCACGGGTACTGGAGTGGTCACTAATGGGACGATCAAGTTGGATCAAGTTTATCACGTTGATAAACTGGTTCACAATCTCATTAGTGTCTCTCAAATCTGTGAGAAGAAGAATTCAGTGTTGTTCACTGACACTGAAGCGTTAGTGCTAAAACCGGGATTCAAGATTCCTGAAGAGTAGATATTGATGTGGGCACCAAGGAAGAATGACTTGTACATGCTCGATATGAACAAGCCGGAATCATCGATGGGTCCAATCTGTTTATTGTCTAAAGCTTAGGAGACTGAATCCGTTTTGTGGCACAGACGCATGGCCCACTTGCACCTAAGAAAAATGAACTATATAACGAAAAATGGGTTGGTGCAAGGTGTGCCTATGAAGAGTTTTCAGTTCGAGGATAAGTGTCTACCTTGCAAGAAGGGCAAACAACATAAGAAGGCGCACAAGTCCAAGACTCAGAACTCCATCACTACCACATTCGATTTGCTGCATATGGACCTCTTCGGACCAATCAACAAAAGGAGTATAGGTGGTAGTTGGTACTGTTTGGTTATCACTGACGATTACTCACGATTTTCTTGGGTTTTCTTTCTAGGTACAAAGGACGAGACGGCTTCCAAGCTCATCGGGTTTTTAGACCAAGTGGAGAATTCCTATGGAACACGGGTTAAACGGATTCGTAGCGATAATGGAACTGAATTTAAAAACACTGTAATTGGTGTATATTGCCTATCAAAGGGCATAATGCATCAATTTAGTGCTCCCTACGAGCCACAACAAAATGGGGTGGCCGAACGAAAGAACAGGACATTGATTGAGGCACCTACGACTATGCTTTCGGATTCAAAGCTTCCTACCATGTTTTGGGGGGAGGCAGTGAATACGGCATGTCATATTTTAAACCGGGTCCTAACTGTCAAATCTTTGAACAAAACCTGTTATGAAATTTTGAATAAACGGCCACCTAATTTAACTGGCTTCGAACCGTTTTGGGGTACCATGTACTTTATTGCGAACAAAACATCAACCTAAGTTTGTTGAAAAGGCTGACGAAGGATACTTCCTAGGTTATGTGCCGAACTCACCAAACAAACAGGTTTTTAACAAAACTAATGGTACAGTAGAGATTGTGTATAACATTGAAGTCACAAGTTATACACATGAACCCCAAACAGGTCCGGAATGGATATTTGACTATGATAAATTGTTTGAGTCATTTAACAGTCCTTTGGATGAAAATGCAGGTACGATCGAAAAGGACATGGCGACGTTGAATCTGAATGACGAAGGTCATACCTTTCCGAGAACTACATTTCAATCCACATCCGAGCCTATTTCGACTGAAGATGGATCTCCAGAAGTCACTGATCCAGAAGCACCGTCAACTGAGAATCAAACTCAGACAACAAATTCCAACTCTGAGGAAACTGTCCACGAGGATGAAAATGTGGAATTTGAGGTTGTTCTCCCATTAGGTGAAATAGGATCTAACTTAGGAGATAATCTGAGAGTTGACGAGATAGAGACATCTAAGATTCAACAAGAACCATCCTATAGAAAGCATCATAGGAAATCCTAATGAGGGTGTGAGGACTATGAGTAGTTTAAATAACAACACTGTGCTGTTGTCGTTGATAAATGACTCCGAGGCCTATCATACCTGCCTCTATTCTTGTTTCATCTCGCAAGTAGAGCCGAAAAATGTGCGAATGGCACTAAAGGATAACTCCTGGGTTGAAGCGATGCAGGAAGAACTCTCTCAGTTTAGGAAACTAGAAATGTGGGAGTTAGTTCCATTACCTCGAGGGGAAATTGGCATAGGAACCAAATGGGTTTTTAAGTGCAAAAGAGATGATCAAGGTATAGTCACTCGCAACAAAGCTATGTTAGTTGTAAAGGGTTTCAACCAAGAGGAGGGATCGATTACACTGAGGTGTTTGCGCCAGTAGCATGGCTAGAAGCAATTCGTTTGTTTCTGGCTTTTGCTTCCTTCAAGGGAGTTAAGGTATATGAACTAGATGTTAAGAGTGCTTTCCTCTATGGGAAAGTGAAGGAACTGGTATATGTAGAACAGCCGCCCGGATTTACAGATCCAAAATATCCAGACAGAGTATATCGATTAGATAAGGCTCTGTATGGATTGCATCAAGCACCAAGGGCGTGGTACGAGACTTTATCCAACCATCTGTTAGAGAACGGGTTTGAAAGGGGTAGGATAGATAGTACGCCGTTCGTTAAGCAAAAGGGAGAACACTTCATCTTGGTACAAGTGTACGTCGATGATATCATCTTTGGATCATCAGACGAACAAATTTGCAAGGATTTTGAGAAGGTGATGAAGTCGAAATTCGAGATGAGTGCTATGGGTGAGTTGAATTTCTTTTTGGGGTTGCAAGTTGACCAGAAGAAGGAAAGAATGTTTATCCATCAGAGGAAGTATGTCTACGACATATTAGACCGCTTAGGGATGGAAGGGACGAAACTGACAGCCCATTTCAGCACGCCGATTCAAGTGAATCACAATCTCGGACCGGGTACTGAAAGTGATACCGATGTGGATCCGACGTTATATCGGGCCATGATTGGATCACTTATGTATTTAACTGCTTCAAGACCTGACATCATGTTTGTTGTGTGTATTTGTGCTAGGTTTTAAGCTAATCCTAAAGAGATGCATTTGAAAGCTGTGAAGCGGATTCTACGATACCTCAAGTCGAAACCGAAGCTGGGACTTTGGTATCACGCGGAGGGAGATCTAGAGTTGGAGCCGTTCACGGATTCAGACTACGGAGGATGCAGCTTGACGCGCAAGTCAACAACTGGAGGTTGTCAATTCCTTGGAGGGAGACTCGTTTCCTGGCAATGCAACAAACAGACGTCGGTAGCCGTGTCAACGTGCGAGGCCGAGTATGTTGCTGCTGGTAGTTGCTGTTCACAGGTTCTGTGGATACAACAACAATTGCGGGATTACGCTTTGGCTTACACTCAAACTCCTATTAGGATAGATAACCAATCTACAATTGCTATAACAAATAATTCAGTTAAACACAGTAAAACAAAGCACATAGACATAAGGCATCATTTTATACGTGATTGTGCTAAAAAGAACTTAATCAAGTTGGTAAAAGTGGCAACGGACGATAATAATGCTGATTTATTTACCAAAGCCTTTGATAAGTCACGGTTTGAATATTTGATTCAACTAAATGGAATGCGCAACCCAGAGTAAATTGACCTTAGTAGAACTTTTATTTCCGTTTATAGCTGTACTCTTTCTTTCTTTTTATAGTAAGTTTGCTAAATTAGTATAGTTTCTATTTTTAGTAAGTTAGTAGGTTATCTTATTTTCTTGCTTTTACTTATGAAAAACAAAAGAAAAAAGAGAGAAAACCATAAAAACTCAAAAAAAAAAAAAAGAGAATATCAGAAAAAGAGTTAAATCTTAGATGCATAGGTTCAAAGTGACGAAAATTAGCCCAGTCGTTACAAACTCTAAGTGTTTAGGCTTTCACACATAATGCACCTAAAATTCTAAGTGTTGGTGGCAAGGGCCTCCTGAAACGACTGCCAACTACGAAAAATCCGCCAGGGGGTCGGTGAGACCTCTACGAGGATTAAGTAGGAGGCAACACTCCAACATACATTAGGCCAACTAGAATACCTAGGCGATCCATCAAGACGGAACCGACGAATTATGACGGCGCTTAGCAGAGCGCAAAGCCGTAATGCAGAGCTAACCCGACAACTTAACGCACTGAAGTACGATGAGGTATCTCATACTTAGTACCCTCTTACCATTTTATAGTATTTCTCTTGGTTTTACTATCTGATGTATCTTTATGATTGAAAACTTATCAGAAAATACCGACCATATCATGTATAAAGATTAGGTATCAAGCACTTTAATGAAGAATTAAGTTACCTATAAATCTGTGTATGATGATATGTAGCTATGACTATCTGCCTAAGAAATTTCAAACCCATAGACTTATCCTCTTAGATACCACTAATGCTTTTATACTATTTGATATCAGTGCTAATAGGAGCTTTATATCCACTAAGTTCACTAAGCAGATAAATTCCATCCTTACGCCATTAAGTGCTACTTATGTTATTGAGGTTGATGACACTAAGACGCTTAAGACAAATAATATAAGTCGAGGATGCTCCTTAGAATCAGTAGTCCAACTCTTTAAAACAGACTTGATGCACGTCAAACTGGGTAGTTTTGACGTGGTCATAGGCATGGAATGACTATAGAAAAATCGTGCGGAAATAGTGTGCAACAAGAAGACGGTTCATATACCTTTAGCCAATAAGAAGGTCCTTACTGTCCAAGGCAAAGCAAGAAATACCAAAGTAAGCATCATCTCCAGCAATAGGACCCCGAAGTGTTGACAGAGAGGGAGCCAAAGGAAAAGCGGCTCGAAAATATCCTTATTATTTATGGTTACCCCAAAGTTTTTCCAAAACACTTACCTGAACTCCCAACATCGAGGCAAGTCAAATTCAAAAATCGGCCTAGTATCAGGTGCGGTACCAGTGGCTCGATTACCATGCCGATAGCCCCATCAATAGTGTAAGAATCGTCCAACCAACTGTAGGAGCTCTTAGATAAAAGGTTTATCAAACCGAGTTCCTCGCTTTGGAGGAGCTCCAGTTTTGTTCAAAAAGAAGAAGGATGGAACCTTCAGAATGTGCATCAATTACCAAGAGCTAAATAAACTAAATGAATCGATACCCGCTGACAAGGACCAATGACTTGTTTGACCAAACTCCAAGAATTAAGCTTCTATTCGAAGATCGACCTAAGGTCTGGTTATCATTAGATTAGAGTTCGCAAGAAAGATATTCCAAAGACAGTCTTCAGATTCCGTTACGGTCATCATAAATTCCTATTAATGTCGTTTGGATTAACCAGTGCCCCAACGGTACTCATGGACCTCATAAATCGGGTGTGCAAACCTTATCCAGACAAATTCGTGATTGTATTCATGAATGACATCTTAATCTACTCCCGAAACTAGGAGGAGCACGAGCAAACAATTAAGACTGATTCTAGACTTGTTGAAGAAATAACAATTATATGCCAAGCATTCTAAGTTTGACTTTTGGCTAAGATAGGTAAGATTTCTCGGTCACGTGATCAATAGTAAAGGAATCCAAGTCGACCCCGCAAAGATCGAGGCTATCAAGTTTTGGTCAACTCCTAGAACCCTCATAGAGATACGTCAGTCCTTAAGACCTTCCGCTTATTATAGACATTTATCACAAGTGTCTCAAAGATCAACAGATCTCTAAAAGACATTAAGTATGATTGGGGCGAGGATCAGAAGACATCATTTCAGTTATTAAAGCACAAACTGTGCAGCGCGCTTATTTTGTCCCTACCCGAGAGAAGCAAGAAATTTGTAGATTAGTGTGACGTTCCACACAATGGGTTGATCTAGAAAGATTGGGTTATAGCTTATGCTTTATGAAACCCTAAGGTTCACTAGGTGAATTACACAAAGCATGATCTAGATCATGGGGCAGTAGTCTTTATCCTTAAAACTTGAAGACATTATTTGTAATGTAAGAAGTGTACTACTCTCACAGACCATAAGAGCCTCCAACACATCTTGAACCAGAAAGAGTCAAATATGAGGTAGCATCGTTGATAGAGCTAATAAGTGATTGCAACTGTGAAATTCGTTATCACCTGAGGAAAACTAATGTGGTTGCAAACGCTCAGAGCCGAAAGAAACGAGTTAAGCCGTTAAGAGTACCAGCCCTAGTTATAACCATTCAACCAAACATTCCTTTCTTAGTTCATTGTGCACAAGTAGAAGCTGTTAAGGAGGAAAATATGAAAAATGAAGCCCTGCACGGAATGGATAAATAGTTTGGGATAAGGGTTAATGGAAATCGATACTTCTTGAATAGAGTCTAGTTACCCTGTTTTTGTTAGAGTAAGAAAACTGGTTACGGATGATGGACACAAACCAAGATATGTCGTTCACCCCGGATCCGATAAAATGTATCATGACCTTAAGGAGCTATACGGGTGGCCTATCATGAAGGATGACATTGCCACATATGTCAACAAATTCCTAACATGCTCCAAAGTTAAGCCAACATCAGAAACCATTTGAGTAGTAGTCGACCACCTAACAAAATCCGCGCGTTCCTACCAATCAAGAAGAACAACAGAATGAATAAGCTAGTCCAAACATACCTAAAGGAAGTCGTCTCCGGACACGGAGTGCCTATTATAATCATTTCGGATACGGATAGCAGATCTACATCTAGGTTTTTGGCAATTATTACAGCAAACTTTGGATACAAACTTGGACATGAGTACCACATATCACCCTCAAACCAATGGTCAGAATAATAGAACAATCCAAACCCTAGAACATACATTAAGAGCCTGTGTAATGGATACTCATTTGCCTTTGTGGAATTATCATACTACAAATAGCTATCACTCGAGTATTAAAGCTGCTCCGTTTGAGGCCCTCTACCGGTGAAAGTGTCGATCGCCGATTTATAGGGAAGAAGTAGGAAATAGCCAAATCACTGGCCCTAAGATCATTCAGGAAACTACCGAAAAGATAGTACATATGCGGAACCAACTAAAAAGTTGCACACAATCGTCAGAAAAGCTATGCAGACGTAAGGAGAAAATCCCTTCAGTTCCAATTAGGAGAAAGAGTACTGATGAAAGTCTCACCATGGAAGGGCGTGGTATGATTTGGGAAACAAGGGAAACTAAACATTCGTTACATTGGACAATTCAAAGTCTTAAAGAGAATTGAACTAGTAGCTTATCGTCTAGAGCTACCACCAGAGCTTAGCAGCGTGCACAATACCTTCCCCGTATCAAATCTAAAGAAGTGTTTGTTAGATAAAACACTTGTTACCCCTTTGGAAGAGATCCAGCTAACTGATAAACTTTGCTTCATCAAAGAGCCGGTTGAAATCATGGACTGTAAGGTCAAAGGAATGAAGCACAGTTGTATACCCATCCTCAAGGTCAGATGGAATTCTAGATATGGAACAGAATTCACTTAGGCATGCAAAGGCTAGATTAACCAAAGATACCCTCACCTAATCTTAAGTAACAAGACCCCTGAGAAAACAAGATAAAATTTCGGGACGAAATTCCCTTAACAGGGGGAGACTGTAACATCCGGCCTTAAACCAGGTTAACAACTACGACCTAATTAGTATTTAATAGCCAATTATAACCTAACCTGTGGTCATTAGAAATTAATCAAAGTGATTAACAAGGTTCATGAAGAAATTCAACTCAATTAGAATCAAATTCATCGGTGCGATGAATTGGAAAACTTAATCCGATCGATTTACGATATGATGGATTAATTCAACTAAGTACATAATTAAATTATGATTAGTGACACTAATCATACACTAATACACTTACTTAACATTAATTATGCAAGACTAAAACAATTCATTAAAACAATGCATCCAAAAGTATATAAAAAGGGAAATACAAGAATACATTCTAAATACTTTTATACAAAAAAATAAAAACAAAAATACATCATTTTTATACCATAAAAATCAGCCAACACAAAAGAGGAACACACTTTTGTGTCCCCTTTGACTTTCAATAAAAATATTTAAAAGAATTCTTCACTTTTTCTACTTTTCCAACATATTGGTAAAGTGTTAAACACCACCTTTTCTTTCATCATTTGCAAGACCAATTCTCTTCTATAAATAGAGGACTCATTTCTCATTTCATTCACACCTTGAAAGATCAAAATCCTCTCATCTTTTCTCTCAAAAAAATAGGCCAAGAGCAACCAAGAACACCAAAGTTGCATCTTTTTGTTTCTTGAAGTTCTTCAAGTGTTTCTTTGATGCAACAATTCAAGAACTCAACTCCTACTCATTTGCATTCTTTTAATACATCAAAGTAAGTAAAAAAAACTATCTTATTACTTCTTTTATTTAAGTTGTTACAAGTCTTGCATAATGTATATAATCACCAACAACAACAAGTTTCCTTAAAACTCAAGTTTATAAATAACTAGTTTTGTTTTAAAGATTGTTTCTTCAAATGTGTTTATAAATATATAAACACATAATGTAAGCTTAAATATTATGAAAATAATTTATATAAATGTATTTCGTAACCTTTTATACAAGTAGTCTTTGAATAAACAACAAGAATCACTAGTTATTTCAAGTTTATAAACTACGGATTTTCGGCAGAAAATTTACATCGACTTTGAAAAATCATAACTAATTCATAACTTAAAGAAATGAGTTGATTCTTGTCTCAAAAGTTAGATCTATGTCTTAACTAAGGCTCTGGAAGTTTTCATATTTTATTTTGGAGTTTAAGACCCCCAGAAATTATTTGGGAAACCGAAATTTTGACAGCTCAAAAATGGTCAACATAGGGTTTTCAACAAGCTTTTTCCCCAACCTAAACATCTCGAAAAATGGCCGTTCTTGACTTTAAAAATTCTTATTATATAGTAGTTTAATGTCCAAGAAAACCAAAGCCTAAAACGTTTTGTAGCTTGGTCAAAAACAGCCTCAAAGTAGGCCGAAAAACCTTCAAAAAAGCTGGAAAATTATATATATATATATATATATATATATATATATATATATATATATATATATATATAAACTTGACGTTTTAAGTGGGTTTTATTTATAAACTTGTAATGTTGGGTGATTTAAGACATAAAAATCTATAAATATACATATTAATATATATTAGAGATATTAAGTCCTTATTATCATTTAGGACTCGGTTAAACACATCCGGTTTCATCACCCATCAAACAATGCAAACTTGCATTTTTGCGCGTATTTTGCCATCACAAGCTCGGTGAGTCTTCATAGCCCCTATTTTCACTATCTATTGGGGTGGAAATACATGCACTGTTTTCATATGGACATCAAAACTGTTTATTTCTTATATGTATTACATGTTTGGATCCATCAGCCCTCAAATCATGAACCGTTAATTGCATTTATTTGCAAGCGCGAATATATTGTGGATAGATCTACTGGGAGTCATGTCCCCCATTCGGGTTAGTTCGGGTCGGCTAACAGCGAGTGCATATATATTCAACACACGGTATTACATATGGGAATACTGCACAGGGCAAACTCATTTTAATTAAGCTTCGGTTGCATGATGGTTTATGTAATACATACACGGAATTTATGATTTTATAAATTCAACTCATCTGATAATGTCCATACAACTGGTCTTTTCGCGTAAACCTATGAGCTCACCAACAATTTGTTGACGTATTTTAGCATGTATTTTCAGGTGATTAAGGCATGCGCATTTATCGGAAGCATTCCAAGGCTTCCGTTCATTTTGGTGTCGCATCATTTTCAAACTCGGAGAATGATTTGCATCTTTCCTGATAAACTAAATTGTATATTTAAATCTTTGTATTTTAAGAACTACTTACGCTGTATTTTGGTTATGTAAAACAATATTTATATTTGAAGTTAAATTAATGTATTTTTTAGAAACGTCCATATAGTGGTCGTTCGTTATGATTATGGTTACGCTTCCGCGACGTCACGCTTCATTGCCAACCGGGGTAACGGGGTGTGACAAGAAGTCATTCAGCAGGCAAAGTTTGACCAAGTCAAAAGGGTTATGTTTGATCAACAATTACAGAAAGCAATGGAAATCGAAAAGGCCCTTGATCAACTTGTCTTCTCCAAACCTCCAATTACATACTGGTATGCCAAATCAATGGACAATATTGATCTGGTATATCATTTTTTAATTAAAAGAGAAGCTGGTCCAGAAGAGGAGTATAATACGTTAGGCACAAAAAGGCCTCGGTCAAACCTGTTCTACATCTGAGGGGGAGATTTATAATCAAACCTGTTGATACATTTGAAGGTTGAATTTAAGGCCTGTTATATGCCTTATTGAAACCTGATAATGATTTGCAATATCAGTCTAAAGCTGTTCTATATGTTGCATGTGTTGCAACTAAGACAGTTTGTCCAAGCTGCTCTGTCTGCTGAACAGGCTGGACATAAACTGTCTACGCTGCTTTACACTGGTGAGCAGCTTGGGCAATTATAAAGTGTTCTGTTCTTTGTGAACAGAACCTGTTCTTTGTGAACAGGCTAAACACTTTATGGAATATGTTTCCAAGTCATCATGTATTGTTTTTGACTACAAGATCAGTTTACAAAGTCGAAGACAAAGTGGAAAACAGAACTGCTTAGCCTGCCCAAGCTGTTCTGTAACATGAAGACAAAAGGGTATTTGAAAAAGGGTGACAGACCTTTTTCTTATATCAAAATAGGCCTTTACAAGGAAGAAAGACGCAAAGTTGGCATTCCTAAATTAGTTAAAGGCAATGCAACAGTAGACAAAGTAAAAAGACAAAAGTTCTGCACATGAAGACAAGTCTGCTTTTCAGAAAAGTGCAGAAAAGGTTATGTTGTCTTTTCAACAAGACTTCTCCTTTTTCATTCCGTCCAATGAAGATGTTTCTCTTAGATCCTCTGAGTGAGTATAAAAGGAAGCTTCTAAGGACAGAAAGAGGTGTGAAGAAAGCTAAGTGCTAAAACCAAGAGTGAACGTGCAAGTGTGATTTTCAGGCATGCAAGCCTTCTGTGTAAATCAGTATCTGTGTGTCTAAGCTGTTTTACATAAGCTGTTCCCTTAAGTCTTGTAAACACAGTAAGTGCTTCTTAGTGAGTGTATTCATTGTATACTAGTTTGAGTTTGTCTTAGACTAGTGAACATACTGTTGTATCTGTCATCTCAGCTTGAACTATTCCGCATTCAAGCTTGTTTGTAATTAACAAATTGTTGATAATACATACAAACATTGAGAAAATAGTGTGTAGTTTTTTAAATAGCTGTATTCACCCCCCTCTACAGCTTAAAGCTATATACTTTGGGAACCTTTCGGGACCTACAACTGGTATCAGAGCAGTTTAGAGTGTGTGTCATTCTAGATCTCTCATTCTCCCAAGTTTCCATGGACAACAGTGCTGCAAATTCTTCTTACTATGACAATGGCTCTATGGGCAAACATCCAAAATTTAATCATCAAAACTTCTCTGGTTGGAAGTGCAGAATGATGCTCTATTTAGAGAATCTGGATGTACAACTACCAGAGATAGTGATGGAGGGTCCCTATGTGCCAACCTCTGTTACTACCATAACTCCTGCGGTTGAAGGAGCTGCTCCTGAAATCAGGACCTTTGAGAAAGCTAAAGCTCAATGGTCTGATGAAGACAAGAGACTGGTGGCTCTGGATGCAAAGGCCAGGAACAACCTGGTCATTTCTCTTCCTGATGATGTGTTCAAACAGGTTGAGAAAATGAAGACAGCAAAAGAGATGTGGGATACTTTGTGTACAGTCTATGATGGACCCACAATCACACTGGACAACAGGATTAACAATCTTGTTAGACAGTATGAACTCTTCTTTGCTAAACCAAAGGAGACTCTCACTGAAACCTACACCAGGTTTACTGCCTTAGTGAATGATCTCAAGGCTGTTGGGATCACTAAGGATAGTCTTACCCTGGTAAATAAATTTCTGGACATTCTACCTGAAGAGTGGAACTACTTCTCAACAATTCTAAGGAACTCAGGTACTATCAGAAGTATGGATCTGGTCAATCTGTATGGATCCTTACTGAATGACGAACAGTCAAGGCAACAAAAGAGAAATGCCTTGGAAATGTCCAAAAGAGGTGCAGCCTTTGTGGCTAATGTGAGACAGCCTGTAAATCAGGTGAGTGATGTGTTCACTCAACCTGATCAACAGGATGATGACAAGGAGGAGGTGTTAGATGAAGAAGATACTGCAGATCTTGCTGAACAAGATGATGAGCAAATGATAGCTATGCTTGTCAAAAGGTTCAACAAGAAAAGGTTTGGAAGAAACATGCTGCAAAGCAATGTGAAATTGGATGCTGATGCAAGTGGCAAAGCTGTTTCAGTAACAGCTTACAGAGGCATGATTGGGAGCTTGCTATACTTAACTGCTAGTAGACCTGATATTATGTTTGCCACCTGTTTATGTGCTAGGTTCCAAGCTGATCCAAAGGAATCTCATCTAGCTGCTGTTAAAAGAATCTTCAGATACCTGAAGGGTACACCAGGTTTGGGTCTTTGGTATCCCAAAGACTCAAGTCTTGAACTAACAGGATATTCAGATTCTGATTTTGCAGGCTGCAGGTTAGATAGGAAAAGCATAACAGGTGGATGTCAACTCCTTGGTGGAAAGTTGATTAGTTGGAGTAGCAAGAAGCAGAACTCAGTGTCCACTTCTACTGCTGAAGCTGAGTACATTGCTGCGGGAAGCTGCTGTGGGCAGATTCTGTGGATGCAGCATCAGCTTGAAGACTATGGGCTTGTGTATAGGAAAACTCCTATTCTGTGGGATAATACAAGTGCCATAGCCATCTCCAACAATCCAGTATTTCATTCAAGAACAAAGCATATTGAAGTCAGACATCACTTCATCAGGGATCACATTCAGAAAGGTAATGTGGAGGTAAGTTTTATTTCCACAAATGAACAGCTTGCAGACATTTTCACCAAACCTCTGGATGAAACAAGGTTTAATTACCTTGTCAGCAAGCTGGGCATGTTAAATAAGAGTGACTAAGTGTTCTCTCAGGTCTATAAAGTTATATGTCTCACACTGCTCAAGTCTCTCAGAACAGCTTAGACAGAACAGGCTATGCATGTTCTATACTTAGGCATTTTTCTGAAAAACTTGAACAGCTTGAGCACAGAACAGGCTGAACAACAAACAGGTTGTAAGTCCAGCCTGCTCTGATGGTCCAATCCTCAACCTGTTCATTCCTTCACACTGCCTTACAAGCCTTTGTCTTGTAACCTGTTCAAATATTGAACCCAACCTGTTCTCACAACTGAGAACAGGCTGAAGGCACAGTTTGAAGGGAGAACAGCTTGAAGAGTGAATAACATGTGTTGACTCTGCTCATCACAGGGTTGACCAACAGCTAAGACCAAATATTTTAATTACCTTTCTTCACAATTAAGTTACTTAATTAATGTTTTATTTAACTTAATTATTGCGGATAATGTGGATTACGTGTGTAAGTGATTAAAAAGAAATCAAGTGGTCTGACAAACGGTCTGACATGGACAACCGTTCCGTTTTCCGTTAACGACTTCTTCAAATCAAACCGCCCAAAATCTTCTCTCTCATACACACTCACATTCAAATCCTATAAATACCTAAATACAGTTTCATCTTCGTCTTCCTCATCACTTCCAGAAATCCTCAAGAACCCTAAAATCGACTAAGTGTCCTTTGCTTCTTCAACCTCAAAAATTCCCAAATGGCTCACAGACCTAATCCCTTTCTCCCAGTGTTCGTTGGTGAGGATGTTGTCAAACACTCATCCATCACCACAATGCTGACCATTAAGCCCACCAACTACATTGCCAACCTCACAATCCCCAAAACTATGTGGGGAAGGGCTATGACCAAATGGTGGAGTTTCTGAAAGTTCATCCGTTGAACTACGCCATGACTGCATCTCCTGGTGTCCTGTACCAGGAGATGGTGTATGAGTTCTGGTATACCTGTGCCTATATCCCAGAAACCAAAGTCATCAAGGGCACCATACTCAATGGGACTCAGACCATTAAGATCAACACTCATCTGCTCAGGGAAGTTCTTCGACTCCCTGTGGTTGCACAATATGATCGACCACAGCCTGAAGATGAACAGATGAAGAATCTGCTGCACTTTTGTGGTGTAGCAGAACCAAAAATTGGAGCAACACTGTTCAGGAAGGACCTCTCTCCTACCTACAGCTTCTTATTCGCCTCTGTGGTGATGTGCTTCAGCAGCAAGGTTGGTTCCTTTGACCAACTGAGCCGTGATGAAATCCCTGTAGTTCTGCAGCTTGTGGATGGAACTACCATGGACATGGCCAAATGGATTTTTGTGAATTTGAGGAACCTGGTGCAGCAAGAGTCAAGACCAGCTGCTGTTCGATATCCCAGGTTTCTGAGCCTCATTTTCAGACATGTTTGTGGTGAGCGTCTCTATAACTCTCAACCTCTACTTAAGACTGCTGCATTCCCAGTTATAGGGAATAGAGTTTATTATACTCCAGTCCTGCAAAATGAGCCTCCTCTATCCACGCCAATGAGGAGGCTGTTAGGTTTGGTGGAAGGACCCTCTGATGTGAGGGTGGATCCAGAAGCTGCTGCTCCGGTAACAAAATCCAAAGCCAGGTCCAAGCTTGTTAAAAGGACCCTGGCAACTGAAGCTGGGCCTGTGAAAAAGAAGGCCAAAACAGCTCAGTCTGAGTCTGTTCCTTTAGCCTCTGTGGCTGAGGAGGAGCAGTCTCCTCACCCTGGTTCATTTGTTGAGCCTGAAGCCTTTGTGGCTGGTGCCTCTGTGGCACAAGAGACTATGGAACAGGCCAGCCCTACTGTTCCTGACCCAGTCTCACACCCTGTCCAAACAGATCCTCTCCCCTCTCCACAATCACCCACTCCATCCATTCTCTATCACAGAAAATCAATTTCCAAAAAGAAATCAGCCCACAAAACCACTTCCTCTGTTCCCTCTCAACAGGGTTCAGTTGAAAAGAAGCAACCCCAGCTGCCTCTCCTATTTTGGGAGCAGGTTCAGCTCATTTGGAGCCTGCTTCACTCCAATCTGAGTCTACCCAGAGTCAGCCTAGACCCTCTGGTTCCTCCCAACAGGAACCAGTTGTACAAACGGAGATACCCACATCAACTATCCCAGCCTCCCAACAGGCTGAGGATATTGAAAGACAGGAGTCCTCTCCACTCCATACTGTGTCCACACTGTCCCCCACTCATATCTCCTCACACCCTGAGTCTGCACGAGGTGTCCACGCTGCTGATATAGACCAATCAGTAGCTCAGCCTCAAGCTTCTGCTCCCCATGATCCAGCTGTTTTGCACCAAACAGCTGCTGAGGGACCAACATCCCAAGCTGATGAACCTCAGGGATCATACAATCCCTCTGGTGAGGCTGCTCCCTTCATGCAAATTCCATCAGCAGGTTTCACCACTGCTGATGTTGAAATGCATATCCCATCTCCCAATGATGAGGTGCCTTTAGACCAAGGCACTGCAGAGGGAACCACCACTGGTCTTAATGAGGGTGTTGCAACACAAGCAGCATCTGAAAGGCCCCAAACATCATCCCCTTCTCCTGGTGATGCAGCTACAGCCGCTGCTGAAGGACCTCTTGATCCCTCCAACCTGGGCCATCTTACTTTTGCCCAGGCTATGGAGCTTCTGTCCAAAGTTCCTCTTCCCTCTCCATCACATCCTCAAACACCAGCTTCATCATCATCTTCTCCATCTACCCACTCAAAACAATCTACCCATACACCTCCATCTCCCAAAGACCTGCCTTTGAAGGATCAGCTTTCTTTGCTGACCAACAAAGTTGGTTCTTTGGAAAACACCATGAACTCTCTACCCTCCATCATATCAGACTCTGTGTCTGCACAACTTCAGGGGTTCTTTGATTCGTTCAAGGCCTCTTTCCCTACCACTCCACAGCCTGATCAATCTCCACAGCTGTTAGCACTCACTGCTCAGCTGCAAACTGTGTCCACCTCTCTTTCCTCTATTCTTTCCATACAGCAGGACTCTGTGTCCTCAATGACAGCCATTTCCCAACAGCTGTCATCACTTCTCACTTCTTGCAACTCTACCATTCCAGCCACTCTGGCTAGCTTACAAACTCTAATTGGCTCCCTATCAAACTCTGTGTCATCAGATCTTGCTGATGTGCAAGATTCTCTAGAACTTCATCTTGCACAGCTGCAAACTCTGCTGTTCACAGCGTCTGACAGGGAAAACATTGTTAAGCTCACATCCCTTGCTGATTCCCACTCCACTTCTCTTCAGACCTGTCTTTCCCAGCTTACTGAGGTGAAGGATAACTTGGCTTACTTAGTGACTAGCCTTGTTGGTCCTAAACCTTCTACTAAACCTGCTGGCAAGCCTGCTGACTTTGTGTCTTCAGGCAGACCAGGTGTTGAAGTCGCTGCTTCATCTCCTTCAAAGGGGGAGAAGTCATCTGCCTCGAAGACTAAGTCTAAGGGGGAGAAAACTTCTTCTCCTAAGGAGATACCAGTGTCTGCAACTCACACTGGTCAGCCAGCAGATGTCTTTGAAACAGGTGCAGCTGAAGGTGCCTCTCAAGCTGCTATGCCTACTCAGGCTGTCTCTCCAAACCCTGCTCAGTCTAAGGGGGAGGAAGTCATTCCTGAGGACAGGCCTAGCAGTAAAAGGAGGCACTTAATTCTATCTGAAGAAGAAGAAGAGGAAATTCCTGAGGCTGCTGTCACTACAGCAGCAGCTAAAGGAAAAGAAAAGGTAGCTGATGATCCCATGCAGCAGAAGCAGGCAGAAATTCAATTTCACAAGGCCAGGGCTAAAGAGATGGGTCTTCCTATGCACAAGTACTTTGAGTTTAGAGAAGAACAGCTTCAAGCTCTGGAGGAATTGAGAAAAGAAGAAGAATCTGCTAAAGCTGCTAAATCATTTGCACTCCAAGAAGCAAAGAAAATTAAAATGTCTACTTTGGAGGTGCAAAAGAAAATAATGGAAGCTGCCAGACAATCAGCAGGGGAGAAAGAGAAGGAAGTAGAGAAAGGTACTCAGGTCTCTGTGACCAAATCAACAGTACCCCATGCAAGAGCTCAATACCACTTTGACAACTTGGCTAAGAAAAAGTTTCATGATGTTGCTGAAAGAAGGCTAGCCAAGGAAGCAATTGTCAAAGCTGTCCCTGTATCAAGGAAAGGCAGTCAGTGGAAGCTTAAAATAACAAGGATGGGTGCAACAGGCCCAGAATTGGAAACTTATGACCACACTGATGTAGCTCAGATGGGATACAGGGAGTGGATTGAGCTGGCAGTTGCCCTGAGTGAATCAAAGTCTGAAACTGCTAAACAGATCAGGGCATATGTCAAGAAGTTGATGGAAAGAGTAAAGGATCTTGGCCTGATTTCTAAGGAAGTTAGTGAAGGTGTCTTTGTGACACATCCAAAAATAAAGGCCAGGAGGACAAGGAAGGACACAGAGATGGAGCTACTCCTTACACTGATCGAACAGGGCGACTATGCCATTGAAATGAAGGGAGTTGATCATAGCCTGCCAAGTGGAATAGAGTTTGAGGATGGCAAAATTATTGAAGAACCTGAGCTGGGGGCATTTTTTGTAGATCCCCTAACTCAGAAGAAGTGCTTCCAAAGAGCCTCAGAGCTGTACAAAGTTGATCTGAGACAACTTGCCGCCTTCAGACTTGCAGTTTCATTTAGGCAGTCTAGCAAATGGAGAGCAGCCATCTGGGATCAGCTCAGAGGCTTCTATGAAAGAGGAGAGCTCAATGATCCCAAGTTCATGATCATCAGAAGTGAAGTTGAGGAACTTGAGGATACAAGGGAAGAACTGGAAAAGATGGTTCAGGATCCTTCTCCATTGTAATGAAGTCCATCTACCGTCTGGGTAGGTGAAGAATGGAAGCTGTCCATCAGTTGGACAGGCTTACCGTTTTCTGCTCCCAACAAAAACAGTCCAATGTACATTAGTTGTACTATATGTTACATATGTTGTAATTTTTGCTTTTACATTAGTTGTAAAATACTTTAGTACATTAGTTGTACTCTTGTAAGAACATGTGTTGTTCTAATGTAATCAAGAATCAGTGTATATATAAACTGATCTTTTACTTTACTGTAATGTTGTAATTTCAATTCAGCAAAATGTACTGTAAAAATATATAATGATTTTTGATAAGACCAGCTTAGACTGGTTATTGCAAATAGGGGGAGATTGTTAGGCACAAAAAGGCCTCAGTCAAACCTGTTCTACATCTGAGGGGGAGATTTATAATCAAACCTGTTGATACATTTGAAGGTTGAATTTAAGGCCTGTTATATGCCTTATTGAAACCTGAAAATGATTTGCAATATCAGTCTAAAGCTGTTCTATATGTTGCATGTGTTGCAACTAAGACAGTTTGTCCAAGCTGCTCTGTCTGCTGAACAGGCTGGACATAAACTGTCTACGCTGCTCTACACTGTTGAGCAGCTTGGGCATTTTTAAAGTGTTCTGTTCTTTGTGAACAGAACCTGTTCTTTGTGAACAGGCTAAACACTTTATGGAATATGTTTCCAAGTCATCATGTATTGTTTTTGACTACAAGATCAGTTTACAAAGTCGAAGACAAAGTGGAAAACAGAACTGCTCAGACTGCCCAAGCTGTTCTGTAACATGAAGACAAAAGGTTATTTGAAAAAGGGTGACAGACCTTTTTCTTATATCAAAATAGGCCTTTACAAGGAAGAAAGACGCAAAGTTGACATTCTAAATTAGTTAAAGGCAATGCAACAGTAGACAAAGTAAAAAGACAAAAGTTCTGCACATGTGAAGACAAGTCTGCTTTTCAAAAAAGTGCAGAAAAGGTTATGTTGTCTTTTCAACAAGACTTCTCCTTTTCATTCCGTCCAATGAAGATGTTTCTCTTAGATCCTCTGAATGAGTATAAAAGGAAGCTTCTAAGAAGAAAGAGGTGTGAAGAGCTAAGTGTGAAACCTAGAGTGAACGTGCATGTGTGATTTTCAGGCATGCCAAGCCTTCTGTGTAAATCAGTATCTGTTGTGTCTAAGCCTGTTTTACATAAGCTGTTCCTTAAAGTCTTGTAAACACAGTGAGTGCTTCTTGTGAGTGTATTCATTGTATACTAGTTTGAGTTTGTCTTAGTAGTGAACATACTGTTGTATTGTCATTCACTTGAACTATTCCGCATTCAAGCTTTGTTTGTAATTTTAACAATTGTTGATAATCACATAAAACATTGAGAAAATGGTGTGTAAGTTTTTTTTTTATAGCCCCCCCCCCCCCCCTCTACAGCTTAAAGCTATATACTTTAGGAACCTTTCGGGACCTACACCTTTGTTGTTGACGCTGTTGCTGTGGCTGTCGTTGCTGAACTTCCACCGCCCCTGCCCAGTTGGAATCTTGAGGTGCTACAAAGTTTGGGTCAATTATAGCTCCAAATAACGGTGTCTCTATTGGGACAGGTAACCTTCCTCAGTGAGCAGAGCAATCAGCAAAATTCCTCTTATCAATAACTGCAACGCTTTGAATATCATTCAGCTGCGGCAGATTTGGCAGAAAATGCCGGATGAGCATCATCACAAAACGTGGATAAAGAAGAAATCTTTCTCGGTCCGGAGCCGTTATCTGGTGAACGAACTCGGAGAAGAACATCTCTGAAAAGCTAAACTTCTGATTATAGACCAATGCGATTATCCCTGATTGGATCTTCGATACTATATAATCAAATCCCGCTTTCTTCGTCGCGAAGCATACCAAGAACACGTGCGCCAGATATCGCCATTGGCCAATGAGCCCACTCTTCATATAGGATGTCTTAGTAACATCAAAACTATATCCCATCCTTACAAAGGCAGCCTGCCTAATACTTAACGGGAAATCTATAGGCCCATTCTCTTGCTTCTGTGTTCCCAGCTGCAGAACATGGCGTAACATATCAGCAGAAAATACCAACGACTGTCAGCTATCCTTGTCCTTAGAACTGTTGGGGTGACAGTACAATCGACTTGCAAATGTTCATAGAATTGTCGCACATAGGGAATAACGATTTGGATATTTTGCGATAGTGCAAACGAGATCCTGGACTCCAACAGGAAATCCACCATCTGGCGGAAAGCCTGTGCTTCGGGGATAGCATGGTCCGGGGGAATGACCATATTATGCTTCGGAACAAATACTCTATCCGCCATGTCTGCACAATATCAAATAAAATTTTAGAATTATTAAAAATGAATAAACTTGTTTAAATTCAAATTTGTATTATTTTGAACTTGTGTAAGTACAAAATCCAACACATATGAATTTCTACAAGTTTAATTAAAATTAAAATTAAATAATTCAAATAAAATGACAAACTCGAAAAATCAGATTCGAATGACCATATTTTCGAGTTTGATGTACCATTCGAGTTTAATGACCAATTCGAGTTTACTGACAAACTCGAATATGGCCATGAACAGATTCGAATGAGTCGGCCATCAACATCACAAAAGTCCATGATTTTAACCATGTTAGACTCAGAAAATGACATCTTTTAGTCCTACTAGGTTCTAATCAATGATATTTGTAATTAATTTGACTTTTTACCGGTTAAAAGTTTGTAATTTTGAAAAACCAACTTTCCACCAATAAAACATCAAAATCTGATGATTTTGGCCTAAATGGAGTATAAGACTACCTAAATCTTGTACAATACACTTAGTTATACCTAGATCTATGAGTAGTATCGAACCCACACGGACAGAAACTCGACAAATAGTTGTTTTCTTGAAAACAGCAAATTCGAGAGATTAGATTCGAAATCGTCTGAATAAACTCGAGAGAATAGATTCGAACACAGTTGAATTAATGACCATCACTGTTGACCTATTTACACTACCAACCTTCGAATCTAATGCCACTTTCGAATCTACTGACAGATTCGATGCCATCCATATTCGAGTTTAATCCAAACTCGAATTAACCCCTGAAACTTTGAAAATTTCGAAAATTTTGAAATAAATTCAACTTCTTTTCTTTTTTTTTTCAACATTTTCAACCTTATTGTATAGCAGAATAAACTATGCCAAATCTTTTACCCTAAGCACAAGATTTTCACGCAATGTTTATTTTATTCAACTATGAATGCACCCTCAGTAATTTTTGACCTTTTTCCTAAGTGAATAAAAATAAAAATAAAATAAAATAAAAATAAAAATAAGCAAAAACAAAATTTTGAAATTTTGACCAAAAATTTAACTTAGACTTAAACCACATTTACTAAAATTTACAACCTTTGCTAAACACTTAACAAATTATTTTTGATGAGCGTAGTCCAAGAAAGGTTCAATCAGATAGCGGTGTCAGTTACTCACTTTCAGTACTTAAACTGTCACACTTAGGAATTTTTGATTCCTTTGATTGTTTGGCGTGACACACCCGTTTAGCCGATTGTTGGTATTTACCCCTTTAAACATGCTACACTTCGGAACATCCCTTGGCATTTTTATTTATCATGAAATTATCTTACGTGACTCAGACATAGACATACTTTTATGTTCAAGGCATACAAACAATGATTCTAACTTATTGGTATTTGCAAACTTTCTTTAAAAAACAAACATCGGACACAGGTCTGTATTTTCATACAACAAAGTGTCTTAGTTTGACTTAAGGTTTATTTTTAAAGCTAGCAAGACAGCGGTGACAGCTTGTACCGACGTATAACAAAGCGACTTATCTTGCTAACCCGAATCAAAACAGAGGCAACAGGTCTGTACTTACGTACAACAGAGTTACATGTTTTTGACTCTCAATTCCTTATGATTTTTCTATGCTTTCCATTTTTAGATGTATTTGATGTTGCTATACATCCCCAGAAAGTTTGCATACCTCATTTAGACTCAAAGTTTGTATGTCTTGTACATAAAAATTAAGACCGATTGGTCATACATCTAAGTTAGTGACACGTTTGACTTTTTCTAGAATATTTTATTAGCCTTGACATTTCCTATATGTATTATGCCTACAAACACATCAAACTAAAATAAAGTATGACACTTAAAATTTTAGGTGCATTATGTGTGAAAGCCTAAACACTTAGAGTTTGTAACGACTGTGCTAAATTTTCGTCACTTTGAACCTATGCATCTAAGACTTAACTCTTCTTCTGATATTCTCTTTTTTTGAATTTTTTATGGTTTTCTCTCTTTTTTCTTTTGTTTTTCATAAGGAATAGCAAGAAAATAATATATCCTACTTAACTTACTAAAAATAGAAACTATCCTAATTTAGCAAACTTAGTATAAAAAGAAAGAAAGACTACAGCTATAAACGGAAATGAAAAATCTACTAAGGTCAATTTACTCTGGGTTGCCCATTCCATTTAGTTGAATCAAATATTCAAACTGTGACTTATCAAAAGCTTTGGTAAATAAATCAGCATTATTTTCGTCCGTCGCCACTTTTACCAATTTGATTAAGTTCTTTTCAGCACAATCACGAATAAAATGATGCCTTATGTCTATGTGCTTTGTTTTACTGTGTTTAAATGGATTATTTGTTATAGCAATTGTAGATTGGTTATCTATCCTAATGGGAGTTTGAGTGTAAGCCAAACCGTAATCCCACAATTGTTGTTGTATCCACAGAACCTGTGAGCAGCAACTACCAGCAGCAACATACTCGGCCTCGCACGTTGTCACGGCTACCGACGTCTGTTTCTTGCATTGCCAGGAAACCAGTCTCCCTCCTAGGAATTGACAACCTCCAGTTGTTGATTTGTGCGTCAAGCTGCATCCTCCGTAGTCAGAATCCGTGAACGCCTCCAACTCTAGATCTCCCTCCGCGTGATACCAAAGTCCCATCTTCGGTTTCGACTTGAGGTATCGTAGAATCCGCTTCACAGCTTTCATGTGCATCTTCTTCGGATTAGCTTGAAACCTAGCACAAATACACACAGCAAACATGATGTCAGGTCTTGAAGCAGTTAAATACATAAGTGACCCAATCATGGCCCGATATAACGTCGGATCCACATCGGTATCACTTTCAGTACCCGGTCCGAGATTGTGATTCACTTGAATCGGCGTGCTGAAATGGGCTGTCAGTTTCATCCCTTCCATCCCGAAGTATTCTAAGATGTCGTAGACATACTTCGTCTGATGGATAAACATTCCTTCCTTCTTCTGGTCAACTTGCAACCCCAAAAAGAAATTCAACTCACCCATTGCACTCATCTCGAATTTTGACTTCATCACCTTCTCAAAATCTTTGCACATTTGCTCGTCTGATGATCCAAAAATGATATCATCGACGTACATTTGTACCGAGATGAAGTGTTCTCCCTTTCGCTTAACGAACAGCGTACTATCTATCCTACCCCTTTCAAAGCCGTTCTCTAACAGATGGTTGGATTAAGTCTCGTACCACCCCCTTGGTGCTTGATGCAATCCATACAGAGCCTTATCTAATCGATATACTCTGTCTGGATATTTTGGATCTGTATATCCGGGCGGCTGTTCTACATATACCAGTTCTTTCACTTTCCCATAGAGGAAAGCACTCTTAACATCTAGTTGATATACCTTAAAGCCCTTGAAGGAAGCAAAAGCCAGAAACAACCTAATGGCTTCCAGCCTTGCTACTAGCGCAAACACCTCATTGTAATCGATTCCCTCCTCTTGGTTGAAACCCTTTACAACTAACCTAGCCTTGTTGCGAGTGACTATACCTCGATCGTCTCTTTTGCACTTAAAAACCCATTTGGTTCCTATGGCAATTTCCCCTCGAGGTAATGGAACTAACTCCCACACTTCTAGTTTCCTAAACTAAGAGAGTTCTTCCTGCATCGCTTCAACCCAGGAGTTATCCTTTAGTGCCATTTGCACATTTTTCGGCTCTACTTGCAAGATAAAACAAAAATAGAGGCAGGTATGATAGGCCTCGGAGTCATTTATCATCGACAACAACACAGTGTTGTTATTTAAACTACTCCTAGTCCTCACACCCTCATTAAGATTTCCTATGATGCTTTCTATAGGATGGTTCTTGTTGATCCTAGATGTCTCTATCTCGTCAACTCTCAGATTATCTCTTAAGTTTAATCCTATTTCACCTAATGGGGGAACATCCTCAGATTCCACATTTTCCTCCTCGTGGACATTTTCCTCAGAGTTGGAATTTGTGGTCTGAGTCTGATTCTCAGTTGAAGGTGCTTCTGGATCAGTGACTTCTGGAGATCTATCTTATGTCGAAGTAGGCTCGGATGTTGATTGAAATGTAGTCCTCGGAAAGGTATGACCTTCGTCATTCAGATTCAACATCGCCATATCCTCTTCGATCGTACCTGCATTTTCATCCAAAGGAATGTCAAATGACTCAAACAATTTATCATAGTGAAATATCCATTCCGGACCTGTTTGGGGTTCATGTGTATAACTTGTGACTTCAATGTTATACACAATCTCCAAGACTCAGAACTCCATAACCTCTACCATTCGTTTTGTTAAAAACCCGTTTGTTTGGTGAGTTCGGCACATAACCTAGGAAGTATCCTTCGTCAGCCTTTTCACCAAACTTAGGTTGATGTTTTGTTCGCAATAAAGTACATGGTACCCCAAACGGTTTGAAGCCAATTAAATTAGGTGGCCGTTTATTCAAAATTCCATAACAGGTTTTGTTTAAAGATTTGACAGTTAGGACCCGGTTTAAAACATGACATGCGGTATTCACTGCCTCCCCCCAAAACATGGTAGGAAGCTTTGAATCCGAAAGCATAGTCCTAGCTGCCTCAATCAATGTCCTGTTCTTTCGTTCGGCCACCCCATTTTGTTGAGGCTCATATGGTGCACTAAATTGATGCACTATGCCTTTAGATAGGCAATATACACCAATTACTGTGTTTTTAAATTCTGTCCCATTATCACTACGAAGCCTTTTAACCCGTGTTCCATAGGAATTCTCCACTTGGTCTAAGAACCCGATGAGCGTGGATGCCGTCTCGTCCTTTGTACCTAGAAAGAACACCCAAGAAAACCGTGAGTAATCGTCAGTGATAACTAAACAATACCAACTACCTCCTATACTCCTTTTGTTGATTGGTCCGAAGAGATCCATATGCAACAAATCGAATGTAGAGGTTATGGAGTTCTGAGTCTTGGACTTGTGTGACTTCTTATGTTGTTTGCCCTTCTTGCATGGTAGATACTTGTCCTCGAACTGAAAACTCTTCATAGGCACACCTTGCACCAACCCATTTTTCGTTATATAGTTCATTTTTCTTAGGTGCAAGTGTGCCATGCGTCTGTGCCACAAAACTGATTCAGTCTCCAAATCTTTGGATAACAAACCTATTGGCCCCATCGAAGTTTCCGGCTTGTTCATATGGAGCATGTACAAGTCATTCTTCCTTGGTGCCCGCATTAATATCCACTCTTCAGGACTCTTGAACCCCGGTTTTAGCACTAACGCTTCAGTGTCAGTGAACAGCACTGAATTCTTCTTGTCACAGGTTTGAGATACACTAATGAGATTGTGAACCAGTTTATCAACGTGATAAACTTGATCCAAGTTGATCGTCCTATTAGTGACCACTCCGGTACCCGTGATGTTTCCTCCTTTATTTCCAGCGAATGATACAAATCCCCGATTCCCACCCTTGAAGTCTGTAAGTAGACTTCTTTCCCCCGTCATGTGCCTGGAGCATCCACTGTCGACGAACCATTTGTTGTTTGGACCTGTGGTAATCTCCTGCACATGAAAGAAAATAGGTTAGTTATCACGTGGAACCCAAGCCATAACTGACTTGGTTATACCATTCTCGTCCACATATTTAAACTCTTTCAAGTACCCATCTCGCCTTTCAGGTGACTTGGGTCGTTGAACAGTAGTTTGTTGTGGTGCCGAGTTATGTAAATTCACTCTTTGCCTTTCATTAGGCATAAATTGTGGAGCTCTTGAATAATTCCAATTATATTGCATTTCAGATTGAGATCCCGGAGCTCTAACCGGTGTGTGATGTCTAATAGGAGTGTGTTACCTAACTAGAGTGTATGCTCTGCTAGGTGTTGTGCTCCTATATTGTTGTTGAGGACCAGACCTAGATTGATTAATCACTCGATTCGGTGAATTAGTCCTAACCATTTCTTTTGGTCCACCTTTTACCGGTATTTGTTTCACAACTTGTTTTGGTGCAGCCTGCACAGTTTTCTCGGTACTCTGAGAATTACTAGTGCTCGCCACACTTGTTGAGGGCTTAACTTGTGTTGGCTTCCCTGTCTTAGGTGTAACATCAATTTTCCTAAGCGGACAATTAGAAGCAACATGCCCCTTTTCATGACATCTAAAGCAGGACATCTTGTCAATGGACTTCTTATGTGTGCCCTTAGACTTAGGTGTCTCACTAGTGTCTTGGTATTTTGGAACATCTATTGTGACTGGTTCATCGTCCTGATCATTAAAATCAATTTTATGTTTTCTTGCAGGTGTTTCACTGGAGGAAGACACAAATTTGACTTTCTTAACCTTGACGTTTGTATCAGTCACCTTAGGTGTATTTTCTTTTACAGGCTCAGACACAGGTGCAGGTATGTCCTCTAAGTCTACTGATTTCTCAGTTTTCTCCTGAGGTTGAGGCACGTAGTTGGCATTAAAAGGTGGAGGAATCTCATGAAATCCTAGACCTACAGGCTTTTTAGATTGGCGTTGAGCATCTAAAAGTTTTCCTAGGTTCAGACTTGAGTTCCTAAACTTTTCTAACTTACTATTCGCCTTAGCTACCTTCACCTTAGTTTCAGCTAGCTCTACTTCTTTGGTTTTAAGATCTTTGGTCAAGGCCTCTACATGCTCATACATTAGTTCTAATCTAACGCACTGCTCACTCAGCTTGTCTTTTAGAACTATGACATCATGTGCATCAGCTTTAAGCTTGTCCTTAAGATCTTGCTTAATGTCATTCAGGCTAGCATTATCAGATTTTAAAGACTCATTTTGAGCTATTATGTTTTTATGTGATTCTAATACTAGATTCAACCTGTCATTAGAAGTAACACATAACACACATAATTCATGGAAAAGATAGTAATTCAGACTAACCTCTGTGTGATCTGATTCGACGTTGGCCATTTGAGCGGCAAACTCCAGAAGCGTCTGATCATTCGACTCCTCCACCCACATCGGACTGCTGTCCCTTGTGTTCTGCTCTTCCCCTTCACATCCACTCTCAGTGACCTCAGCCTTAAAGGCTCTAGCGTTAGATTCCGGATGTGAGCTCCAGTCGTAAGTACCATCCAGCTGTCTATCTGATGTTACGTTTGATAACAGACCAGCTATGTTGGCTTGACTGGATGATGAACTCGGAAGTTATCTCTGTTGAGATTGGTTCTGATACTGCCCTTGATGCTGATTCTGCCCTTGGTAATGATCTACCTTCGGTCTCTGACACTCTCCGGCGAAGTGTCCCAAACCTTGACAATTGTAGCATTTGACCTTGGACTTATCAAAGCCAATCCCCTTATTATTCATGTTCAGATTTCTTCCAGTCCGTTTGATAAATCGCTTAACCCGTTGGGTTACCATGGCCAGTTTCCATTTAAGATCCATCTCCTCAAGGTCGTCAGGGTCTACCTGATCGTAATCTTCATCCCAGTTTCCATATGCGGCCACAAATGAAGCCAATAGATTCAAATGTTCTTCGGCCGATTTAGCGCTCATGGGCATCTTAGAGTAGCCCTGAGATGTTTATGTCGGTGTTGCCTGAGGTTGCTGTTCTTCCGATCTACCCAACCCTAAGAACGCTCTATTCAGTGTGTCATCAGTTTCAGTTGGTGATGACGTTTCTCCGGTGAAAAACGCTGTAGCAGTCCTCATATCAGCTGCCGCTGAAGGTTTTGTTGACTTTCCAAAATACATGGCTGGATTTTGGACTTGTTCATAATCTGTTTCGCCCTTCAGTAGCTCGAAATGATAAGCACGCACCGTTCCCACTACATCCTCCAACGATTGAGTATAATACTTATCTTCATCAAGCTTGATCATAGCCACGTACATCGCCCATTTGGTTGGTAAGGCATCAAGAAGCTTATTGTTTTTTTCAGTATCGTTATACTCAATGCCATGACTCTCATCCTTCAAAGCCTTGAAAATCGCAAACTGCTGTTTCAACAACTCCATGTGTTTCCTCCGAACCCTCGGATTACCCTCACACCTCTTTTCCAGCGTCTCCCAAAGCTCCTTAGATGTCTTCTGATTGCGGAATGGGTGTAGTATATCCTGAGGTAAAGCCATGCGAATAATATAGAAGGCTCTGTACTCGGCTTCATATAGTTTCTTATCATCCTCCTTCATCATTTGATATGATAAGACTCTTTGACGGCCTTCAACTTCTGTTGTAAGTGGGATGTATCCTTCGTCGATACATATCCACATTCGCTTGTCGTTGAAACGCACAAAATCGGCAAACCGATCTTTCCACCAATAATAGTCTTCAAGTTTCATCAGCTTAGGCGGAGTATTAGCTTTCCCCACCTCATGATCCATCTCTAGAAACCTTTGTAAATTTGTCATTGTTTCACAAGTAATTGAATTTTAACTTAATAAATTTAATTCGAAATTAATTTAAGTTAATTCTTTCGAATTTAGGAAAATTCGAATATAATCATTTTTAAACCTATTTGGGATTAAATTCGATTAAGTTCTGAAATTCAATTAAACTCGAAATGGTGACAAGCAAACTCGAAACACAGACAAAGTCAAGCAAACTCGAAACACAGACAAAATTGATCCCCAGACAAACTCGAATGTCCCTAATCGACTCTAGCCCAAACTCGAAACAAACTCGAAACCAGTAAACTCGAAACAGTCGAAATCAAACTCGACAGGAGCGGATTTTTTTGTTAGACTCGAAACTAAGGGAAACCCTAATTACTCCTAACAGATTCGAGCGTCGCAAACTCGAAAAACGGCTAATACCTTCATTTGTTAACGTTTTGCAGATTAAATCAATATTTTTACAAAGAAAAATATTGATTTCGATCAAAAACGTGAAAAACACCAAAGTATTTCCCGTATCCCAATTTGATAAGCTCGAAAAACATGAAAAGCACAAAAAAATTGAGAGATTAACCGTCCAAAAGCGTCAAGCAACCTAGGATGTATCTTTATGAACACGAAGAACACTAAGAACACCCCGTAGGCTCTGATACCACTCGAAAGGTCTACACACTACAGATCTATCTAGACGCGAGACCGTCAACGAGTGCGGAATCCTCGTTAACGGGTTGACGGAAACAACTCTCACTCGGAACACGGAGACTATCAACAAGCTGTACGAACGTAGGCGCCTCTGAATCAGTGACTTCTGGAGATCCATCTTCAGTTGAAGTAGGTTCGGATGTGGATTGAAATGTGGTCCACGGAAAGCTATGACCTTCGTCATTCAGATTCAACGTCGCCATGTCCTTTTCGATGGTACCTGCATTTTCATCCAAAGGAATGTTAAATGTGTGAGACCCAAGATTTCTCAAAGGTCTCAAGTCAAGGCCCAGTAGCAACGCAATATTAATCATGAAACTAAGACAAAATTAACAGTTGCGGAATAAAAGTTAATTACAATCAGAGATAATTTTTAAGTAATAGGGCAGACTTCTAGACTATTACATCAAAGCACAAAATGTAAACTAGCCCCGAACCCCAAAGCTCAATCATCAATCAAGTACCAAGTGTTAAAACGGGTTCTAAAGCACTTCAAGCTCTTTCAGAGTCCTGACCTATGAACTAGGTCCAGCCAATCCTTTGCCTTTACCTGAAAAATAATGCAACAACGGGGTAAGCTTATTTGCTTAGTGAGAATGTAGAATTTCACATTTAAGATGCAATTATGAACGCGGAAGCACATGCACTGCGGCTCATGCACGGCTCAGCTCTATTGCTTATGCACTGCACTAGGCTCATGCACAGCTCAATCTCGTAGGGACATTGGCCAATTAATGCTCTTTTGATGCGCGACTTTGCTCAACTCCCAGTTATAAAACTGTTGTTGCTCTTGAGACTTTTAGACAATTTCATAAGGAATGCTCGGATGATGATAAATCCATACACACACATCATTAGTGAGGATCAGCCACGTACTGGGCTAGCTACCAGTAAAAGCTCTATATGGATATCATCGGAATGCTCAGCTCTAGCTACCCTCTGTGCTTTCATCACGTAAATCAGCACATCATAAGCCTAACATTAACACAACACTGAGCAATAGTGATGGAGTTAAGCTTAACAATCAAATGACTCATCAATGAAATAGATTCTGGTAGAATAAATGCTCAGCTCAACAAATCATAGTAAATATACTATGATAATATAAATCAATAAGCTCAAGATCAGAATGTCAATAAAATCAGGATCATGCAACAAAAGTCTCAATTAACATAATATGCAGTTAAAGTGAAATCTACAACTCACAGTTACTGGTTATTATGCACTTTCTGGCTCTGGTTCTGTTGCTCACAATCTGTAGTGGATTAGAACCACAATCTGACTTATATCAGACTTTCAGATGCTCGCCATCTTGTTGCTCAATCTGTTATTCATATCATTTGAATAGTGTATTCAGTATTCATTCTATTAATTGGCTCAAGATTCGTTCGTTGGTCTTTTAATCTCAATATCTCATAACTTGAGAACATGATCATCAATCTCATTCTTTCATCTGTATTCTTTGTTCATTATATTCTCTAAAGATCTTTGTATATATATATATATGTATATATATATATATATATATATATATATATATATATAATCATACATATAAATAGTTAATCATTAAAGCATTTATTCTTGTTATTTTATGTATTGATCATATGATTTATTCAAGATATTCAAGATATTCAAGTTTAAAGAGTGGTTTCAAATTTACTAATTAAATTCGAAATACTAATTCAACTTTATCATCAAATTCAAATCAATGGCTTCATCATATAGGCTAAAGTCGAAATGCAAGGGTTAAATTCGAAACCCTATTCGAATTTAACATCAAATTCGAACCCCATACCAAACTTGAGGCCATTACATTCGAATATATATGCAAAACTCGAATCCTAGGACTAAATTCGAACTATGATTCGATTTTAAAGAACAATTTCGAATGCTATATGATTAAATTCGAATATATAGGCAAATTCGAAGTAACATGGCTAAATTCGAAATACTACTTCAAACTTAAAGAGTAAATTCGAATCATGGAAGACAAATTCGAAACACAAGATTCAATTATAGCTAGATTCGAATTTATGGATCAATTTCGAAGCCCCCCTCTCGAATTTATAGATAAATTCGAACCAATATTCGAGTTTAACCACAAATCGAATTTGATCATTGTATTCCGAGTTTGTTCTTGTTTTCTCGAATTTGTTCATCAGTTACAGCTTTAAAACATACGTTTCTTAGTCTAAAATCATGAATATGAAAGATATTAAGCCTAGATTCTATTATATTATGCATTATCTATCAATTTCTAGCTAAAAACTAGTTTTAATCTCATGAAAATTACTAAATTCGAATTTATATCTTAAAAACCGAAAGCATAGAAGCATAATACGTAAATTCTTACCTCAAATTCGTGTGTAATCCTACATGCAACGACATATCCTTGTAGTATTCTTCAAGATCTTCCCAATAACATATAAATCTTGATAATCCGACGGTCGGTTTAGAAGAAATCTTAGAGAGAGAGTAGAGAGAGAAAATCTAGAGAGAGTGTGTAGAGAGAGAAAATCAGATTGTCAAATGAAGCTTAAATTACGTTTATATACTTCAACTAGTTATGTTTGCTGCTTATCCCACTATTACTTTCGTATCTTATATATCTTTTATTCAATTATCTTAATGATTTATTAAATCATAATTCATAATTTAAATATTTATATAATATAATTAAATATTTCAAAAACTTAATTAAATTATAATTCAAATAATGTAATAAAATTACATTATTGGTTTGTTGATCAGATATTAAGTTGGGCTTAAAGTTGGGTTGTTACAGAATGGGCTCCACCATGAACAAACTTCGTCCCCGAAGTTAGATAAGTTCGAACAGACTTGGGCAGATAGCTTTATGATATCTATTGATTTCCCAAAACTGATACGAACTTTTGTGGTGTTTCCACTGAACGAGCACCATCTGTATTTCATGATATATGTTTCTTTGAAATTCTCAAGCACAAGAACTCAAGTTTCTTTTCGGAGTTTATATTTAATTCAATGTTTCGCTGTTTGATTATTTTAGGAATTCTAACTTATTATTCATACTCTTAATATATGAGCTTTATGCTTTAATCAATTCAGATAATAACTCAATACATTAATTAGCTCATATATCTCTTTTTCGTTTGCTCTTGAATTAACTATAGAGCTTTTCGAGAGTCTGATATCTGTACTTAATGTTTCTTTTATTGATGATGTTTCAATCATCAATCGCTTAACTGATTTCTGATTTGTGCTGACTCGTTATGAAGATTTATAATTTTCTTCGCTCTATTAAACAAATGGAATTAATTCTCCGGCGCAACACTCTTCTTGTAACGACTCCACCTCAACTTCCTTGGTCTCAAATTGCGCTGCCATATCCGCTAAATCTTTTTATGTAAACAGTCTCTCGAGAAGCAAACTCCTCCAAGAAGATCGAGTGTTTAGAAGCCGAAAATGAGAGATTAAGGCAAAATGTTGAAATACTGCATCTTAAAGCTCGCCGAACAAAGCAGGAGTTGGAATAAAGAATCAAAATTTGGAGTTACAATCGTCCTCATCTTCTTCGCAACGGTTTCAGCGGTTGATGGATATTTCAAACAAGTCAAATATGATCCCAAACTTGAAGAGATCATACGCTTTAGAATCTTCCAGTGAAAAGGAACATTAGCGATATGGAAAACAAATGCTATTCAGAATCGAATTCCAGGGAAACGATTTGATAGAAATCGATAATTTGCTTAGGCTTTCTCGGTGTGATTCGTTAAACATGACGGCAGATTCTGTTGTTCAAGTCAGGTCTCGAATTACTAGGGTTCCAAAACCGTCTCCACTACCATTTACATCATCTTCTACTTTATCGTCATCGCTTTCATCTATTAGTTCACTGTGTAATTTGATCAAGAGGCTTTTGACAAAGCAATAGCCTTTGATTCTGTTTAATTATATGTATAGACTTATGTTTGACTTTTTATTGGTAAATTTCTGAATTCAATATTACTTTACTCTTTTGGCGGAAGCTTTTATTTTATGTGCAGTTAGGTAGAATAAATATTCAATATTGGACATCTCACTAGTCTCGCATCGACATAATGAGAATCCAACACTTACATCTATATTGACATATGATGCGCTTTTCATTTTATATGCAGTTAGATGGAATAGGAATTCCATTTTAGATATCTCACTAGTCTCGCGTCGACATGGTGAGAATCCATTCTTACATTTATTTTGACACATAACAGACTTTTCATTGGCCATTTATGACCAATCGCTTGACTTTACAAAATTTCAGTCTATTTTCTTGTCACTCTCGCTTTGTGCCTCTGACTTCTTTGATTCTCGTTCAAGTTGTCCTCGGGCGTTTGTTAATTTGATTCAAATACTTTTCTCATTAATATTTATTGGATCAACTACTTCTACCTCTGTCTCAATATAAGACATGCTGTAATCATTCAGATTACAAGAATTTACGAAGTAGCTTGTGTTTTAAGATTAAATTATCAATTTTCTTAGGGCTTTTGAATCATACACGATTCAGATTTACAATACTTATATTGTTTATAGATATAATTTCTGATTGAAAATATATTTGTATAGTAGCTTCAACTGATACAACCCATATGTCATCCGCTTTATTCACTATTGATGACAGGGTTATACAGTTTACTCAATACTTATTTTGGAATTGAAATTCGGATGGTAACGGAATTAAATCAATTTGTATAAGAAATTTAGTTACCATTGGGGTCTTTTGGCGTCTCTGGTGTCTCCTCAGCTTCCTCAGCAGTTATATGGAAAGTTCGCGCCTTAGCTGTAGGTATCATTGTAGTACTCTGTTGGATTGCTCTGCCAACTGGTTGTTCAGGATTAGTAATCACGCATGCATTTGGACAATGTTTGGCATAATGTCCACACTCACCACAGTTGTAGCATGCGTCGTTTCTTTCTGGGCACTCATCACTTCCATGTCCAATTCGTTTACAAGTGTAACACGTCACATCTCTAGGGTTGCAGCGTCCGCTATGAAATTTGTTACAGCGTTTACATGATCGTGCTCCTGACTGTAGGGAATAGACCCTAGTATTCTGAGGCGTAGAGGATGCTTGTGACTGCTGCTGACTGGACTTTGATGAACTGAAGAATCTACTGGATTTCTGCTTCTTAGGTGGAGATGGACATGTAGGACTTAAAGCCATCATAACGGGTTCACAACTAAAATCTGTGAATTCTCGCTCCACCATCCTTGCTGCTTCCACTATGCTGAGATATGTTTTGAACTTTATGCTACTCATTTGTCTTCTATATGTTGGATTCAAACCCAGTCTGAATCGGTTTATCTTACGTTCTTCTGTTGCTACTTGATATGAGGAGTAGCCGCAAAGTCTCGAGAACTCATGATCGTATTCATCAACGGTCTTAGTTCCTTGTTTCAATTGCATCAACTACATCTCGAGTTCATCTTGTTTGTCTGTTGGACAGTATTTGGCGTTGAACATCTCCAAGAACTACTCCCAGTCCAATGTCATAATTGCTTCCTCACCATAGATGCTCCTTTGTGTTTTCCACCAGGCTCTAGCAGCTCCAACGAACAGTGTAGTAGCAAACTTAACTCTATTGCTGTCCAGACATCCTGAGATACTGAAGATCTCTTCAGTATGACTTATCCAATCTAACGCTTGTATTGGATTTACTGTGCCTTCAAACGTTAAGGCACCACTCGCTTTGAAGTCTTTAAATCTACAGCCTTTTGGCTGCACAGCTCGTTTATTGACATGCACATCATCCGAATCTGATTCGCTTGACTGTTCAGTTTGCTTCTTTTTATGTTTATTTCTCTTTTCAGTTTTGTTTATTGATTCAATTTGCTCTAGCATAAATTGTTTTGTTGCTCATTTTTCTGGGTTATTAGTTATTGCATCACTTCCAGGACATGCTCTGGGGTGTAACATCCCAATTTTCAAATATATGTAATTTACAATTTTAAGATTTAATTATTGTACTTTTGGATGATTATATTCATTTAAGTTTCTTATAATCAAAATATCAGTTAAAATGAGAAAATACGAAGTTGAGGGGTATAATGTGCAAATGGGTCAAAATAGAAATAAAAAGGAGTAAACCCTTTCATTTTCACACTCACACTCTCTCACTACTCTCTCTCTCTACCGTATCCTCTCTCAATTCTCTCTCTCTCTCGGATTTCAACTCAAGAACACAAGAATTATCAAATTTCAAGTGCAAAATTTAGAAACAAGTAGCAATTAAGGAACTATAGCAACTGCAAGTATCAAATCAAGGTAACAATCTCCCTATATTACGGATTTTTGAAGTTTTTGAGTCGGTTTTTATGTGAACCGATTTCTAAGATTCAAGATGCAAATGTTAATGCATGTCATATATTATGATAGATTATCTGAATTCGAGCATGTATGTTGTTGTATACAAAAATTCAGAATCAGATTCGAAGTTTAAGTATGATTTTGGAAATAAGTGTGTGTTTTAGTGTGTGTGTTCATCGAGACTTGTAGAAAAAGTCATATAAATGGGTTGTTTTGATGCATAAATATGATGATATAAGTTAAATAATAGCATTTAAGTTCATATTTACAGTATTAGACTCGAAAACATGCAAAAATGACCCAAACATAATTTCTGGAAAATATTGGAAATTTTCTAAGTATGAACTCGGATGATGATCCATCCGAATTCGGATCCCCCATTTTCGGATCATGCTCAATTCGGATCATTATAGTATTTCGGACCAGTAGCAGTTCGGACCTGCAGTGTTTCGGACCCTGTCCCAATTCGGACCCATACCCATTTCGGATCACCCCAAATTCGGACCAAGCTTATTTCGGACCAAAGACCCATTTTCGGACCATCTACAATTCGGATCATCCGAATTCGGATGTGGTCCGAAATCAAACCCAATTACATTTAATATTACAGAATACAATTTTTAAGCAATTACTGATACAAAATCACTATTACACTTACTTTACAGATCATTGTGGTGTTATCAAAACACACATTGATTCAGGATCAAGTCACAAAACCAATCACTGTGAGTTGCAGATTATCATTCGAACATTTATTGTTTTTACATTCATGTTTATACATTCAATGGCATGTTCACATTGTTCATATACTTCATTTGGCACTCATGAAATGATTTGTTGTTATGATGGACACTCGTACTTGACATGTAACACACATGTAGCTTGCGTTCATTTGAAAGTGCATCTATTTACATCATGCTTGCACTGCATGATCATTACTTCATAATCTGATGCGACCTGGACTGGGGCTGACAGCAGGTCACTGTCGGGGACTGATCATCCCACTCGTATCCTATCAGGTTCGGCACATCCCCGATCAGCATTTGAACTGCCAACCCCATGCTAGCAATGCATGGTTTACACACACATTGAGGCTTACACTGCCTGTACACACATACATGGGGCTTACACTGCCCATGGTTAAGCATTGTTTGTTTAGAAATATTTGTTGTATGCATAATCTGTTATCTCACTAAGCATTTAGCTTACTGTTGACTCACATTGTTTACAGGCAAAGGCAAAAGTGTAGCTGGACCTTCTACTTAAGCAATATCAATTCAATATCCCGGAGACTTAGAAGCTATTGGTACATGGATATAGCTTTGGGGCTGGGATTACATGACTTTAATCAATTATGATGATGTAATAGCTAGACTTAAACACTGTAGACATTTACTTTCATTGCTTTAGTGTGGATTTGCTTAACTCTGCTTTAAGTACTCAATTTCAATTATTATGATACTCATTGGGTTGTTAGTCGATCCTGGAGATTACAAATATATCATTAATTCATGAGGACGTTTCATGGGGTCATGCCACCTGATGGTCCACCTTCTCCTGAGATAGCTCTGAAATTAAAATCACTAAGTATTTAGATCATTAGGCTAGCACATTGTACCCTTTCATGCCCCGTCCTACTAGTCTCTGAAACCTATCTTAGTTCAAGCCATCCTGTCATGATTGATACTATAGCATTGCACAAGTTTGAGATCATGTATTACACGTAACACAATGATTCACACAAACTATTGCTCTGATACCATCCTGTGAGACCCAAGATTTCTCAAAGGTCTCAAGTCAAGGCCCAGTAGCAACGCAATATCAATCATGAAACTAAGATAAAATTAACAGTTGCGGAATAAAAGTTAATTACAATCAGAGATAATTTTTAAGTAATAGGGCAGACTTCTAGACTATTACATCAAAGCACAAAATGTAAACTAGCCCCGAACCCCAAAGCTCAATAATCAATCAAGTACCAAGTGTTAAAACGGGTTCTAAAGCACTTCAAGCTCTTTCAGAGTCCTGACCATTGAACTAGGTCCAGCCAATCCTATGCCTTTACCTGAAAAATAATGCAACAACGGGGTAAGCTTATTTGCTTAGTGAGAAGGTAGAATTTCACATTTAACATGCAATTATGAACGCGGAAGCACATGCACTGCGGCTCATGCACGACTCAGCTCTATTGCTTATGCACTGCACTAGGCTCATGCACAGCTCAATCTCGTAGGGGCATTGGCCAATTAATGCTCTTTTGGTGCGCGACTTTGCGCTACTCCCAGTTATAAAACTGTTGTTGCTCTTGAGACTTTTAGACAATTTCATAAGGAATGCTCGGATGATGATAAATTCATACACACGCATCATTAGTGGGGATCAGCCACGTACTGGGCTAGCTACCAGTAAAAGCTCTATATGGATATCATCGGAATGCTCAGCTCTAGCTACCCTCTGTCCTTTCATCACGTAAATCAACACATCATAAGCCTAACATTAACCAAACACTGAGCAATAAATATGGAGTTAAGCTTAACAATCAAATGACTCATCAATGAAATAGATTCTGGAAGAATAAATACTCAGCTCAACAAATCATAGTAAATATACTATGATAATATAAATCAATAAGCTCAAGATCAGAATGTTAATAAAATCAGGCTCTTGCAAGAAAAGTCTCAATTCACATAATATGCAGTTAAAGTGAAATCTACAACTCACAGTTACTGGTTATTAAGCACTTTCTGGCTCTGGTTCTGTTGCTCACAATCTGTAGTGGATTAGAACCACAATCTGACTTATATCAGACTTTCAGATGCTCGCCATCTTGTTGCTCAATCTGTTATTCATATCATTTGAATAGTGTATTCAGTATTCATTCTATTAATAGGCTCAAGATTCGTTCGTTGGTCTTTTAATCTCAATATCTCATAACTTGATCACATGATCATCAATCTCATTCTTTCATTTGTATTCTTTGTTCATTATATTCTCTAAAGATCTTTGTATATATATATATATATATATATATATATATATATATATATATAATCATACATATAAATAGTTAATCATTAAAGCATTTATTCTTGTTATTTTATGTATTGATCATATGATTTATTCAAGATATTCAAGTTTAAAGAGTGGTTTCAAATTTACTAATTAAATTCGAAATACTAATTCAACTTTATCATCAAATTCAAATCAATGGCTTCATCATATAGGTTAAAGTCGAAATGCAAGGGTTAAATTCGAAACCCTATTCGAATTTAACATCAAATTCGAACCCCATACCAAACTTGAGGCCATTACATTCGAATATATATGCTAAACTCGAATCCTAGGACTAAATTCGAACTATGATTCGATTTTAAAGAACAATTTCGAATGCTATATGATTAAATTCGAATATATAGGCAAATTCGAAGGAACATGGCTAAGTTCGAAATACTACTTCAAACTTAAAGAGTAAATTCGAATCATGGAAGACAAATTCGAAACACAAGATTCAATTATAGCTAGATTCGAATTTATGGATCAATTTCGAAGCCCCCCTCTCGAATTTATAGATAAATTTGAACCAATATTCGAGTTTAACCACAAATCGAATTTGATCAATGTATTTCGAGTTTGTTCTTGTTTTCTTGAATTTGTTCATTAGTTACAGCTTTAAAACATATGTTTCTTAGTCTAAAATCATGAATATGAAAGATATTAAGCCTAGATTCTATTATATTATGCATTATCTATCAATTTCTAGCTAAAAACTAGTTTTAATCTCATGAAAATTACTAAATTCGAATTTATATCTTAAAAACCGAAAGCATAAGCTTAATACGTAAATTCTTACCTCAAATTCGTGTGTAATCCTACATGCAACGACATATCCTTGTAGTATTCTTCAAGATCTTCCCAATAACGTATAAATCTTGATAATCCGACGGTGGGTTTAGAAGAAATCTTAGAGAGAGAGTAGAGAGAGAAAATCTAGAGAGAGAGTGTGTAGAGAGAGAAAATCAGATTGTCAAATGAAGCTTAAATTACGTTTATATACTTCAACTAGTTATGTTTGCTACTAATCCCACTATTACTTTCGTATCTTATATATCTTTTATTCAATTATCTTAATGATTTATTAAATCATAATTCATAATTTAAATATTTATATAATATAATTAAATATTTCAAAAACTTAATTAAATTATAATTCAAATAATGTAATAAAATTACATTCTTGGTTCGATGATCAGATATTAAGTTGGGCTAAAAGTTGGGTTGTTACAAAATGACTCAAACAGTTTGTCATAGTCAAAAATCCATTCCGGACCTGTTTGGGGTTCATGTGTTTAACTTGTGACTTCAATGTTATACACAATCTCTATTGTACCATTAGTTTTGTTAAAAACCCATTTGTTTGGTGAGTTCGGCACATAACCTAGGAAGTATCCTTCGTCAGCCTTTTCACCAAACTTAGGTTGATGTTTTGTTCTTAATAAAGTAGATGGTACCCCAAAAGGTTCGAAGCCAGTTAAATTAGGTGGCCGTTTATTCAAAATTTCATAACAGGTTTTGTTCAAAGATTTGACAGTAAGGACCCGGTTTAAAATATGGCATGCGGTATTCACTGCCTCCCCCCAAAATGGTAGGAAGCTTTGAATCCGAAAGCATGGTCCTTGCTGCCTCAATCAATGTCCTGTTCTTTCGTTCGGCCACCCCATTTTGTTGTGGCTCATAGGGTGCACTAAATTGATGCACTATGCCCTTTGATAGGCAATATACACCAAAAACAGTGTTTTTAAACTCAGTTCTGTTATCACTATGAAGTCGTTTAACCCTTGTTCCATAGGAGTTCTCCACTTGGTCCAAGAATCCGATGAGCTTGGAAGCCGTCTCGTCCTTTGTACCTAGAAAGAAAACCCAAGAAAATCATGAGTAATCGTCAGTGATAACTAAACAATAACAACTACCACCTATACTCTTTTTGTTGATTGGTCCGAAGAGGTCCATATGCAGCAAATCGAATGTGGTAGTGATGGAGTTCTGAGTCTTGGACTTGTGTGCCTTCTTATGTTGTTTGCCCTTCTTGGATGGTAGACACTTATCCTCGAACTGAAAACTCTTCATAGGCACACCTTGCACCAATCCATTTTTCGTTATATAGTTCATTTTTCTCAGGTGCAAATGTGCCATACGTCTGTGCCATAAAACAGATTCAGTCTCCGAAGCTTTAGATAACAGACAGATTGGACCATCGAAGTTTCCGGCTTGTTCATATCAAGCATGTACAAGTCATTCTTCCTTGGTGCCCTCATCAGAATCCACTGTTCAGGTATTTTGAAACCCGGTTTTAGCACCAACGCCTCGGTATCAGTGAACAACACTGAATTCTTCTTATCACAGATTTGAGATACACTAATGAGATTATGAACCAGTTTATCAACGTGATAAACTTGATCCAATTTGATCGTCCCATTAGTGACCACTCCACTACCCGTGATGGTTCCTCCCTTATTTCCCGCGAATGATACAAATCCCCAATTCTCTCCCTTGAAGTCTGTAAGTAGACTTCTTTTCCCTGTCATGTGCCTGGAGCATCCACTGTCGACGAACCATTTTTTGTTTAGACCTGTGGTTATCTCCTGCACATGAAAGAAAATTGGTTAGTTATCACGGGGAACCCAAGCCATAACTGACTTGGTTATACCATTCTCGTCCACATACTTAAACTCTTTCAAATACCCATCTCGCTTTTCCGGTGACTTGGGTCGTTGAACTGGAGTTTGTTGTGGTGCCGAGTGATTTAAGTTCACTCTTTGCCTTTGAGTAGGCATTTGCTGTGGAGCACTTGAATAATTACGATTATAAGTCATTTCAGACTGATATCCTTGAGCTCTACTGAAACATCCAAAAATTTAATTATTGTAATTTGTGGATATTTACTTTAAATTTCGAAAATTATATGATTTAGTTGGATTATTAAAGAAAATATATTCGGAAAATTTAAAAGTTGGCTGCTATTTTAAGAAATTAAGAAATTTTAGAGTTTCGAATTATTATAATTAAGTATGATGATTTTAAATTATTTATGAAGATAAAATAAAGATTAAATCTTTATTTAAGAGAATTAGATAAGTTGAGGGGTTTGATGTGCCATAACCAAAATTATGGAAATAAAAGACTACAAGTCTTTTATTTAGTTCATTTTTGGTTTCAAACTCCATCTCTCTACCTTCTCTCTAAAAGAAAGAAAACCCACGGTTCATCATCTCCATTTCATCTCAAAGATTTCTTGCAACAAAATCCAAGATTTAAAGTTAAAGAATCAACAATCAAGTCTCAAGCAACCAAGTCCTACAAAGAAGCAAGGATTCAACAAGTATTTAAGGTAAAATTTTCATTTAAAATTTGTGTTTTTGGTTAATTAGAAACCCACGATTTCTGTGATGAAAGAACTCGAAATCAGCTTTAGTTCATCATAATCTATAAAGTATTATGTGAATAAAGTTGATTGTTTGAAGCTGAAACTTAAAGAAAAACTGAAAGCAAAGAAAAAGGGAAAGGAACCGTATGGGTAATACGTGTTTTGCATGGGTACCGAAACCCAAAGGTTTCGGTAATTACCCACTTTCAGGAACTACCGAGACCATTTTATGGCTACCGAAACCCATACACACATCTACTGAAACTTCTATGTACTGAAACCACAAGCATGTACTGAAACCTATATTGTACCGAGACAAAAAAATGGAGGTACCGAAACCATAAGGTTTCGGTACATAATACCGAAACTCACAAGAGTACTGACACTTTTTATAAGTACCGAAACTATGTGCACCGAAACAAGAGTTGAAGTACCGAAACCTTAAGTTTTCGGTACATATACCGAAACTAGTGTAATGTACCGAGACTCACACATAAATACTGAAACCTTTATGTCATGCTACCGAGACCATACAAAAAGGTGGTGCCGAAACCTTTAAGGTTTCGGTACTCCCTTCTTTTCTGGATACAACAAATACGCACACACACATATATATATATATAAAGGAATATATATATATATATATAAAGGGATATATATATATATATATATATATATATATATATATATATAAATATATATATATATATATATATATACATCATTTCGGTTGGGTTTTAATTGTGAAAAATAAATAGAAACGGTTGGACATTCTTTAATTAAGATAAATTTTGAACATTTCGGCAATCTCAGAAATTTGAGGTTAAGGTTTAAGTTTCGGATTACAATTCCGAGGGATTTACGCTATAATTTGAGAGAATTGAGAAATTTAGCGAGATTCATTATAAAACGAGACATATTATGGTATTATTAAGGGGATTAATTGGGACCAATGAGATCATTCAGAAAGTAGATTAAATATGAGTTCCGGGTGTCGGTTCTGAAATGTTGTAATGCTTATGAATGTGCAAATTGATGCCAATTTGTTAAAGAACATGTAATAATGATATGTTTATCATATGGAAATGTAACAGGTCTCTTGTGGTATTATTTAACCCACAGTGGAGTACTTGGGGAGTCCGGTTGAAAGCCCGAAGAGAAATAAAATTGCTTAAAGTTTAATAACGCACCCACTGTGAGTACAGTAGATTTCGCATGTTTATATCTGTTTTATGTTAAGCTTTGCCTGCTGAGACCTGTTGCTTCAATTATTTGTTTGGAATTCTACTAACTTGCGTAGATTTAGATGCACATTCTTACTTGTTGCATGTCCTTTCGATTGTTGTGCATCTATTGATGGACAGGTGGGTCGCATCAATTACTCTGATGTTACTGCACTATATGACGCTGGAGCTGATCCCTCCAGGTCCGGTAGGCAGTATGTCATCCCTGATCGTACGTTGTCTCAGATGGTATGTTTAATGCCGAGCTTTGGGCTCGAAGGGGCTGCGGCTCTGGTCCGTACTTTGTGTACGAAGAGGGTATCCGATATTGGTCATCTGTGTTACCCTTGGGCTTCATAAAAATTTATAAAATGCGTAATCTGTGTATTCACTAAGCATTCGCTTATCCTTTAGTTGTTGATGCTTTTACAGGAAAAGGAAAGTTTGCAGCGGGACCATCTAACTAGGACGTCTGTTGATGTATTTGAAGATTTCTACTGTGTAACTTGATATTTGGTTTATTAATTACTGTTGTAATAAAATTTGGGATGATTGTAATGAAGTTTGAGTATGTAGACTTAGACATGTAACCTTTGTAGCATCGTAGGGTGTTTGACTCAGTTGTATCATTTTAATTTATGTATTTTATGCTTCCGCACTTTAATTAAGCTTTCAGATCATTATAATTGTATGTTGGTGATTAATCCTGGGTGTAATGTAATTGTGGTTAAATGTGGCAAGGGTGTCACACGAGATGGTATCAGAGCAGTAGTTTGAGATTCAAGTGTCCGTGAAGTCTTGGTCTTAAACATTAGGTGATGATGTGTAGTGGTTTAAGTAATGATCTGAACTAAGATAGGTTATGATCTAGAAATCATAAGAGATTGACTATTATACGGAACAAATGAGTGGTGTCTTTAAATGGATGACATGTCACTTAACAAATTATATGTTTATTATTTCAGAACGTGTCTGGAGAAAGAATGACGCCACGAGAAACGAGGGAAATGGTGCTATCAATGATGGCAGAACAAAACAGAATGATTCAAGATCAATTTCGGGCTCGAGATGAGGCCAAAGCTAAAAGAAAGGAAGACAAGAGAAAAGAAGAAATGGAACATGAAAGGAATTATGTTAAGGATGACATAAACTTTAGAAATAAAGCAAAACGTAAAGACAAGGGCAAGGAAAAGATTGATTATGAAACCGGAATAAATGAGAATTACATGAAATATGTAATTAAATCCTTCAAGGACTGGCAACCACCAACATTCATTGGATCTCGGAGAATTGAAGAAGCAGAAATGTGGATTACAATTATGGAACAAATCTTTAGGGAGATGAATTGTAAGGATGAGTATAAGGTATTTTTAGCTAAGAATCAATTGATTGGACAAGCTAAGGAATGGTGGGACCATTGGGAAAAATAATTGGGATCCAGGTTGATTGCTTCCTTTAGTTGGGAACAATTCAAGTTGTTGTTTAGTAGGCAATATGGTGAGCCTGATATCGTATCACATGTTAATCATGAAGAAAGAGCTATTGGAAAGATTTTAAAGTCTGGAGAAGATGAACTGAATGGACTATACTTGAGGTCAAGAACAATTAAACGTGATAGAAGTAAGAGATGTTGCCATTGTAATCAATTTGGACATAAGGCTAACAAATGTCCAATGAAGGCTGATGCTTGTTATAATTGTGGAAAAGTGGGTCATTTTAGCAGAACTTGCAAATTTCGAACATAGAAATAACATGTACTAATATTAGATGGTGAAACTATGAATGAAGGGTTCAACAAAGGAGATATTTGAGACTATTGTTAAAACTTTTGTACCTTAAAATTAAGGAATTAGAAGAAGTACTTTAAGATTCTATATGTAATATTTCATTGAAGTTTTATGATTCTGAAGTTAACCTAAACTTGAGTGATATGAAGTTTTATTACTAATATGAGTATAATTATGTTCGTGACTGAGAACGCTCGAATATATAAGTAGACGTTAGATGAATAGCCAAGATGGTTGAAGCTTTGAATTGGACAAGATACTATAGATATCATGGAATTTATGAACGAGTATTGAAGTTGTAATAAAGTTTAAGATTGACCATAAAAGGGTTAAAGAATTGGAAATTAATCATATTAGTATCATATAACATATGTTCGAAGGATTGATAACAACTTGTAAAGGTTATCATAAAGCAAACAACATCAACTGTTATTAAGGGAAACGGTAAGGTACACTGTGTTGACATTTTGACTTAAAAGTTTGTGGTCAAGAACAACAGGATAAGAACTGTTCATGAGAATTTTGATGAAGTCGGAATATAAGAGACTGACTCAATGTTGGTATATATATGAATATTATATGAGGAAAATAAACCTAGAAACTATAGGGAAATCTTACAAGGGTATGATAATTGGAATAAACTGGTTGATCAAGAATGGGATCCTTGTAGTTACAATAAAGGAAATGATTAAGACAATTACACCGTAAGGATGAGAAGATCTGTATATATGGGAAAAGAGAAGCGGGGATCAATGTCTAATGATGATTGTTAGGTCCCTAAAGCTGATTGCTTAGGGCTGTGAGTCTTGAATGGTATATGCCAATGATGCCAAGACTGAAGAGAAAACTGTGGCCGATGTGCATGTTGTCCCAAAATTTTCCATATGTGTGTTCCTGGAAGACTTGTCTGGTGTGCCACCTGAAAGACAAGTGAAATTATGTGTTGACTTGATCCCTGGAGCTTCTCCAATAGCTTGTTATTCGTAATGTCTTGCACCTACCGAAAATGTAAGAGATGACGAAGCAACTTCAGGAGTTGTTGGATAAGCACTTCGTTAGATTGAGTTCCTTGCCATGGGGAGCGTCGATATTGCTTATGAAACGAATGACATTACAGTGCGAATGTGTATAAATTAACGTGATTTTAACAAATTGATTATAACGAATAAGTATCCGCTGCCGGGAATTGGTGATTATTCGATCAGCCGCATGAGAGCTAATTATTTTCTAAGTTTGATCCACGAATGGGATATGATTTGTTGAGGTCCGAAGAGGGAATGTACTGAAAATGGCTTTCAGGGATAGTTATGAGCACTACGAGTCCCTGGTTTCGATATTTTGATTAATTAACACCCCACCTGTTATATGGACATTATGAATAGGGATTTGTAGATCGATGATTGGATCAATCGGTAATTGTAGTCATTGACAATGTTCTGAGTACTTTAAGTTTAAAGAAGAGCAAGTTATACACCGGAGAAAGTGGTTGGAACTATTGAGAATTTGGAAGCCGTCTCACACTGTTACTAAAATAAGAGGTTTTCTACGATTGGTAGATGGTAGACAACTTGATTAATTCGGTATATTTTATATACCAACTCGAGAAAGTTATTGCTGGAAAGATTTGCACAGATTTGCATGAGTAAGGTTATTACTCTTTATGGTGTTCTAAAATCGATTATTTCTGATTGGAAGAGTCGTTTCATTTTCAACGCTTGGTTTTCTTTACAAGTGGGATTAGGCACACATATGGCTACGAGTACAGCTTACCGACAACTGATAGATGATCAGAATGATTGGACTATTTCCATATTGGAATATATGATGAGATCATCTATCCTGGATTTAAGTATCAACTGAAAAGATCAATTGCTTTGATGGAAATATAAAACCCCTACATGTTGAAAAAGAAATTGAGGGAACTCTGGTGGATGAGCCTGTGTTATCATAGAAGTGTTATTATGATAGGAGATATAAACCAAACAGTTTTGAGATAAACGATTGGATATATTGGAAAGCAACACCGATGAGGGGTGTTACTTGTTTTGTGAAAGAGGCAAGCTGGCATTAAGGTGTATTGGCTCATTTAGAATAACAGAAAAGTTGGGAATCAGTTGTGTCATTTGGAATTTCCTAAGGAAATATTGAAATAATATTTGGTGATTCATGTGGGAAACTTTAGGAAGTCCTTCAAAACTAGAAATGAAGGTTGGGATGATTATACTGGTTTAGAAATTAATGAGAGGTTAGTATATGTTGAGAAACAGGTATGTGTTTTGGAATACTAACATCAAAAAGTTAAGGATCAAAGAGAATAAAATGATGCTAATACGTTGGAGGTATCACAAAGGAGTAAATCACACTTGGGAGATAAAAGCCGATATGTTGAATAAGTAAACGAATCTCTTCAAATACATGTAACTTCGAGGACGAAGTTTGAGCGTGGTGGAGCCCATGCTGTAACATCCCAAAATTTAATTATTGTAATTTGTGGATATTCAGTTTAAATTTCGTAAATTATATGATTTAGTTGGATTATTAAAGAAAATATATTCGGAAAATTTAAAAGTTGGCTGCTATTTTAAGAAATTAAGAAATTTTAGAGTTTCGAATTATTATAATTAAGTATAATGATTTTAAATTATTTATGAAGATAAAATAAAGATAAAATCTTTATTTAAGAGAATTAGATAAGTTGAGGGGTTTGATGTGCCATAACCAAAATTATGGAAATAAAAGACTACAAGTCTTTTATTTAGTTCATTTTTGGTTTCAAACTCCATCTCTCTACCTTCTCTCTAAAAGAAAGAAAACCCACGGTTCATCATCTCCATTTCATCTCAAAGATTTCTTGCAACAAAATCCAAGATTTAAAGTTAAAGAATCAACAATCAAGTCTCAAGCATCCAAGTCCTACAAAGAATCAAGGATTCAACAAGTATTTAACGTAAAATTTTCATTTAAAATTTGTGTTTTTGGTTAATTAGAAACCCACGATTTCTGTTATGAAAGAACTCGAAATCAGCTTTAGTTCATCATAATCTATAAAGTATTATGTGTATAAAGTTGATTGTTTGAAGCTAAAAAACTTAAAGAAAAACTGAAAGCAAAGAAAAAGGGAAAGGAACCGTATGGGTAATACAAAGGTTTCGGTAATTACCCACTTTCAGGAACTACCGAGACCATTTTATGGCTACCGAAACCCATACACACATCTACTGAAACTTCTATGTACTGAAACCACAAGCATGTACTGAAACCTATATTGTACCGAGACAAAAATGGAGGTACCGAAACCATAAGGTTTCGGTACATAATACCGAAACTCACAAGAGTACTGACACTTTATATAAGTACCGAAACTATGTGCACCGAAACAAGAGTTGAAGTACCGAAACCTTAAGTTTTCGGTACATATACCGAAACTCGTGTAATGTACCGAGACTCACACATAAATACTGAAACCTTTATGTCATGCTACCGAGACCATACAAAAAGGTGGTACCGAAACCTTTAAGGTTTCGGTACTCCCTTCTTTTCTGGATACAACAAATACGCACACACATATATATATAAATATATATATATAAAGGAATATATATATATATATATATATATATATATATATATATATATATATATATATATATATATATATATATATATATATATATATATGTATACATCATTTCGGTTGGGTTTTAATTGTGAAAAATAAATAGAAACGGTTGGACATTCTTTAATTAAGATAAATTCTGAACATTTCGGCAATCTCAGAAATTTGAGGTTAAGGTTTAAGTTTCGGATTACAATTCCGAGGGATTTACGCTATAATTTGAGAGAATTGAGAAACTTAGCGAGATTCATTATAAAACGAGACATATTATGGTATTATTAAGGGGATTAATTGGGACCAATGAGATCATTCAGAAAGTAGATTAAATATGAGTTCCGGGTGTCGGTTCTGAAATGTTGTAATGCTTATAAATGTACAAATTGATGCCAATTTGTTAAAGAACACGTAATAATGATATGTTTATCATATGGAAATGTAACAGGTCCCTTGTGGTGTTATTTAACCCACAGTGGAGTACTTGGGGAGTCCGGTTGAAAGCCCGAAGAGAAATAAAATTGCTTAAAGTTTAATAACGCACCCACTGTGAGTACAGTAGATTTCGCTTGTTTATATCTGTTTATGTTAGGCTTTGCCTGCTGAGACCTGTTGCTTCAATTATTTGTTTGGAATTCTACTAACTTGCGTAGATTTAGATGCACATTCTTACTTGTTGCATGTCCTTTCGATTGTTGTGCATCTATTGATGGACCGGTGGGTCGCATCAATTACTCTGATGTTACTGCACTATATGACGCTTGAGCTGATCCCTCCAGGTCCGGTAGGCAGTATGTCATCCCTGATCGTACGTTGTCTCAGATGGTATGTTTAATGCCGAGCTTTGGGCTCGAAGGGGCTGCGGCTCTGGTCCGTAGTTTTTGTACGAAGAGGGTATCCGATGTTGGTCATTTGTGTTACCCTTGGGCTTCATAAAAATTTATAAAATGCGTAATCTGTGTATTCACTAAGCATTCGCTTATCCCTTAGTTGTTGATGCTTTTACAGGAAAAGGAAAGTTTGCAGCGGGACCATCTAACTAGGACTTCTGTTGATGTATTTGAAGATTTCTACTGTCTAACTTGATATTTGGTTTATTAATTACTGTTGTAATAAAATTTGGGATGATTGTAATGAAGTTTGAGTATGTAGACTTAGACATGTAACCTTTGTAGCATCGTAGGGTGTTTGACTCAGTTGTATCATTTTAATTTATGTAGTTTATGCTTCCGCACTTTAATTAAGCTTTCAGATCATTATAATTGTATGTTAGTGATTAATCCTGGGTGTAATGTAATTGTGGTTAAATGTGGCAAGGGTGTCACAATCATGGCCCGATATAGAGTCGGATCCACATCAGTATCACTTTCTTTACCCGGTCCGAGATTTTGATTCACTTGAATCGGAGTACTAAAATGAGCAGTCAGCTTTGTTCCTTCCATCCTGAAGCGCTCCAGAATATCATAGACATACTTCGTCTGATGGATAAACATGCCCTCCTTCCTTTGCTCAACATACAAACCCAGAAAGAAGTTTAACTCTCCCATAGCACTCATCTAAAACTTGGACTTCATAACCTTCTCAAAATCTTTGCACATTTGTTCGTTGGATGACCTGAAAATGATGTCATCAACGTACACTTGTACCAAGATAAAATCTTCTCCCTTTCTTTTCATGAATAATGAACTATCAATTCTCCCTCTTTCAAACCCGTTGTCTAAAAGATGAGTTGATAGCTTCTCATACCATGCCCTTGGTGCCTGATGCAATCCATACAGAGCCTTATCAAGACGATACACTCTTTCTGGATATTTTTGATCTGTAAACTCAGGTGGTTGTTCGACGTACACCAGCTCCTTCACCTTTCCGTACAGGAATGCACTATTTACATCCAACTGATAGACTTTAAACCCTTTGAATGATGCAAAGTCCAGAAACAAGCGAATTGCCTCGAGCCTTGCCACTGGTGCAAACACCTCATTGTAATCAATACCCTTTTCTTGGTTGAATCCCTTTACCACAAGTCTTACCTTGTTGCGAGTAACAATACCACGATCATCTCTTTTGCACTTAAAAACCCATTTGGTTCCTATTGCAAATTCTCCTCGAGGTAGCGGCACTAACTCCCACACTTCTAGCTTTCTGAATTGTGACAGTTCTTCTTGCATCGCTTCAACCCAAGAGTTGTCTTTCAATGACATTTGCACATTCTTCATCTCTACTTGCGATATGAAACATGAATAAAGACAAGTGTGAAAAGCCTCGGAGTCATTAATCATCAACAACAACACTGTGTTGTTATTCAAACTACTCCTAGTTCTCACACCAGAATGCGGATTTCCTATCATGCTCTTAACCGGATGACCCTTGTTTATCCTCGATGTTTCAATCTCATCGACCCTAAGATTATCTCCTAAGTCTGATCCAATCTCACCTAACGGGGGAACGACCTCAGACGGTACATTTTCTTCCTCATGATCACTGTCTTCGGAAGTAAAGTACTAGCCTTATTCTCGTTTGAAGGTATTTCAGAATCATTCTCTGCTGAAGACCCATCTTCTGTCGTTGTAGGCTAAGAAGTTGATGGAATGCTCGTCTTTGGAAAATTGTGACAGTCGTCATTCAGATTTAATGACCATAAGTCATTTTCAATTGTACCTGCATTTCCATCCATAGGAATGTTAAATGATTCAAACAATGAGTCATAATCAAATATCCATTCCGGACCAGTTTGGGGTTCATGTGTATAACTTGTTACATCAATGTTATTAACAATTTCTACGGTACCGTTTGTTTTATTAAAAACCCTTTTGTTTGGTGAGTTGGGCACATAACCTAGGATATATCCTCCGTCAACCTTTTCACCAAACTTAGGTTGATGTTCTGTTTTCATTAAAGTACACGGTACCCTAAACGGTTCGAAGCCAGTTAAATTTGGTGGTCTTTTATTCAAAACTTCATAACAGGTTTTGTTCAGCGATTTGACAGTAAGGGCCCGATTTAAAACGTGACATGCGGTATTCACTGCCTTCCCCCAAAACATAGTAGGAAGCTTTGAATCCGAGAGCATGGTCCTTGTTTCCTCAATCAAAGTGCTGTTCTTTCGTTCTGCCACCCCATTTTGTTGTGGCTCATATGGTGCACTAAATTGATGCACTATGCCTTTGTATAGGCAATATACACCAGTTATTGTGTTTTTAAACTCTGTTCTATTATCACTCCAGATACGTTTTACCCTCGCCCCGTATGAGTTTTCGACTTGGTCTAAGAACCAATCAACTTTCCAGTTGTTTCGTCCTTCGTACCTAAAAAGAAAACCCATGAAAAATGTGAGTAACCATCAGTGATAACTAAACAGAACCAACTACACCTATATTCGTTTTGTTGATAGGTCCGAATAGGTCCATATGCAACAAATCGAAAGTGGAAGCTATAGAGTTCTAAGTCTTTGACTTATGTGACTTCTTGTGTTGTTTGCCTTTCTTGCATGGTACACAATTGTCGTCGAACTGAAAAATCTTCATCGGGACACCTTGCACCAGTCCATGTTTAGTGATGTAGTTCATTTTCCTCATGTTCAAGTGTGCCATGCGCCTGTGCCATAGAATGGATTCCGTCTCTGAAGCTTTGGATAGAAGACATATTGGTCCCATCGATGAATCCGATTTATTCATATCTAGCATGTAAAAATCATTCTTCCTTGGGGCTTTCATCAGTATCCACTCTTCAGGTACTCTAAATCCCGGTTTTAGCACTAACGCCTTAGTATCAGTGAAAATCACTGAGTTTTTCTTATCACAGATTTGAGATACACTAATGAGATTGTGATGAAGTTTATCAACATGGTAAACTTGGTCAAGTTTGATAATCCCATTAGTGACCACTCCAGTACCAGTGATATTTCCTCCTTTCTTTCCCCAGTCATGTGCCTAGAGCAACCACTGTCGACGAACCACTTGTTGTTTAAACCTGTACTTATCTACTGCACATGAAAGAAAAGAGGTTAGTTATCACGGGGAACCCAAGCCATGATTGACTTGGTAATACCATTCTCATCCACATATGTGAATTCCTTCAAATACTCATCTCTCTTTCAGGTGACTTGGGTGTTTGATTGAAAACCGGTTGTGGTGCTGAGTGATTTAAATTCACTCTCGGCCTTTGGGTAGGCATTTGCTGTTGAGCCCTCTAATAATTTCTATTATAAGGCATTTCAGATTGATATCCCTGGGCTCTACCTGGTGTCTGATGTCTTTGAGGAGTCTGAGACCTAGCTGGAGTGTAAGCTCTTCTTCGTGTTGTACTCCTATAAACTTGTTGAGAACCTGACGTAGACTAATTAGGGACTTTATTTGGTGAATTAGTCATAACCACTTCATTTGGTCTAACCGACACAGGTACTTTTCTAACAGCAGTCTTTGGTGTGGCATTCACAATTATCTCAGTGTTTTGAGAACCACTTGTGCTAGCTACACTTGGTGATGGTTTATGTTGTTCAGGCTTTCCAACAATAGGTGTAGACTCTACCTTCTTATATGGACAGCTAGACGCAACATGACCCCTTTCATGACATCTAAAAGAAGACATCTTATTAATCGACTTCTTATAAGTGCCCTTTGACTTTGGTGTCTCACTAGTGTCAGTCTCTTTCTTCTCAACTACCATGACTACTTCCTCTTCCTGATTATTAACTTCAGGTTTAGCTTCTCCTAGAATTTTGTCACTAGAAGACTGCACAAACTTGACTTTCTTAATCCTAGCATTATTATTTGTCACTTTACTTGATTTATCCTTATCAGGTTCAAATACAGTTTCAGCTGCTACCTCTGACTCGACTGGTTTATCAGTTGTATCCTGAGGCTGAGGCACATAATTATCATTGATAGGTGGAGGACTCTCTTGATAACCTAAACCTACTGGTTTCTTTGACTGACGTTGAGAATCTAAGATTTTCCCTAAGTTTAGTGAAGAGTTCTAAACTTTTCTAACTTACTATCTACCTCTGCAACTTTAACTCTTGATTCAGCTAGCTCTACCTCCGCAATCGTAAGTTCTTTGGTTAAAGCCGCAACATGCTCATACATGAGTTCTATCCTGACACATTTCTCCCTTAATTTGTCTTTTAGAACTATAACGTTTGGAGCATCTGCTTTCAGCTTATTCCTAAGATCTTCTTTAATATCTAGGAGTATAGCATTATCTGATTTTAAGGATTCTATTTGAGCAGTTAAATTGTTATGTATTTCTAGAACTAAATTCAATCTATCATTGGAAGTAGCAATAAAACACATAAATCACGGAATGTAGAAAAATTCAAAATTACCTTTTTGTAATCCAATTCCACGTTAGCCATTTGTGCGACAAACTCCAGAATGGTCTGATTGTCTGACTTCTCCACCGACACAGGACTTGTATCACTCTGTTTGTTGTCCTCTGTGACTTCCTCTGCTCCGTCAATCCCAGTCTCTGTCACTTCAGACATGAAGGCTCTAGCGTTCGACTCAAGATGTGAACTCCAATCATACGTCCCATCAAGCTGTCTGTCCGATGATACGTTTGTTAATAGATCAGCGATGTTCGCTTGATTATCCAACTCCGTCAGTAAATGGTAGAACCTTGTAATTGTCTCATCCAGCTTTTTGGATTTCAATGCTTTGAAAATTGCGAACTGTTGTTTTAGCATCTTTAACCTACCTTTACGAACCCTCGGATTACCCTCACACCTCTTCTCGAGAGCATCACATAGCTCATTAGAAGTATGATGATTCCGTAAAGTGTGCCGAATCTCCTGAGGTAGTGCCATGCGAATAATCGAAAAAGCTCTGTTCTCGGCCTCATACAGTTTCTTGTCATCATCCTTCATCTTCTGATTTGTCAAGACTCTCTGACGGCCCTCAAACTCCTGAGTAGGTGGAATGTATCCCTCATCGATACAGATCCACATTTGCATGTCGTTGAAACGCGCAAAATCAACAAACCTATCCTTCCACCAGTAGTAGTCTTCCAACCTCATCAGTTTTGGTGGAGAATTTGTCTTGCCAACCTCGTGGTCCATTTCGATAAACTTTTGCAAACTAGTCATCCTTTCTAAACTTTTTGTATTCGAACTTAATTAACTTAATTTGAAATTAACTTAAAATCAACCAAATTCGAATGAAAGCCTAAAATAAATTCGCGAGGAGAGTGTTTTCTTACAAGTTCGAATTTTCAGACAAACTCGAACAAACCCTAATACCCCCTATATTCGAGCGCCACAAGTTAGAAAAACGGGTAAAAGTTTGGTTATTCAAAGTTTCAGTTTAAACCAAAGTTTTTAGGATTAAAAACTATGATTTCGACTAAAATGATGAATTAATGTGAACTTTTCTCCATTATCTTGCTTGTATAACTCGAAAAACTAACAAAAGATGTGATTTTTCTTTCCAAAAACACCAAGAAACCAAGAATGTTGATTATGAACAAGAAGAACACTATGAACACTCTTATGGCTCTCATTCCACTTGTAAGGTCACCTACCTACGGATCCTATCTTGACGCGACGCCGTCCAACGAGTGCGGAATCCTCGTTAGCGGTTTCACGGACAGATCACACACAGGAAACACGGAGACAAACACGATGATAGACTTAAACTGGAACGCCCCGACACGTGATTCTCTCCAAGAACACACACAAAAACCTGTGCAAGTTCGTAATCGCCCTCAACCTTAATTCTCTGCCAAAGTTGTTAATTAAAACGGATTAACACTTAATTATAACCCACAAATTCGAATTTGCCTTGGACAAGTTCGAGAACGCCCAAGCCCATGAACTTGTCCACCATGAGTTCGAATTAGGCCTCTGAACTTATTCTAGAACTTGTCTTTGAATTTGTTTTAGAACTTATATTTGAACTTACCTTTGAACTTATGTTTCAACTTATCTTTGAACATATATTTGAACTTATAGTAAAACATCAATTACAACCAAGTTCAAACATATATGCAATCAATATCAAACATATAACAAACATATATCAAACAGGTATTAATATGCATTTACGAACAAATTGACTATTACAAAATATCATCTATACTTAGAATGCAATCGTCACGCAGGATGCACTAACACAAGCTCTTGCATAGGAGGAACATATCCCTCATCAATGCATATCCACATACGCATGTCATTAAATCTTGCATAGTCAGTAAACATATCCTTCCACCAGTAGTAATCTTCAAACTTCATTAGCTTTGGTGGAGAATTTGCTTTGAAAACCTCATGGTCCATTTCTAGAGTGTAAACTCGACATTATTTAAAAACATTTTGTATTCGAACTTAAAGTATTTAATTTAAAAATAAATTTAAAACAAATCCTTCGAACTTATCTAAGTTCGAATAATTTTAAATTTAAATTTGTTTTGTAAATTAAATTCGATGTGTTTTAAGTTCGAACTCAACAAGTTCGAAAGCTTGCAAGTTCGAGAAACCCTAAATTTTCTGACAAATTCGAACCAAATCAAGTTCAAGAAACCCTACGAACTTCTGACAAGTTCGAATCTACTCAAATTCGATTACCAACTAAGTTCGAATCCTATCAAGTTCAAATCCTCAACAAATTCATGTGACAACTTCAAAAAAAACCCTAGAACAACTTCGGGAGGAGCGTATTTAGACAAGTTCGAATAACCCTAATACACCCCTTAAGTTCGAGCGCCGCAAGTTCGAGAAACGGCCAAAAATTCGATTTTTTCATAATTTCAGATTATACCAATGTTTTTAATATTAAAAACACTGATTTCAACTAAAAAAGTGAACTAAGTTGAATTTTTCCCCGTAACTTTTCTTGTAGAACTCTGAAAACGTCGAAAACGTAATTTATCCGGTAAAAACGTCAAGAAACCAAGAATGTTTGTCGAGACGCGAAGAACACAAATAACACTCGTTATGGCTCTTATACCACTTGTAAGGTCACCTCAGTCACGGATCTAATCTTGACGCGACGCCGTCCAACGAGTGCGGAATTTTCTCATTAGCGGCTTAATGGATCGATCACGCATGGAAACCGGAGACAAACACTAGGATAGCTGATACAACGAACGACCCAACACGATGTATTTGTCCAAAGCACTCTCTGAAAATCAGTTCTAGCTAGTACGTGCACGAATACGAGCTCTAAAATCCAATTTCGCCAAAAGTCTACAAATGAAACGAATTAACACATAATTATAGTGATTAAATTCGAACTTAACAGATTAAGTTCGTTTAAGCCCAAGACCACGAACTTGTCCAATACGCTACGAACTTAGCTTCGTTAAGTTCGTTTGGGTTTAGATAAGTTCAAACCTTATCCTTTGAACTTATTCTAGAACTTATCTTTGAACTTATCATGCAAATGTAAACATCATACAAAATAATGATCAAACACATATGACTTGTATCAATAAAGCCTTCTCTATTACATTTGACTATCTATTACATCTCTAGACAGATATCGTTACACAGGGTGTACCAACAAACTTAACTCAACCTAGACGAACTTAGTGAAGCTAAGTTCGTAGGGTATTGGGCATTTTCGTGAGCTTGGGCCTAAACGAACTTAATGGGTTCAGTTCGAACTTATCTAATATAATTAACAATTAATCCGTTTTATTGAGTAATCTTTTGTTTTACGAGTTTCAGAGCTTTGCAAGAAGATGTGTGAGCTAGAAAGTGATCTGAGAGTATTTCTTGGAGCAATACACTGTGTGGGTCATTTGTTACATCGGCTATCATTGTGTTCGGCTCCGGTTTCCATGCGTGATCGATCCGTTAAGCGTCTAACGAGGAGTCCCACTCATTGGACGGGGTCGCGTCAAGATCATATCCGTAGACGTGGTGACCTTACATAAATGTATGTGCGTAAGGTTGAAGTTGGTCTAGATTGGGGTTTAGGTGCAGATAGTGAATTCGGGGATTTATTTCTTAAGTTGATGGGATATCAACTGAGGTGGGGGTTTCTGAGTTTTCAGAATTCAAGGGGGTTTGGAAATATTCTGGAGCTTGGATTGGTTGTACACTATCAATAGGTAAGTGTACGTCTGTCGTTGAAACCTCTCCAGTATCTTCTGAAATTGGTTGATGTGAATGATCTGAGACTACGACTGGATCTTCAGTAATCCTGTCAAGAACCAAATTTACAACATTAGGTTTGGTCTTTTCAAAGTAGTCTTCATAAAAATTCTCAGACAATTTATTAGATTATTCGAATCAGAATTTTGTTAATATGACTTCATAGAAGTCGGCTGTTTATGTTCGGGTTCTGAACTAATGTGTTCAGAAGCCATTACAACTCCTTCATCAAATTTAACATTAACGCTCTCGTTAACCGTCTTTGTCCTTTTTTGTAGACTCGGAAAGCTACAGACTCTTTTGAATAGCAAATGAAGATGCCTTCATCTGCCTTCTGATTAAACATTCCCAAGTTTTCTTTGTCATTTAGGATAAAGCAACTGCATCCATAGACATGAAAAAATTTCACAGTAGGGACTCGTTTATTTATCTGCTCATATGGAGTCTTTCCGAAATATTTTGTTGATTATCGATCTGTTCTGAGTGAAACAAGCAGTTGCTATAGCCTCAGCCCAAAAGAATAATAGAAGATTTGAATAAGTCATCATCGTCCTAGTTGATTCCACAAGGATGATATTTCGTCGTTCAACTACACCGTTATGTTGTGGAGTACGAGCTGTTGAGTATTGATGAGTTATTCCAACAGAACTTGGAAGCGTCTCGAGTGACTTGTTCTTGAATTCTGTCCCATTATCAGATCTAATGGTTTGAACTGATAGTTGCAACTTGACTTGGCTTTTGTGAAGGAAGTCAATTATGATCACGGTAGCATCAGACTTGGATCGCAGGAAGAATACTGTAACAACCTGAACTTTAATCAACATCAATTAGCAATAGTAAACGTGATTAGCTTTAATTAACCATCTTAACGTTAATTAATATGTTAAATGTAATTTTAATTACATTTATTACCTAAGTGATTTAAAAAGAAAGTTAATAAAAGTTACAATTAAATTATGAGTTTTAATTATAAAATGGGTTATGTCAAAATTAAAATAAAGGTTACAAGTTTGTGATGAAAAATAAACTAGTTTTGGACCAAATTGTGAATTTTGAAAGTTGAAGTAAATAAATACCCTAAAGGAAAAGCTCTGCTCATTTTATAACCTAACAAAGAATTCTCTCCATTCCCAAACCCAAAACCCACATTTCTTCTCTTTATCTTCATCAATGTTTCATCACAAATTCATGTTCAAAAATTCAAGAGTTAAAAAGGAAGAATCATATCAAACAAGAACAAGCATAAGATTCTACAAGAATTCAAGGTAAATTATCAATTTAATTTGTTCTTGTTCCAAATGAAGTTCACGGTTCAGGAAATGTATATATATACACCAAAATCGTTTCAAAATCATGAAATCAAACATCATTAAGAGTCTAAAATCAGAAAATGAGCACATGCATGTCTTTGTTTAGAGTTTATTTCAAGTTAATATTAACTTGAAGGCTTAAATCCATGTTAGAAAACAAAATTCAGAAACTTAAAATGGAATTTGTACTTGCTGTTTGGGTTCTGTTTTCAGCCGAAAGTTCATAACAAAGAAGGCCATATGGCCTTCGGCCATGGCACGATAAAAATGTATGTGTTGTGGTTCATGATTAGATGTAGAAATGGCCTTTAATCCTTCAAATGGCTGCTTGAAATGTCAAAAATCAGAAGGAAAAATAGAATGAAATAAGTGTTGTTCAGGTGGTGTTATGTGTGTGTGTTTGCATTGAATACCGAGACCCCAATACAAATACTAAAACCTCAGAGTTTCGGTAATTTCATGTCTATCGAAACAACCAAAACCATGCTGATAATTGGCTGCTACCTAGAGCAATAGAAATTAATACTGAAACCTTGATGGTTTCGGTAATTCCCTCATACCGAAACAAAGAGAAACAACAATCCAGCGTCACTTTTATTCATTGATTAAGTATGTGAGTCTGTGCAGTGTGTGTAGTAAGTGCTGAAGCAGTCACAGCAACCTGTTTTTTTTATCTCTTTTGGTTTGCTTCTTTTTGGTTCTATACATGTAGGAGTTTGCTGTGTATGTGATAAAACAGTATACAGAAGCATGAAGTATCAGTCCAGCAGTCAATTTTATTC
>JAANYP010004265.1:0-16454 GCA_020465985.1 Centrapalus pauciflorus
GGGAACAGCTTTGACAATTGTTTCCTTGGCAACTCTTCTTTCAGCTACATCAAAGAACTTTTTCTTTGCCAAGTTGTCAAAGTGAAATTGGGTTCTTACTGATGAAGGGACAGAAGACGCAGGCTTTGCCTTGGTCACTAAGACCTTTAATTTTTGCTCATTTCCACCCTCTTTGCCACTGACTGCCGCCCCTTTGTTGCCTCTACCAACTTTCTTCGAACTTCCAAGGAAAGCATTTTAATTTTTCTTGCCTCCTTGTCAGCTAAAGCTCGAGCAGCTTTCACAAAGGCTGCTTCCTTCTTCCCTTTTTCAAGAATCTCTGTTTGCTCTTGTTTCCACTCATAATAAACATCCAGTGGAATATTCATTTCTTTAGCTCGGGCCTTGTCAAACTTGAGCTGAAGAAGCTTTTGAGCATCTGTGTCCTCAGCAGCTTTCCCTTTGCCTTTGGCTGCTTTGGACAGGGCCATTTCAACTTCCTATTCTTCCTCAGAAGTTTCTAAGACTAGTTTTCTTCTTTTGCTGGGCCTGTCCACAGGAATAGATTCCTCCCCCCTTAGATGGTGCAGGGCTTAGAGATCTAGCCTGAGTAGGCTCAGCAGCTTTCTCAGAAATAGTGGATGTACCTGCAGCATCACTAATTTTTATGTGACTTGCTACCTAGCCAACCAAAGTTGATTTCTCCTTAGAGGGAGATGAAGATTTTTCTTTCTTAGACTTTGTCTTTGAGGCAGACTTCTTCTCCCCCTTTGAAGGAGATGGCACAGAGCCTTCAACATCAGTTCTGCCTGACGGAACGGATCCAACAGGCTTGGCTGTAACAGTTTTTGCAACAGGTTTCGAACCAACCAGGCTATGCACCAAGAAAGCCATGTTGTCCTTGACCTCAGCTAACTGGGCAAGATAGGTTTCAAGAGAAGAGGAATGGGATGTCGCAGAGGTTGAAAGATGGGAGATAGCAACCCTATCTGTGTCACTAAACATCTGACTTTTAAGTTGTGCATGAGTTAGTTCAATGAATTCCTGCGCATCCTCAAAGGCTGTTGTCATAGTATTTGACAAGGATACCATTAAGATATTTAAAGAGGCTAAGGTGGAGGGTAGCGATTTAGAGTAGGTTTCAGCAATACCTGACAGTTGTTGGGAAATAGCTGCCAGGCTGGACACAGAGTCCTGTTGGTGAGAAAGAAGAGATGAAAGGGAGGATGTCAATTGTTGCAGCTATGCAGTGAATGCAAGAAGCTGGGATGTGTAATCAGGTTGTGGAGAGGGGATTGGAAAGGATGAATTGAACAAATCAAGAAATCATGCAAGCTGTGCAGCCACAGAGTCTGCAATGGTAGAGGGAAGGATTGACATAGAACTTTCTAAAGATCCAACCTTGTTGAACAGCACATTACGATGTTCCTTCAAGGAAAGATCTTTTGGTGTTGGAGGAGTATGGGTGGAGTGTTTGGATTGTGCAGATGGATATGAAGGTGAGGATGGTGGTGTAGTTGGTTCACTTGGTGATGGTAAGGGCACATTGGAAAGAAGTTCCCTGGCCTGGGCAAACGTTAAGTGACCTAGTTTAGAGGGATCAAGGATACCTCCAGCAGTGGCTATACCTGCTTCATAAGGTGAGGTGACACCCCATGATTGCCTCTCAGTTGCCACTGGGAATGTGACACCTTCATCAAGACCATGGGAGGTTCCCTCAGTAGTGCCTTGGTTTTGAGGCACATCTTCATGGGGAGAGGAGGTGTGCATTTCAACATCAGCAGTGGTGAAACCTGATGATGCAATTTTCACTTGGGGAACAGCTTCACCAAAGGGTTCTATAGTACCCTGAGGTTCATCAGCTTGGGAGGTTGGTCCTTTAGTAGCTATTGGGGATGGAACAGATGCATTATGAGGAGCAGAAGTTGAAGGTTGATCAGCTGGTTGGCTTATACCAGCTGTTTTGACACCTTGTGCAGACTCAGGATGTGAAGGGGAAATATGAGATGGGAATTGTGTGGACTCAGTATGGAGTGGAGAGGACTCCGATCTTTCAATATCCCTAACCTGTTGAGAGACAGAGATAGTTGATGTGGTGGTCTCCATATGTGCAACTGGTTCCTGTTGGTAGGAACCAGAGAGTTCAGGCTGTCACTGGGTTGAATCAGGCTGGAGTGAGGCATGCTCCATAGAGGCTGCTCCTTCTTCCAAAATATGAGAAGGAGAGACAGCAGGGGTTGCCTCTTTTTCAACTGACTCCTTTTGAGAGGGGTCAGAGGGGCTTTGTTTAGTGGGCATGCTGATGGTTTTCTTCCTGGCTAGAGATTTCTTTCTAATCCTGGAATAGGATATGGGGGATGAAGGAGAAGTGGGAGGGTGATATGTTTGGACTGGTGAAGAGACTAAGCTAGAAACAGGTGGTGTAATCTGTTCCACGGTCTCAGTGGGCACACAGCCACTAGCCACAAAGGCTTATGGTTCAACAGATGAACCTGGGTGACCAGCCTGCTCCCCCTCAATCACTGAGGCTGAGGGTGCAAACTTTGCTATTCTGACCTTCTTGATGACAGGCCCAACTTCAATAGACTTTAAGGCACGTTTTGCCTTTTAAGTCTTTGATTTGGATTTTCCATTGGGAGTAAGAGTTGGATCCACCTTCTGAGTAGAATGTCCTTCCACTAAACCAAGTAACCTCCTCATTGGTATAGCAAGAGGAGGATCGTCAGCAGAGATTGGAGTGTGACATACCTTGTTTCCAATGACAGGGAACATCAAAGATTTGAGGAATGGCTGGGAGTTGTAGAGATGATCACCACAAACATGCTTGAATATCAGGCTTAGAAATCTGGGATATCTTACAGTAGGAGGACGTTGTTCTTATTCCACAAAGGCTCTCAGATTGGAGAATATCCATTTTGTCATATTCAAAGTGGTCCCATCCACGAACTGCAATGCTATTTGGACTTCATCACGGCTAAGTTGATCAATTGAACCAACCTTAAAGCTTAGACTCATCACCATAGAGGCAAATAGAAAAGTGTAAGTTGGTGCAAGCTCCTTTCTAAATAAAGTAGCACCCACCCTTGGTGCTAATACACCACAGCAGCGTAGCAGATTTGCCATTTGTTCATTCTCCGGGTGTGGTTTATCATATTTTATAGCAACAGGAAGATGAAGCACCTCCTGTAGAAGAGCAGTAGTTATCTCAACATTCTGAGTGTTGTTGAGAATGGTTCCCCTAATGGTTTTGGTAGCAGGGTCATAAGAACAAGTATATCAAAACTCATAAACCATTTCCTGAAACATGACACCAGGAGTGGCTGTCATAGCGTAGTTGAGAGGGTGAGCCTTCAGGAATTCAACCATCTGTTCATAACCCTTCCCACATAATTTGTGGGTTTAATGGATAGCATGGTGGTCACTGATGGGTGTTTTACTACATAATCACCAAGAAATGCAGGTACAAGAGGGGTATTGGAGGCCATTTTTAGAGTGATGGTAGGAAAATGCACAAGTTTTAGACACCAAGTCGTTTGTGACTATTTAGGGTTTTGCAGAGGGTATAGTTGCAGTAGAGATGAAGAAGATGATGATGAAACAGTGATATGGGTATTTATAGGATTTGAATGTGAGATAGTGGGAGAGAGAAAATTTTATGCGGTTGATTTGAATTATGGTAAGTAACGAAAAACGGAACGGTTTACCATGTCAGCACGTTTGTCAGACCAACTTGAACTGTTTCTCCACTTATGCACGTAACACACATTATCCATAGGTAATTAAGATAAATAAGTACATAATTTAAGTAACTTAAATGTGAAGTAATGTTAATTAAAAACTGATGTTCAAAACTGTTATTCAAACCTGAAATGAGAATATTTCCAAAACTGACCAATCTGTAGCCTGTCTGTGAAACCTGTGCAGTTATATAAGAGCAGGTTTCAGTGTGAAACATATTCAATAACTTAACAGATTACAAGGTTTTGCCTTGTATGACAAAATACAGGGTGAGCAGGTTTTAGGTTTAAATATCAAAGCAGGTGTGACAGAAAAAACTTAATTTTGAAAAACTTGTTATTTTTTCAAACCTGTTACTTGTCAAACCTGTTCAAATCTTAAGAAACTGGCTAAGTGTAGAACAGATGAAACCTTGTTCTGTCAAATTTGTTTGGTAGGATTTTATCAGATTTGATTAAGTAGCTTTGGAGCATCAATGACAATTACTCACTTCTATTTAACATTCCCAGCTTGCACACAAGGGAACTAAACCTATTTTCATAAAGAGATTTGGTGAAAATGTCTGCAAGTTGTTCTTCTGTGGGAACAAAAGTTATTTCCACATTACCTTTTTTGAATGTGATCTCTGATGAAATGATATCAGACTTCTATAGGCTTGGTTCTAGGGTGGAAGACAGGATTGTTGGAGATGGCTATGGCACTTGAATTATCTCACAGAATAGGAATCTTCTTATACACAAGGCCATAATCTTCAAGCTAATGTTGCATCCATAGAATCTGCCCACAACAGCTTCCAACAGCAATATATTCAGCTTCAGCAGTAGAAGTGGAGATAGAATTCTGCTTCGTGCTACACCAAGTGATCAACTTTCCACCAAGGAGTATCCACCTGTTGTGCTCTTTCTATCTAGCCTGCAACCTGCAAAATCAGAATCTGAATAGCCAATTAGATCAAAGCTATAGTCTTTGGGATACCAAAGACCCAAACTTGATATACCCTTTAGATATCTGAAGATTCTATTTACAACAGCTAGATGTGATTCCTTTGGATCAGCTTGAAATCTAGCACATAGACAGGTGGCAAACATTATATCTGGTCTACTGGTAGTTATATTTAGAAAGCTCCTAATCATACCTCTATAAGCTGTTACTGAAACAGCTTTGCCACAGGTATCAGCATTCAATTTTACATTGGTTGCCATTGGGGTTTTGATGGGAGAACGTTGATCAAATTTAAACTTTCTCAAGAGATCTAATGTATACTTTCTTTGATTTATGAAAATGCCATTTGAGGTTTGTTTAACCTGTAATCCTAAAAACAAAGTGAGTCCACTCATCATGCTCATTTTATACTTAGATTTCATGAGCAGTGAAAAATTCTTGCAAAATTGTTCATTAGTAGAACCAAATATAATGTCATCCACATAAATTTGAACAAGCATTATATCGGTTTTCACTTTCTTTATGAACAATGTAGTATCCACTTTACCTCTAGAAAATCCATTGCTCATAAGGAAATCAGTAAGAGTGACATATCATGCTCTTGGGGCTTGTTTCAGACCATAGAGTACCTTGTCCAACTTATAGACAAAACTTTGGATGATGTTCATTTTCAAAACCTGGAGGCTGCTTAACATATACCTCTTCTTGCAGCTTTCCATTTAAAAATGCACTCTTTTCATCCATTTGAAATACCTTCATGCTCTTGTGAGCAACATAAGCTAGAAACAAACAAATTGCTTCTAGCCTGGCCATTGGAGCAAATGTTTCATCATAGTCTATACCTTCTTCTTGCCTATACCCTTGAGCAACTAGTCTTGCCTTATTTCTGATGACATGACCTTGCTCATTCATATTGTTTCTGAAAACCACTTCGGTGCCAATAATAGTTTTCCCTTTAGGCATGGGGACTAGCTGCCATACTTTGTTTCTCTCAAACTGATTGAGTTCCTCTTTCATGGCAGTGATCCAATTGGCATCTTTTAGTGCATCATCAACTATCTTTGGCTCCATTAGGGACACAAAACTTGAAAACATACAAAAGTTTCCAAGACTGTCCCATATTGTCTGCACACCTTTGTTAATGTCACCAATGATTTGATCATTTTGGTGACACCCGATCCACTTAGGATCATGTTTCAATGAAGATTCCCCTGAATCGGTTTCATCCTCAATAGGTCTTGTAGAACAGCTCTAAAGATTTTTCGACACACTGATATCCCGAGCTTGTTCATTTGTTGAGGATGAACCATTACTGAGGATTCAGGGAAGTCAGCATTGATTGGTTCTGGACATGGTACATTAACTATATCGGTACACTTATTCACACAGGAAGTACCAATAAAGTCATCATCATGTCCATTTTGGTTAACAGGTTGCACTACGGGTGATGTGGAAGCTTTTCAGTCCTTTTCTTTAGCATTGGAATGCATGAGATCATCAGAGCTGAAATCTCCTGAAACTGATTTAGGGACATCTTTGGTTGAAGGATTTACAGACTCTTCAAAGGTGATATTTATAGATTCATCTACCACCTTTCTCCTGGGGTTGTATATTTTGTAGGCTTTGGAAACTGCTGAGTATCCAACGAACACTCCTTCATTAGCTTCGGGTTCAAATTTGGCCAACTGATCCCTTTGGTTCAAAATTAAACAAGGGCATCCAAACACATGTAAATAGCTTATATTTGGCTTTCTCCCTTTGAGTAACTCATAAGGAGTTTTATTGAACCTCTTTACCACTAAGGATCTGTTTTGAGTGAAGCAGACAATGCTGACAGCTTCAGCCCAAAAATGATGAAGGGAGACCTGATGCACACAGCATTGTTCTAGCAGCTTCTATGAGAGTCCTGTTTCTCCTTTCAGCAACTTCATTCTGTTGAGGAGTCCTTATGATATGACTATAATTTTATGTGTTTTCGGTATCATTTTAGGCTCATTTTAAGCACTGATGCTTCGTAACTTCCATGTTATTACTCCAAATTTGTGTTTCAGGGTCAAGAAGTCAAATGGAAGCAAATCGGAAAATTTCAGGGCGATCCGAGACGGTGGGGGCGCAAACCTGCGCCACCTTACGCTGCAAAATAGAACTTTTTAGAGCTAGAAAATAGTTACAGCGTACCTCCGACGTAGGTTGGCCGTACCCCAGGCGCAGAGGGGGCGCAGGGCTACGCCCCTGTGGCGTAAAAACCCTCCAGATGCGTTTTAAGCCCGAAACCCTAATTTTCATCTCCTCTATAAATGGAAGTCGTTTCCAATCGTTTATGGAGAGTCTCGAAATGTTGAAAAAAGCGGCAAAGCCCTGCTGGAGTTGATTCACGATCCGATTAAAAATACGGTGGATTGCACCCGTTCCAGCCTATGATGATGTCTCCAACCATTCCCGGTGAAGAGCATACTATGAGCGGCTAAACCACCAGAACCATTTGTGGAGGATCTACGGATAAGTGTTATTTCATTGAACATTAGTTTGTATTGATGTGTTTTATGATTATTGAATATTTCTCGTTACACAAATGATGTACTTTTTGTTATTTTTATGATTGAATGATTTAATTGGTAAAAGCAAGATAGTTCATAGTGGTGTTATTATTTGTGTCGCGTCCAATAGTCTAGGGATTAAGACAAGTAATGAATATTGCATGCGCTATACCAAGATTTATTGATTAAAGTGTTCGTGATTAATATGACTGCATAATTGGTTATGTCTATGTGACCATTACATGATGTTCAATTAAGTAATAACTTATGTCATAGTGATTTTGTAAATGGCTATCTTTAATTTGATTTGTTAGTCAATTGTAGTTTGATTTGCCATCGTTAGTTTTAAAGTAGTTTTAATCATCATTCCAAACAATCCAATTTGAAATTTAATCGCTTTTATAAACCTAAAGAAACTAGCTAATTAACCCTAATAAACCTACACGCTCCCTGCGGATTCGACCTTTACTTCCCTACGCTAATAGTTAGATTTAAGGTTATTTCTACTGGCCACAACGACGGCTCGTCAGATTTTGGCGTCGTTGCCGTTGAGCGATAAGCGCTTGTTAGGGCTAGTAAATTAGTTTTGCCTTAGTTTAGGTTAATACTTTATTTTTTAGTTAATTCCGTATTTTCATTTCTTATTAATAAACACCAACTAAAAATCATAAAACCCAAAAAAGGTAGTTGTAGTCCTCTACTTTTACCATCAAAAATAATAATAATAATAATAAATTGAATAATAATAATAATAATAATAAATAAAAATTAAAAATTAAAAATAAAATGATTAGTTAACTAAGTGTTGAAGTTCAAGAGTAATCTAAGGTGCGCGGAGAACAAAATTAATCAAGAACAAGAAGTTCCAATTTTTGAGAAGTCAAATCTAGCAAGAAATTTTGAAGCTGAAGAACCGGAGCATCTAAGTGTCAAAATGGGTGAAGAATTAAGAAGGACCGTCGAGTCACATTATCACCCTGGTGATGTGCCAGATCACTCACCTGTTCAATATCCGGAATATAAGAACGAACCCGAAGTTCATCCTCAATTATTCCAAAATTCTTCCTATTTTTAGAGGTATGCTTAGTGAGGAACCCTACGAGCATTTAACTGAATTCACAGCCATCTGCAAAGTTAATCATGTTCGAGGTATAACCACCGACGGTTTAAAACTTCGTTTATTCCCTTTTCCATTAAAAGAGAAAGCCAAGAATTCGTTCGTGTCGCTACCCACCAATAGCATCACAACCTGGGATCAAATGAAGCGTCAATTTCTCGTTAAGTATTACCCCATAAGTAAAACCACTGAGAAACGAAAAGAGATCACCGGTTTCAAACAAAAACCTGGTGAACAATTTTACGAGGCATTCGATCGGATGAACGATTTGCTAAGAACATGTCCAGACCATTAAGTTCCAAAATGGATGCTCGTCAAAACTTTCTTTGATGGTGTGAGTCAAGAAAGCCGGAACATGATCACAGTCGCTACTGGTGGCACCTTCTTAGCTAAAGAAGATGATGAGGCTTGGGAATTACTGAATCAACTTAGTAAAGGTCTTAAAGTTCAAGCCGGTTCTAAGAATAATATTGGAGTTCAGCTGATGGGTATAGACAATGCCTGGAAACTTGAAGTAAAAACTGAAATCTCAGAATTCGAGAAGAAGATAGATCAACTGATAAAGGGTTTTAGCCAAAACCCCACTGCATCAGTAAACTGCGTAATATGCAGAGATCTATCTCATCATTCTGAAGGAACAAAAGAATATGCGAACGAAGTATATGGTTTCAGAGCACATTGGGAGAGGGATAACACATTTTCGGAAACCTATAATTCGGGATGGAGAAATCATCCTAATTCTCGTTGAAAAAATGGTCAGCCTACCGATCATCAATCTAAACCAATGTATGAACCGCCAAGAAGAGAATATCAATATGGTTCAACTTCTGCTTCTAAGGATGAGCTATATTACAATCTGAACCAACGTGATCAACATCACTTTCATGTGGAGACGAATACGAGTTCTTCACAATTTTCAGAGTTCATGAAGCAACAATCGGCTTTTAACGAGATGTTGAGTCGACAAATGAGTCAGATAGCCGAATCGCTCACAAGACGAGAGGAGGGGAAGCTTCCAAGTAACATTGTTCTAAACCCTTCGCTGCACATGGAAAGGAGAAGAAGTATGAAGTTAATGAAGTATCCAATGTGACTACCTTGAGGAGTGGTAGAAAAGTAGATAACAAGATCGAGGTGCCAAAGGAACCAGAGGAAGAAGAAGACACAGACACTGAAGTCGTGTATGAAGAGACGGAGGATCCTAAAAAGAATGAAGCTTCTAAGAAAGTTACTTTCAAAGAACCAATTAAGGCAGATACTCCAACTCCCAAAGTTAGGGAGGCGGTTAAGGATCAGGACACCACAACTCCTCCTCCTTACCCCACTGCTCTAGAAAATCCGAAATCATATCCTTATGGCAAGAGAGGTCACAACCCGAGGATTTGTGGGAGTTATTTAATCAAGTCAAGATCAATATCCCATTGGTCAAGGCTATTCAACAAAAACCCTCTTATGCCAAATTTCTAAAAGATTTTTGCACGCAGAAAAGAAAGTTCAAGGTCTCGCTTCCCAAGCAGATCAATTTAAGTGAGCAAGTGAGTGCAGTGATCTCTAATTCCATACCACCAAAGCTAAAAGATCATGGATCACCTTTGATTCCAGAGGCAATTGGCAATGTGCAAATTAAAAAGGGATTAGTCGACCTTGGAGCCAGTGTAAACAATTTACCTGGGAATTTGTTTGACAAACAAGATCTGGGCCAGTTACAAACCACAGATATTATTCTATAACTGGAAGATCGGTCAACAAAATATCCAAGAGGTATCATATCGGATGTTATAGTAAAGGTAGAAGATTTTTACTATCCGGTTGACTTTTTAGTCTTAGATCCTGAGAGTTCCTTTGGAGAAAATCAGCCAGCCATTATCTTTGGCAGACCGTTCTTAGCCACTATTAATGCTCAAATCAATTGTAGAATGGGGGCTGTAGATATTGCCTTTGGGAATCGTAAGTTGCGATTAAATGTGTTCAATTCTTCCACCGCTGCTTCAATCGATGCAGAATGTTACATGATAGATGCGGTGGATGAGCTTGAGCAGCACTGTTCACTAATCAACGTCAAAGACCACAAAGAATTATTCTTTGCTGAGCACGACACTGCCATAATGAACTCTTATAAATGCAATGAACTTGAGGCAGTCATGGAATCCACACTGAAACCTAAAAAACCACTGTGGACCCATAAGACTAAAAAGCTACCAACTGATTTGCCTCAATCCGCAAGGCCTTCAATAGAACAACCACCTGTTCTACAATTAATAACCTTGTCGTGCATTTACATATGCCTTCTTAGGTCAGAATGACTCTCTACCAGTCATTATTTCATCAAATCTGATCGAGGCACAAGAAAAATCCCTACTACAAGTACTAGTAAAGTATAAAGAGGTAGTAGGTTGGACAATAGCAGATTTGAAAGGAATCAATCCTTCTTTGTGTATGCATCGCATCATTGCTGATCCCGGAGCTAAACTAGTAAGAGATGCACAAAGGAGGCTGGATACTAATTTAAGGGAATTAGCAAAGCAGGATGTCAAGCCTCGATTAATTCGGTGGATCATTCCTTTAGACACACACTGGTACAAAATTTGGCTTTGGTCACACTTGAAATGTGTGACGATAACCATACGATCACACTTGTTTTTTCATTGTGTGTGTGACTAAAGGTCCCGTGACCAAAGGGTCCATACGGTCATATTAGACGGTTAGTGGTCGTATCCATTTAAAAAGAGTGACCGAAACCATAAAATGTGTGAGCATATGCTCTTTAAAATCAAGCGAAAGTGTATTTTGTGTGACTATTGTCCATGTAATGACCACTTTATATTTATTTGTGTGTGGTTGATTGCAACCATTTGGTACACAACGAGTGTCTTGTTGTAGGCTTTGGTCACATAAAATTATGTCAAATGTGGCCATAGGTGTTAAAAGGTGTGACCATATGCTCTTTTAAGTGAGGTAAACTTGTATTTTGTGTGACTATTGCTCACGCAATGGCCACTTTATTTTTATGTGTGTGTGGCTGATTGCAACCATTTGGTCACACAACGGGTGTGTTGTTGTGGGCTTTGGTCACATAAAATTATGCCAAATATGGCCGTAGGTGTTAAAAAGTGTGACGATATGCTCTTTTAAGTGAGGTAAACTTGTATTTTGTGTGACTATTGTCCATGCAATGGCCACTTTATTTTTAATTGTGTGTGGCTGATTGCAACCATTTGGTCACACAATGAGTGTCTTGTTGTGGGCTTTGGTGACATAAAATTATGCCAAATGTGGTCGTAGGTGTTAAAAAGTGTGACCATAATTGTTCACCCAATGACCACTTAAATTTTATGCACTATTTAGTCACACAAATATTTAATCAAACTGTGGCCATAACGTGTGACCATATGATATATTTATTTATATAGCACCACAAAAAAATTGGAATATGTACATGTACAGTATTTGCATCAACTATTTAAAGAGGACTATAACGTAATGACTTTTGAGTCTTCAATCTGGTCTTCGCTTGCCTTTGCAAATCATGGCTAGTCACACAAATCGATTTTTGGTTGTTCGCTTTCATTTAACTTCTGGTGCAGCACCAGCTGCTGCCTTTTGTTCAAAATCTGGTGGTGTTACTAGTAATAAGAAACAAGGCGTATATCTAAGAAACAGTAAATTAAAATGAAGAAGTATATATGTGTGTGTATATATATATATATATATATATATATATATATATACATATGTAGCTAGCTAGGCAGATAAAATACCTCGTGACCCTCATCAATAATCACTTTGTCCTTGGGCCATGCATAAAAACCACGTGTTGCGTCTTTAGCTGTTATGAAACCATTGTTTCCTTCGTCCGGAATACAAGGTGCGTCCATTATCGATTGGTCAACTGACACTTTGTAGCAATCATCTGGGAGTGGTGTGTTATGAAGCATCAGTTTTTCATCTGTCAGGTAGACAGTACCCTTAGCAATGATGCTTGCCCTCTTTATGTTCCACAGTTTACAGCTAAACATCTAAAGAAAATGATAACGATTATTATGTATTTATTTTAAATTGTTGGGAAAATATCATGTAGTATAAATGTCAAGCTGCTAGTTGAGGTTTTCATGCTGTTAGCATACTTCTGGGGTGGTTGCAATTCTGTAGCTGGTAGTTCAAGAAACTCAAGCTGCTACTTCAAGAAAATCAAGCTGCTAGAGTCAAATGATGAAATTGCTTATTGATAATATCAAATAGAATAGAAAGATCAGAAGATTTGAAGATATCTCTCGAAGATAAATTGTAGTTTTACATGGAATCAAATAGAATAGAAAAAATAGAATAGACAGAAGTTCTCAATGTACACATGTAATATTTTGCTATTCTGTTATAAGTTTTCCTAAGCCTCTAAGGTTGTAAAATCCTAAGAACAGTCTGTGTTCTTCGTCTAATCAAAAGGAATAGAGGTTCTTGTGAAAGCTGTAATCATTCTGAGTTTCAATATAAAGTTCTGAGTTCGAAAGTAATATACATGCAGTTGTTTTGACTGTTGGAAAGTGCTGCCTCTTTTGCCTCGGTTTAGTATTCTTCGTGACTTGTGAATCAGGCGGCATGCTGATTGGCTCGCCAACAGATTTACCGATCGGTTCCTATAAATATGTAAAACTATTAAATCACAGTGAACTCGAAAATAATATTAAACTGATCAATTTAATTCAAATATTTGAATACTTGCATTTGTTTGTACAACTGGATTTTCCTTCGCAAAATGGCCCTCATCCTGATGAGTATTGGCAGCGTTAGGATTAATATCCAATGGTGGGGACACCAATGGAGACACCTGCAATAAAAATTAAGAAATGCATTTGTTAGTAAAATAAATGTATAAAATGTTAATTAGCATAACTAATACAATAAATGGTTTCCTCAGATTCTGGTGCATGAGTGGACAATGATTCTGGCTTCTCCCCTTGTGCATCAAACCGAGCCATAAGTTGGTGAACCATTGCCTGTGTATCTTCCACTTTCGTTGTCAACAACTTTATCCTAAGTTCTTTGTCTTCACGTTCGCGTCTCAGATCAGCTTCTATTTCGCATCTCTCAGCTTCACGTTCGCATCTCTCAGCAGCAAGTGCTGCTTCAAGTAGTTTCACTCTCTCATCATCCGATGTTTTTCTCCGAGGAATATTAAAATATTTTCTGATTGTCACTCCGCTGCCCACTCCTCTTGCATATCTTGACTTTTCGGGACCAAATACCTCTGTCAAGGCATCAGTCCCCTCATCAACCATTAAGGTTCCAGCTTTGATATTGTCATCGGTGGCTCTCTGCATTATAGATTCCAATAGGCAGTAAGTACTTTGTTTCATGAAAATAAACATGAGTATGTAATTAAATTATGTATTTGCATATATCTGTCAAGCATATATATATATATATATATATATATATATATATATATATATATATATATATATATATATATATATATATATATATATATATATATATATATATATATATATATATATATCTGTGTGTGTGTGTGTGTCAAAATGCTTACTACTTCATCGGCCTTTGCTTTAGTCCTTTCATCTCGAAATACCCCTTCTTTGTTTGGCCTTCCTTTCAACCACAATATACCACATGGGGGTTCTTCATCTGCTTCAATTACGTTTTCTTCGATCTTATAATCATCAAATACACATGTAAAGTTAAACCAACTAGTATATATATACAGTACTTAGAAAATAGAAAACAGAAAACATAAACAAATTACTATTCTATAAATGTAGTTACCAGTTTTTTTTTCACATATTCGTATCCACCTCGTCCCATAGTATGCGGATAAATAGACATGGAGCATGCCTCTTTAGATGCATCTTACTTTTTCTTAATTTCAGAACAAAATGATACTTAATTAACGTTTGCAAACAAAATATATAATATGAAAGATATATGTATGGAATTAATTACAATATAACCAAAACCTGGTAAGCTTCCGTGCTCGTATACTATAAGAAATCAACCCATTCCTTGTGCTTGACAATTGCACTATACTTGGGTGGGACTTGATTTAGTTTTGAAGGTGTATCTTTGTTGGGCAGTATGTTTTTTTTCCTCAGTTTCCTTCTAAAGTTCCTTAGATGTGCATCAAGACGATTCATTACTAACTTTCTGTATGTCTCGTCAACATCAGAATATCGCTGCAAATAACAAATTTAATACACTAATCTGATTAACAACAATCTTGTTTAATTTTTGAACATTAAGAAATTAAACATAATTGGTTAAAACTAACTGTGATTTTATCCCATAGCTTAGCTCTTGCTTCTAAATCGACCTTCTTCCATGTCAGAATCTTCAAGCCTATGTGCTCACCAACCATGTCTCCTAAAAAACTTGCAAACATTGTTCTGTGATCTCCTGTTAGCCACTCCATTGTATAAAACATTAACTTGAGCTTTAATGCACCGAGTATGTTGTACCGGTTGCGAAACTTAGATAACCTTATTATGCCCCTAAGCGGAACTACTATTTTGATTGGACTTGCATTGATTGCAACATCATCCATCTTTTGTTGTTCATCATAATCATCGTACTACTCTGATTCATATCCATCATGATCATCTGCCTCGTCATCATTTTGAATAACAAGTTGATTGTTCATGGTGTCTGTATCCATGATCCTTTAAGTTCTTTTGGAGAGAGTTGAAAACGATTAAAAATTATGAAGATTCGGCAGAACAGTGTATAAGCAGATTAATAATTGTGTTTGTAGGCATTAACTGTAATTATCAAAGTTTAAGGATTGTCAAACGGCAAGTCTAATGTTGGGAAATAGTTTAAGTATGTTCAAACTGTTAGTTAGACTTCTCAGACTGTTAGTAGATTTTATATGTAAATCCAAAGTTCATGCTGCTAGTTGAAGAAACTCGAGCTGCCAGTGTAAAAGTTCAAGCTGCCAGAGCAAATCAACTCAAGCTGCTCTGTTCATGCTGTCAAGTGATTCAAGCTGCTCAACAGTTTCATAAACAGAAAGTGCTGATTTTCAGGAAAAGATATCTACATGAAGATTCCAGCATATCTACTATCAGAGAAGTCATTATTCGTCAAGGAAACATATCAAGAAGCAATATAAATACATAGAATAGGTCTTTCTATTGTATAGGAGTTTTCTGCATATTTTGAGTCTGTAATTGCTTTATTGATAGAGTTTTCATAAGCCTCTAAGGTTGTAAAACCCTAAGAACAGTCTGTGTTCTTCGTCTAATCAAACAGATTAGAGGTGATTGTAATCATTGAATTCAGCAATACAAACAGTCTTGATTACATATTGTGTGTTTATTCATTATTGATTCTGAAAGTTTTTGTTAAAATAATTAAGTGTTATTCCGCAAACTTCTTGATTAAACTTTGATTCAAAGCAAGTGTTAGGCACAAAAAGGCCTCAGTCAAACCTGTTCTACATCTGAGGGGGAGATTTTATAATCAAACCTGTTGATGCATTTGAAGGTTGAATTTAAGTCCTGTTATATGCCTTATTGAAACCTGAAAATGATTTGCAATATCAGTCTAAAGCTGTTCTATATGTTGCATGTGTTGCAACTAAGACAGTTCGTCCAAGCTGCTCTGTCTGCTGAACAGGCTGGACATAAACTGTCTACGCTGCTCTACACTGTTGAGCAGCTCGGGCATTTTTAAAGTGTTCTGTTCTTTGTGAACAGAACCTGTTCTTTGTGAACAGGCTAAACACTTTATGGAATTTGTTTCCAAGTCATCATGTATTGTTTTTGACTACAAGATCAGTTTACAAAGTCGAAGTACAAAGTTGGAAAACAGAACTGCTCAGCCTGCCCACGCTGTTCTGTAACATGAAGACAAAAGGATATTTGAAAAAAGGTGACAGACCTTTTTCTTATATCAAAATAGGCCTTTACAGGGAAGAAAGACGCAAAGTTGACATTCCTAAATTAGTTAAAGGCAATGCAACAGTAGACAAAGTAAAAAGACAAAAGTTCTGCACATATGAAGACAAGTCTGCTTTTCAGAAAAGTGCAAAAAAGGTTATGTTGTCTTTTCAACAAGACTTTTCCTTTTCATTCTGTCCAATGAAGATGTTTCTCTGAGATCCTCTAAGTGAGTATAAAAGGAAGCTT
>JAANYP010004265.1:17575-30710 GCA_020465985.1 Centrapalus pauciflorus
TTTCTAGATCTAACGGTGTATATGGGTTCCTAAGTTGCACGATGCACACGGGTGCCCCATAGAACCTAACCCTATATATATATATATATATATATATATATATATATATATATATATATATATATATATATATATATATATATATATATATATATATATATATATATATATATATATGTATATATATGTGTGTGTGTGTGTGTGTGTGTGTAGGGAGAGGTTCTTTTAAGAACCTCAAAGATGGTGAGAACCTAGGAACCTTTTAGAGCCCTTGGATCAAAAGAGTATTTTTAGAATGAAAAATATTATCTTTCTCTCTCCACCATTTTATTGTATGCATCTCTTTTTCACTTTCTCTCTCTTATTTTTATTTCATTTTCATTTTCTCTTTCTTTTATTAGAATTGATTTTAATATTATAAAATAAATTTTTTTCTACATAAAAAATTATTTAATTGCTAAAAAGTTAATATATTATATATAGAATTATTATGTGTCTATATAGAATGTTATATAATTCTATATCTTTTTTATGTAGATTAACATTACTATTCATAGTCTATGTAGAATGTATGTTTCTTATATATTTCATATATTTTTATGTTTATTATACAAATCTATATCTTTTTTGAGGATTAACATTACTATTCTTTGTGTTTTGGGTATATTTTATATCAGTTGCATACCAAGTGTTCGATAAAATGTCTAAATGAAATCTTATTATTTTTTTTGTTTCAATGTGTTTTTGGTATATTTTATCATTTAATCTACGTGGAATATATGATACTTGACATTCTACACGACATTCTACATAGATTGCATGGCATTCTACGTATATTGCATGTCATTCTACGTAGATTGAATGTCATTCTACGTAGATTGAATGTCATTCTACGTAGATTGCATGACATTCTATGTAGATTGTACATAGAATATGTTTGTCGATACTCTACGTAGATTGCATGTTATTCTACGTAGATTGAATGTCATTCTACGTAGTGTTAAATAATGTATAGTGTAGGGTCTCCTCTGTAAATATGTATTCTATATATTCTATTGAGATGAATGCAATACCCATCAAGGTGAATTATCAGAGGAAGTCTATATGAAACAACTCCCCGGCTATGTTCATTCTTCCTTCCCACATCATGTCTGTCGCCTTCGAAAAGCCCTCTACGGTCTCAAACAGGCTCCTCGTGCTTGGTTTCATCGCTTTGCTGTCTTCATTACTTCTCTCGGTTTCCATTCAAGCAAATCTGACAGCTCCCTCTTCGTTTACCACCACGGTCGAGATACAATCTACCTTCTTCTCTATGTCGATGACATCATTCTGACGGCCTCCTCCCAATCTCTGGTCAACCATGTCATCTCTCGTCTTTCATCTGAGTTCAAGATGACTGACCTTGGTGCGCTCTCCTTCTTTCTAGGAGTCTCCGCCATACGCTCTTCTTCGGGCCTTTTTCTGTCTCAATCAGTTTTTGCCCAAGAAATCATCTCCCGTGCTGGCATGGATACTTGTCATCCTTGCTCATCACCAGCTGAGACTAAGTCCAAACTTCCCTCCTCTGGCAAACCAGTTGATGATCCGACTCTTTATCGAAGTCTTGCAGGTGCTTTACAGTACCTCACGATAACTCGTCCGGAAATCGCATATGCTGTACAGCAAGTATGTCTGTATATGCATGATCCTCGCCAACCACATATGAATGCTCTCAAACGCATTCTTCGGTATGTGAAGGGTATACTATCACTCATGGGCTTTTTCTCCGTCCATCATCCGTAAATCGTTTGGTCTGTTACACTGATGCCGATTGGGCCGGCTGTCCTGAAACACGCCGGTCCACTTCTGGGTTCTGCATTTTTCTAGGTGACAATCTTGTTTCTTGGTCTTCTAAACGCCAACATGTTGTGTCCCGTTCTAGTGCGGAAGCTGAATATCGTGGTATTGCTAACGTTGTTGCCGAATCTGCCTGGCTTCGTAATCTTTTGATTGAGTTACATCTACCTCTTTCACGTGCCACAGTTGTTTTTTGTGATAATGTAAGTGCCATGTATCTAGCTAATAACCCAGTACAGCATCAACGAACCAAACATGTGGAAGTTGACTTACACTTTGTAAGAGAACGTGTTGCTTTGGGACAAGTGCGTGTGTCGCATGTGCCCTCATCTCATCAGTTAGCAGATATATTTACTAAGGTCTTCCTACACAGCTGTTTTTACAATTTAAGTTCAGTCTTAGCATCAGTCCTCCTCCAGCTGCGACTGAGGGGGTGTGTTAAATAATGTATAGTGTAGGGTCTCCTCTGTAAATATGTATTCTATATATTCTATTGAGATGAATGCAATACCCATCAAGGGTTTCCACATATTTAGCACGTAGATTGCACGTTATTCTACATAAATTAACAGTTTTATTCTATGTATTTTTGGTATATTTTATATCAGTTGCATACCAAGTGTTTGATAAAATGTTTAAATTAAATCTTCTTTTTTTTGTTTCAATGTGTTTTTGATATATTTTATCATTTAATCTACGTAGAATATATGATATTTGACATTTTACACGACATTCTACATAGATTGCATGACATTTCACGTAGATTGAATGTCATTCTACGTAGATTGCATGACATTCTACGTATATTATACATAAAATATGTTCGTCGATACTTAACATAGAATATGACATATTCATTTTCAATGTTTTATAATGAAGATTATTTGTAAGATATTAGATATATATAAATGTAATAGTTATTAGATGTTTTTCATGATAATTTACGTAGATTACATGATAATCTATATAGAATATATAATACAAGACTACTTGTAAAAAATCACACATAATCTATGTAGAATGTTATGTTTCTTATATATTTCACATATTTTTATGTTTCTTATACATTTCTATATCTTTTTATGTAGATGTACATTAACATTCAATGTGTTTTTGGTATATTTTATCATGTAATTTATGTAAAATATATTATACTTGACATTCGACATGACATTCTACGTAGATTGCATGGCATTATACGTAGATTGCATGTCATTCTATGTAGATTGAATGCAATTCTATGTAGATTGAATGCAATTCTACGTAGATTGAATCCCATTCTACGTAGATTGCATGACATTCTACGTAGATTGTACATAGAATATGTTCGTCGACATTCTACGTAGATTGCATGTCATTCTACGTAGATTGCATGTCATTCTACGTAGATTGCGTGACATTCTATGTAGAGTATCGACGAACATATTTTATGTACAATCTACGTAGATTGGACAGATTCATTTTCCATGTTTTATAATTAAAATTATTTGTAAGATATTAGATTTATAATGAGTGTAATAGTTATTAGATGTTTTACATGATAACCTATGTTGATTACATGACAATCTACGTAGATTACATGATAATCTACGTATAATATAATACAATACTATATGTAAAAAAATCACACATAATCTATGTAAAATGTTATGTTTCTTATATATTTAATATATATTTATGTTTCTTATATATTTCTATATCTTTTTATGTAGATTAAGATTATTATTCAATGTGTTTTTGATATATTTTATCATGTAATCTACGTAGAATATATTATAATTGACATTCTACACGACATAATACGTATATTGCATACCATTCTACGTAGATTGCATGTTATTCTACGTAGATTGCATGCCATTCTATGTAGATTGAATGTCTATCTACGTAGATTGAATGTCATTCTACGTATTAATGCATGACATTATACGTAGATTGTACATATAATATGTTCGTCGATACACTACATAGATAATGTCAGATTCATTTTTCATGTTTTATAATGAAGATTATTTGTAAGATATTAGATTTATAATGATTGTAATAGTTATTGGATGTTTTACATGATAATCTACGTAGATTACATGATAATCTACGTAGATTATATGATAATCTAAATAGAATATAATACAAGACTACTTTTAAAAAATCACACATAATCTATGTAGAATGTTATGTTTCTTATATATTTCATATATTTTTATGTTTTTTTATACAATTCTATTTTTTTATGTAGATTAACGATACTATTCAATGTCTTTTTAGTATATTTTATATCAGTTGCATACCAAGTGTTTGATAAAATGTCTAAATGAAATTTTTTTTGTTTCAATATGTTTTTGATATATTTTATCAGATAATATACGTAGAATATATGATATTTAACATTCTACACGACATTTTACGTAGATTGCATGTCATTCTACGTAGAATGCATGTCATTCTACGTAGATTGCATGACATTCTACGTAGATTGTACATAGAATATGTTCGTTAACATATTCTATATAGAAAAAAAAATTTTATATAAACATTCTATATAGACATATAATATTTCTATATAAAATACGTTAATTTTTTAGCAATTAAATAATTTTCTATATAGAAAAAATATATATTATAAAAAACATTTTTTACTATAAAATCCATTCTCATGAAAGAAAAATAAAATGAAAATGAAAAAAAGTAAGAGAGAAAGATAAAGCAGATTTTTTTCTTCCAAAAATACCTTTTTCATACATTTTCAAGATTCTCCACTATCAAAGTTCTAAATAATTACAAAATTATCATCCAATATATCAACCATTGATTCTATTAATCCAAAGGCTATAAAAGGTTCTTAAGTTCTCACAATATTTATGGTTCTTAAAAGAACCCTTCCCTATATATATATATATGTGTGTGTGTGTGTGTGTGTGTGTGTGTGTGTGTGTGTGTGTGTGTGTGTGTGTGTGTGTGTCATTTACCTGCATGTTTCAAAAGGTAAAAGTTTGTTTTAAACTACAAAGTTATTTATATGCCATGTCCAAATGTGTTACTACATAGTACATATAATTCGGTCAAATTGCAAAAAATAGTAATAAGTTTTAACATTTTTATCATTAATAGTGATATTATGCAGTTTTAGAGGTACATATATGAATAAATGAAATTTGAATCGCCGAATTCCGTCAAGAAATAAAAAATTTGATATCTTAAAGTAATAAAAGATCATAAATAAGTAATTTGGACGTATTTGATATATTTAAGAGTCTAAAAGGGTATATATGATATTAAAGTTTTCAATTGGGTAAATATGATATTATGAAGTTTAAGAAATAAAAATGGTTGATTGGTCATTTTTTTATTGATGAATATTTATTATGAAATTTAAAGTAATAAAAAAGAATAAATAAATAATTTGGATATATTTGCTATATTTAAAAGTTTGAAAGGGTGTATATGATATTAAAATTTTAAATTGGGTAAATATGATATTATGAAATTTTAGAAGGATATATATGAAATTTTTTTTTGGCTTGGGTATATATGATATTATGCAGTTTTAGAGGGACATATATGAAATTCTCTCTTATTTTTTTATCATTTATAGTAACAACTTTTTATTTTTCTATCAATAATAGTAATTGGTGACCAGCAAACTTGTTTAGCAGGTCACAAACAACTTTTCAGTTATCAAAAATAGTAACAACTTTTCATATTTTTATCAATAACAGTAATATATCAAATAAAACCAAACTTTTTTATTTTATAAGGTTTTTCTAAGATTTCATAAACACCAAAATAAACTCAAATTATGTTTCAAGTTATTTAATTACATTACTACTATCTTTAGTGACTATTTTTTTAATTTCATTAAATTTTTCGTTGTTAAAAACACAAAAATAAATGAGTTGCAATTATTTTGTACGAAAAATCAAAATGATTTATAGTTTAAAAAAAAACTAAAATATGATTGGGTCGTAGTTTTTCATTCGAGAAAGCTAAAAGCTGAATGGTTTGTAATCAATTTTGTTTGGAATTTACTAAAAAACCGATCAATTCATTTTTAGTTTTTCTATGAATGGAAAAAACCATGACTCATTGTGGTTTATAGTTTTATGAATGAAAAAATATTGAGACTCATTTTAATTTTTATGTTTTTTATATAAAAAAAACTATGATCCATTTAGATTGGAAAAAACTAAAAACAGAGCGATTTGTATTATTTTATTCGAAAAACTAAAATTGACGGTTCATAGTTTTTTAATTAGAAAAAGTGAAAATTGAAATGATTCATAGTATTTTTTTTCCTTCGTATAATATATAATTGTGAATAAATAATCGAATGATATCTATCCGTGAATATTCAGAATATAAATTTGGTTTATTTTGGTGTTTATGAAATATTAGAAAACTTAAGAAAATAAAAAAATTTATGTTTTAATTTGATATGTTATTATTATTGATAAAAATCTGAAAAGATGTTACTATTTTTTATAAATGGAAAGTTGGTGACCTGTTAACTGAAAACAAGTTTGCAGGTCACTCATTACTATTATTGATTGGAAAATAAAAAGTTGTTACTATAAATGATAAAAAATAAATAATGTTACTATTAATGATAAAAATGTCAAAACTTGTTACTATTTTTGGTCATTTGCTCTATAATAAATATTTATATGTAACTAATAACATGAAAATTTATATACTTGTATTTTTTTTAATTAAAATCGATCATTTCATGAAAGCTAACGACATGCATTATTTATTATTCAAGGTTTTAATTAAAATTAATAAATAATTATATATATATATATATATATATATATATATATATATATATATATTTAGGTTCAAGTGAGTACCACCTCTAATGCAGCGCAACATAAGGTACCACCTTTAAAAGTAATTTTTTTGAAAAAATTTTTCATGAACATGTTCTAATTAACATTACACAGATCATATGTGAATTTCACGCAAATCCGATCACTCTAGGTGCATGAAAACACGCATCACATAAATGCGCGTTCACATGTCTTCAAAATTATGTAAGTGTGTGTTCACATCATTTTTTAGGAGCTAGGAGATGTGAATTTATGTGAAATTTACATATGATCTTCATAACGTTAATTAAAACATGTTTATGAAAAAAAAAATTTAAAAAAGTTTTTTTAAATGTGGTACCTTCTGGTTAGCTGCATAAGGGTGGTACTCTCTCGAACCATATTCTATATATATATATATATGATAAAAGAGTGATTGGTTGAGTGAATTAATATGGAAAGAGGTGCAGTGGTTAACATTTTAGGAAAAGAAAGTGCAAACAGACTTTCTATATTTATCCCATCGATAGCTAATTGTTGGCCAACAATTGCCTGTACCTATTTAATCACATTAATTATAACTCTATATATGCTCTAATTATTTAATTTTCTATAACAACATTAACATTAACATTAATTATTTATTTTACACTTTTTAAATTTATTTTTTGATTAATTTACAAGTTTAATTTGTCGACTTAGTTCCAACTTATTCCGAAAGGAAAGGCCCGAACAAGATGGAAGGATTTTCGTTAGACGGCTTAATTGTACGTTCACATTTCATTTTAAAATAGAGGTGACAATTTCGGCAAATGGGTTGACGGTCATAATTCATAAATTTTACATAATTTTAAATAACAAATTATTTAATACACCGTTTTATAAATTTTCATTTTTAAAAAAATTATATTTTAGCTTAGTTTTTTATTACGGATCATTTAACCGTCCCGTCGTTACTTCAAAATTGTCACCCCTAATTTTAAATAGCATCCGTGGTTTTTCTTTACACTAACAAAGACAATTGTAGGACATCTGAAACAAAAAAATAAAAAATAATAACTTTCTAAGGAGGAAACTAGGAAAGCCAAATAAAACACACACACGTATATAAGAGTTTGTCGAGAACCCATTATCTGAATATTGTCACATGGTCTTCATATCGTGATTTCAATGTACATGTATGTATATGTTAGGTCAGAGCTGCTCATGGTTGTATTAAAGTTTTAAATCAGCAGTGGTTGTTGTAATCCTGTAACATTTATCATTAAGAATTTTATATGATATTGCCACTTACGAGCTTAATATGATGTGGATTTTAATGGAATTTTGAGGGTGTTACAACTGATTATCCATTTTTTTAACATGAACAAGTTTGAGTTTGTCCATATAATAATTACATTTTAATTAAAATAGATATAAAAGATAGTTGTTGGTTGTATTTATTAAATTTGTTTAAAAAATCAGTCCATATGATAATCGATCACGGACATTGGCCCCTACGATAACCCATCGCGGATATCAACTCCCACGATAATCCATCGTGTATATCTCCAGACGGATCTCATCTCATTCTCTTCCTCTATCTCATCGCATGCTCTTACTCTGTCTCATCTCATGCACGCAAATATCACAATTATAAAGGATGAATAGCTCGTACCTTAGCGGCTACTTCCTTTTCTCGTATTACAATTACATATCACATATGCACATATAACAGGATAAGACTCTCAAAGGATACACACGTTTAAAAGAACTCGTGTACTCACATGAATCACAGTAGCTAACTTTAACTAGGCCCAGTAGTTCGCATCTGTCATAGCCAGATCTCTACAAGTCCCTATATACACAAGGGACCCCCACAGATTAATCCAAGTCCCACAGATGAGTTTGAATACTCAATAATACAATCGATAGAACCCCAAAATATACCCTAATAAAGCCTCAAGGCCCAAAGCCTTACTCTGGCCCAATAGTGCTAATCGTGGCCGCACTCGACCCAGCACTGTCACGCTCCCCACATTGCAGGTCGTGTTCCCACCGCAGGCCGTGCAAATGAACTCTAGGCCAAGCCTGACCTTGCACCGCCTCACGCATAATTGGTCCCGGCGCGTGTTAACTCCACTAATACCAATATCATTGGCCCGACTCGATAATAATAATTTAATTAACCAGTAATTTAAGTCCGCGTAATTTGTCTCAAAAACGGAATGTTATATCAGTTTTGTTTGTCCCTTATCCACAGATCCTTTAGCTGCAATATGGATGAAATAAATCATCTAACCCATAATTAAAATACATGTAACAGGGTTTAAATCCACGTAATTTGTCTCAATCACCAGGCTAGCGTTACAATATGCTTGTATTGGGAGGATTTTATCAGTGGGAAATGCATATGATTTTATTTCAAAACATTTTCGGAACTTTTCCGATGCAGGACATATGAATTTCCGAAGAAGCACATTATTAATTTCATTTAGGTCGATTAACAATTGAGTAATTAGGTTGATCGAAATAACAGTAATTAAATCGAAAAAAGTTGTTAAATTAATTAATCATAATTTGGTTGGAGTTGAGTTTGGTAAATTTGGCAATCCGCACGCATTATATCGTTTGAAGATTACTAAAGTAGTTAACCCAACTTTAACACTTACAATTAATTAATCACGCATGTGTGTGTAATTATATTTTTTTTTGAACGCAAAACTATTCTACTTCTACTCCTAAACTACTCATTTACTTCAAGACTTACTTTCTCCACCTAAATTTCAACTTGCCTCCGACAGGAGTCGAACCCATAACATCTCACTTACTATCCACTCTCTTACTAAATTTGCTAAACCCCATTAGGTGTGTGTAATTATGTGATGGATATACGATTTTATTTCTTGGATTCATAATTGATCGGAAGCTGCATTTAATTTAATTTTATATTTATTTAAAAAAAGGTTATGAAGCCGGACAAGTCGACAACTTAAACCGGGCCGGGTCCCTTAATCGGATCCTCATGACTGTGCTAGTATCGTTTAAATGGCTAGTGGCCTTACATGTCAGGAAAAAAACATGAAAACGGGTAGGCTTGTTATTCCGATAGGTAAAATGGGTATTGGATTTGAGGGTATGCGTTATCTAACTGAACCCGAACAAAATGGACGTGTTAATCGGTTTCGGGTTGAATAGATATTGGGTTAATTGGTTTGTGTTACACGAGTTATTTGCTTTTGGTATAGAAAAACTGAATCCTCTACAAACTAGTTTAAACGGGTTAAATGGGTTCGGTATTTTTGATAAAACATGTTAAATGGTTTGTGATTAAAATTGGGTATTTTTATATTTACAGTTTATATATAAACATTCTATATCTAATTAGAACTGGGAATTTAAAAATTAAACGGGTTATTCGGGTACCTGAATGAACATGAATCCTACCCGTCTCCGAACCGAAATTGTTATTTGGGTTCCATTTAACTTGATTAACAAAACAGAAATCCGAATAACCCGATCCAATTAACCCGTTTACGATTCGGTTCGGGTGGGTTGTTTGGATTCGATTATTTTCCACACCCGTAATATATTTTTAATAGTTTTTAATTTTTTATCATTTAATTACCCTCAATAATTTTTATATAGTTACTGAAAAAAAACTAATAATTCTGACTTTTAGTTTAACTAAGGGGTAAAACCATACAATAGTAACCTACTTTTGAAAATTTATCAATATGATACGTCTACTTTTTTAAATATCGACATCGTACATGTACTTCAATTTTTCATGCCGATATGACCATATTTGTAATAGACCCCTGTTTTTCATACCATTAGAACCCTGTTTCGTATGTAAAAACCGGGCTCTATTATGTAGAATGACCATATCGATACAGAAAATTAAAGTACACGTACCATATAGACAATTAAAAAAGTAGATGTACCATATCGATACATTTTCAAAAGTAGGTTGCTATTGTATGGATATACCCTTTAACTAAACGTAAAAACGACCAACCAATCTAACATTCAATATTGCTGATTTGGAAAAACACATGGTTTGCCGATTGTTTGATCGGTTAATTAAATTGAAAATATGTATGGTTCGTCTTCTAATCCGTTCAAAAAAATAAAATTCAAAATAATTCGTTTTTTTTTTCGATCCAAATCATTAAAAATTAGATTGGTTCCACCTTTTTCGTTCCGAAAATTAATAAACGAAATGGTTGTTTTTTGGATTATAACACATGATCTTTAACTTTGGTTAAAATTTTCAGCTATAATATTTGACTGTTAATAACAATATATTTAACTAAAATTTTTTAGTCAAGTTTAAAAATTTATTTAAAAAAATAACAAGTCATTTCGTTTTTACTTGTTTCGAACGGAAAAAATTACGAACAATTTCGATTTTCAAATTAACTAAACATAAAAAAGACCAACCAATATAATTTTAAATATTCCAGCTCGAAAATAACAAAGAACCACTAAGGCTTTTAATTTATAACCGAACGGATCTAATTTTAGATGTATTCGATCGAAAAAAATACAAACTATTTCGATTTTTAATATTTTCAAATGAATTAGAAGACAAACCATTAATATTTTCAATTTAACCGATCGAAAAATCGACGAACCATATGTTTTCTATTAATCATAAACATTGAATGTCAGATTAGTTGGTCATTTTTACATTTGGTTAAAATAAAAGGGTGAATGATTTTTATCGGAAAAAAAAAAAAGACAAACTATTTCGATTTTTAAATTTTTCCAAATGGATTAGAAGACGAACCATTAATATTTTTTAATTTAATCGTTTGAAAATCGACGAATCATATGTTTTTTATGATCAAAAACATCGAATGTCATATTGGTCGGTCGTTTTTACATTTGGTTAAAATAAAAGTCGAAATTATAAGTCGGTTTTTCAGTAATTATACAAAAATAATAAAATATAGTGAGGGTGATTAAATGATACAAGTTAAGAGACTATATACCGGGCTACTGGGCCAGTTAAGAGACTATACAAGTATACATTCACTAGTTGAAAATGATGGGCAAAAGCTTTCGGATACTTGGCCCATTAAATAAGTAAGCAAATACGCACAATGACACAACCCAAAGATTAAATACAGAAATCCACAATCAAACTCCAGGATCGATCCACATAGATGACTTTGAGAGAGGTGCACAAAAAATCCGGTTATCCGATTTCGATCCGAAACCGATCCGAAACCGGTTATGGCAAAACCGGTTACAAAAAAACCGGTCCGGTTTTTATCCAATCCGGTTTTTCAACCGGTTTTTAAGATATTTGGGGCACCGGTTTTTTTACCGGATAATTAACCGGTTTTTTATAACCGGTTAAAAAACCGGTTTTTAACCGGGGAAAAAAACCGATTTTCGAGCAGCCTTTGAAGTATATTTTATGTATTTATAATCATATAGAATATAAAAATATAAATGATTGGAGTAAAATATATGTGTTTAACTTATTTTATAATTATATATTTGAAAATTGTAATTATAAATTATAAAAAAAGATGTTATAAGCTTTCTTTTGTAAAACCCAAAAGCCCAAAACCCCAAAAGAAAAAAGAAACCCAAAAGAAAAGAAGTTCAAACAAAAAGAAAGGCCCAATAAAAAAGAAAGCCCAAAAAAGCAAAAAAAAAATCTGGAAATTATATAAAAAATCGGTTTTTTTAAAACCGGTTTTTGAAAAATCCGTTTTTTTTATAACCGGAACCGGTTATATAGGTTACAAAAATCTGGGCCGAAAACCGGTTACGATCCGGACCGGTTTTAAAAAAAACCGGTTTTTTCTGGGACAAAAAAACCGGACCGGTTAAAATCCGATCCGGTTCGGTTAAAATCCGGTCTTTGTGCATCTCTAACTTTGACCATGCAAGATTCCAATACAAATTACATGATTAATAATAAAATGATGAAATAAAACAATTATTTTGCTGATAATTAATCCCACCCTTGAACCATCTGAACAGTTAATTGCTTCAGTTAACATTAATATCGTCGTTCTTCAAACAGCAAACACACATCGATCGGTTTCCTCAACCCTTGGAACAGACCCAACCTAAGAGGATTCATAAAAACATCTCCTAATCAATTGAAGTGCTCGATCCATTGAATACATATCATCTTCATCTTTCACATAATCAATATCACTATATAAAGCCATGCAATCACACATGTGTTGTCGTTAGTTTTGATGTTGTTTAACGTCAAGCCAAATTAAACTGATCATCTCACTACAAGAAAAGTGTCATTTAGTGACACATTAGCTGTTAAAGCTTTAGTAAACTGCTCTATTTAAAATAAATGACTGGATTTTAATGGTTAAAATAAATAGCTGTTAAAGCTTGGGGTCCGAATTTCGGATGATGAGATCCGAATTTCGAATAAGAAGAATCTGAATTTCGGATGACCCTTGACCATGTTTCGGACCACTCGATTCGGTGAAGACCCGAATTTCGAATGGGCGACTCGTCGAGTC
>JAANYP010004266.1:0-62369 GCA_020465985.1 Centrapalus pauciflorus
ATATATATATATATATATATATATATATATATATATATATATATATATATATATATATATATATATATATATATTCTATTATAAGAGTAACGAGATGCCACATGGCACTTAGATAAAGTGCCACTTGGCTTCGCATGTAATTGACACATGTTTTTTGCAATTTTTTTTCAAAAAAATATTAAATCATTTTTTCCATTTAGTTAGTTGAAAATGTTGACCGGCGTTATCTTTTTTCCATTTTATTAGTTGAAGAAGTTGACGCTTTATCCTCCCTTTCCTCCATATGCGAAATTTGACTGCCTTTATCCTCCTCTCCATATTCGAATTTTTTTCTTCCATTTAATTAGGTGAACACGTTGACTGGGTTTATCCTCCCTCTCCATATTCAAAAAAAATAAAAAATTTCCATTTAATTAGTTGATCAATTTGACGGTTTATCCTCCCTCTCCATATGCGAAATTTGAACCTGTTGCTAGGGTTTGGATTTGTATCCTTATCAGCTTATGCATTTGAAGATAATCCCGATTGTTAAGTTTTAATTTCTATCAATTTCAAATTTAAATATATTCCAATTTAAATTTAAATCCCTGCATATCAGGATGAATTTCGTACATGGGTATGCTTCGTTACTCCTATAAATGATTGTAGGCAGAACGTGATTACTTCATATGCTTTCCAAAAATCAAAACTTGTGATATTTATTTCTTAATTTCCTGCTTATTTGTCAATGGATTCCCATATAACATTGATTATGATCTTGATGTTATGAATAATTCATTTTTTATTATCAAAGTTCGTGTTATCCGGCTGTGGAAGCTTCATGTCTTCAAGAATCCCAACGAAACACATGGAGTTGAAATGATACTCATTGATGAACAGATTTGTTATTATTAACTGTTTTGTTTCATATGATTACTGGAAAAAAAATTGAATTAGATAATAAACACTTCAAAAACCTTTATGATTTTACAATTCTTCAATATAGCATCTGCAGCATTTAGCCCTTTTTATACTGCTTTGTTTCATATGATTTTTGGCAAAAATAAATAAATAAAAGCAGCAGATGTAGACTGTTTGTTCCAGCAAATATTTTTGTTTCCTACCAACTACAAGATTTATGCATTCCAAGTATTTGATTCCATCCATTGATCAAAATTCTTAAGGTTAATATCAATGGGTGACCGCGTTATAGAAGCTGAGATTATATCTGGGAGTAATATCGGCAAGGGAACATTTATTCCCAGGTTTCGTTTGACGCCTTCAGATAAGAAGATACATTTCAAAATTCAGAGAAGACAATTTCCGCTTGGCGTATGCTTTGCTATGACGATAAATAAAATCCAAGGACAATCAATATCGAAGGTTGGTTTGTTTCTCAACGACTCGGTTTCAGTAATGGTCAGCTATATGTTGCCCTATTTAGAGTTAAAAGTAGAGAATGTTTAAAACTTTTAATTTTAGACAAGGAAGGTAGAGTTAGCAGCAAAATGACCAATGTTTTTTATAAGGAAGTATTTTTTGGTTTTGATTTGAAACTATGAATCTACTTTTCATTTATATCTTGTATTTTTTATTTTTTTTATATGTATATATATGTGAATTAATAAGATTAGCCCGTGTAGTACACGGGTAATAACCTAGTACGTAATATTGAAAGTCCCATAAAATATTAACAAAACGGAAAGTCGTTTTTTTATGAAAAAGTTGGCAGCTCCACGTGTTTAACGGTTACGATTTATCGCCCCATCTTCTTGATGATGTATCTGAAGCTGGTCGGGGCCCACCTTCACCATCGGGGCATTCTTAGCTACCGTTGGTTACGATGGTCGCGGATTCCAACGGCTGCGCCACCTTCTTATCATCATAAATACTTCGACAAACACTTGTTCATCAATTAATCACATACATTCTGTAGAAATTTGCAAATTGTTTCGTGGTGCAACGATCATGGAAATCTGTGATTCAGATTCAACCATTTGTCTTCGCGGAGACATCGATTTAACGATAATCGAAGCTTGACGTTTGCCGAACATGGATTCCCATATAACTTGTGATATTTATTTCTTAATTTCCTGCTTATTTGTCAATGGATTCCCATATAACATTGATTGATGATCTTGATGTTATGAATGATTCATTTTTTTTTATCAAAGTTCGTGTTATCCGGCTGTGGTAGCTTCTATCTATTCCATTATAAGAGTAACGAGATGCCACATGGCACTTAGATAAAGCGCCACCTGGCTTCGCATGTAATTGACACGTGTTTTTTGCAATTTTTTTTTAAAAAAAAGTTAAAATTTTTTTTCCATTTAATTAGTTGAAAATGTTGACCGGCGTTATCTTTTTTCCATTTTATTAGTTGAAGAACTTGACGCTTTATCCTCCCTCTCCTCCATATGCGAAATTTGACTGCCTTTCTCCTCCTCTCCATATTTGAATTTTTTTCTTCCATTTAATTAGGTGAACACGTTGACTGGGTTTATCCTCCCTCTCCATATTCAAAAAAAAAAATTCCATTTAATTAGTTGATCAATTTGACGGTTTATCCTCCCTCTCCATATGCGAAATTTGAACCTGTTGCTAGGGTTTCGATTTGTATCCTTATCAGCTTATGCATTTGAAGATAATCCCGATTGTTAAGTTTTAAATTCTATCAATTTCAAATTTAAATATATTCCAATTTAAATTTAAATCCCTGCATATCAGGATGAATTTCGTACATGGGTATGCTTCGTTACTCCTATAAATGATTGTAGGCAGAACGTGATTACTTCATATGCTTTTCAAAAATCAAAACTTGTGATATTTATTTCTTAATTTCCTGCTTATTTGTCAATGGATTCCCATATAACATTGATTATGATCTTGATGTTATGAATGATTCATTTTTTATTATCAAAGTTCGTGTTATCCAGCTGTGGAAGCTTCATGTCTTCAAGAATCCCAACGAAACACTCAAACACATGGAGTTGAAATGATACTCATTGATGAACAGATTTGTTAATATTAACTGTTTTGTTTCATATGATTACTGGAAAAAAAAAAGTTGAATTAGATAATAAACACTTCAAAAACCTTTATGATTTTACATATCTTCAATATAGCATCTGCAGCATTTAGCCCCTTTTTATACTGCTTTGTTTCATATGATTTTTGGCAAAAATAAATAAATAAAAGCAGCAGATGTAGACTGTTTGTTCCATCAAATATTTTTGTTTCCTACCAACTACAAGATTTACGCATTCCAAGTATTTGATTCCAGCATTGATCAAAATTCTTAAGGTTAATATCAATGGGTGACGGCGTTATAGAAGCTGAGATTATATCTGGGAGTAATATCGGCAAGCGAACATTTATTCCCAGGTTTTGTTTGACGCCTTCAGATAAGAAGATACATTTCAAAATTCAGAGAAGACAATTTCCGCTTGTCGTATGCTTTGCTATGACGATAAATAAAAGCCAAGGACAATCAATATCGAAGGTTGGTTTGTTTCTCAACGACTCGGTTTCAGTAATGGTCAGCTATATGTTGCCCTATTTAGAGTTAAAAGTAGAGAATGTTTAAAACTTTTAATTTTAGATAAGGAAGGTAGAGTTAGCAGCAAAATGACCAATGTTGTTTATAAGGAAGTATTTTCTGGTTTTGATTTGAAACTATGAATCTACTTTTCATTTAAATCTTGTATTTTTTATATTTTTTTATATGTATATATATGTTAATTAATAACATTAGCCCGTGTAGTACACGGGTAATAACCTAGTGTGTGTGTGTGTGTGTGTATATATATATATATATATATATATATATATATATATATATATATATATATATATATATATATATATATATATGTATAGATCTTTTGAGAAGTTAATGAAACAAAGAATATGAACAAACGAAAGATTTATGAATTATAAGTTATCAGAATCAGATGAAATAATGATTTTCAAGCTAAAAGCTAATAATATGATATGATATGATGCTGGACAGGTTCAGTTAAATCCTGAACACAGATTTAAAGATATTGAAAGCAGGTCACTGAATTGAAAAGAATTGACAGAGATCAGATTCACAAAAGATTTAAAGATAAATCCTGAGATAACTCAGGTGGTGGATATATACATCTGCTTGATAAAGACCCCAGACCAGTGAGTTATAGATATTCAGATTTAACATGCTAGATTTCTGATTGAGACATATTGTTGATGTTAGATTAATTTGACACTCATATTATCAGCTGGATTGTGACCTATGCACACTATGATTGTGACCTAGACTCGTGACTACCGCCCTGTGAGGGGTGGTCTTCACAGGATGGTATCAGAGCCCATAGTTTGAGTGAATCAAGTATTACGTGAGTGATACTTGGTCTCAAACTGAAGCAATACATATGTATCAATCATTTAGGTGGTTTGAACTGAGATAGGATGTACAGACTGTTAGGATGGGAAAAAGGGTACATAGATCTAAGTCTATAAACTGATAGTTAAATGATTTTAATTTTCTATAAAGATGTCAGGATCAGGTGACATACCAAACAACATGACTCCCCAACAGATGTTTAAAATGATGCAACAACTATTAGCCCAACATTCTGAACAACAAAATAAGATTATGCAAGAACATTTTCAGGCCAGAGATGAGGCCGAAGCTTAGAGACGTGAAGATAAAAAGAATAAGAGAAAAGATAAACAAGTCCAGAATAATGAATCTGATTCTGATAACTCGAACCATGAAACTCAAATTGAACAGCCGAAAGGCTGTAAGTTCAAAGATTTCAAAGCTAGCGGTGCTCTGAACTTTGAGGGTATAGTTAATCCAATTCAGGCGATGGATTGGATCAGCCATACTGAAGAGATCTTCAGAATTTCCGACTGCTTAGAATCTAAGAAAGTAAGTTATGCGTCTGCGTTGTTCGTTGGTGCTGCTCGTGCCTGGTGGAAGACTCAAAGAAGCATATATGGAGAGGAGATAATACAGACATTAGAATGGAACCAGTTCCTTGACATGTTCAACGCAACGTATTGTCCTATTGATCAACGAGATAAGATGGAAGTTCAATTGATGCAGCTGACCCAAGGAACCAAAACTGTTGATGAATACGAACATGAATTTTCGCAGCTCTGTGGTTACTCCTCGTACCAAGTAGCTACTGAGGAAAGGAAGATGAATCGATTCCGCGGAGGACTTAACCCGAGATATCGGCATCCGATGAGTGCAATAAAGTATAAGTCTTATCTGGAAATGGTTGAACCAGCAAGACAGATCGAGAGAGGATATCTATAGTACGGTGATCAACTCTATGCTCCAGCAACGAACCCAACATGTCCTTCTCCTCCAAAGAAGCTGTACGAATGAAATGCAGATTCTTCAGACCAAACAAATCTTAGTCCCAGCAACCTCAACAATCTCAGCAGTACAGCTCGCCACAGAAAGCCCAGGTCTATTCTCTCACAAACGAACCACGATTCTGCAAGAGATGCAGAAAATCACATATGGGACTGTGTAATCCGGACGACGTCACCTGCTTGGCATGTAACAAAATTGGCCACATCAGCGAAGAATGTCCCCAGCGAGGACTTGGATGTGCTAAATATGGAAAACGAGGACACTTCATGTATCAGTGTCGTAGTGGGCAACGATATCAGTCACAATCGTCAGCTGGAGGATCTACAATGAAAAGCTCATCTGCAACCCCGACTGCAAGGACTCGAGCATTTCAGATAACAGCAGAGGAAGCAAGAGAAACCCCTGACGTAGTTACCGGTACGTTCCTGTTAAATACGATACATGCTCGTGTATTATTTGATTCCGGTTCCAGTCGTTCCTTTATATCGTCTACTTTTGCACGAAGACTATCTAAATCTCCATCCAAGCTCCCTGTGATACTTGATATTGAGACAGCCAGTAACAATTATGTTATGGCTGATTTTGTTTATCGAAACTGTACTCTGCTCGTTGATAATATAGTATTCAATCTCGACCTTATCCCGATAACGTTAAAAGAATTTGATGTCATCATCGGCATGGACTGCTAACGAATAACGAAGCTACGATCGTATGCAACCGCCGAATCATCAGAATTAAGTCTTCAGACGGTCGAGTATTTGAAATCAAAGGCGAGAAGCGGAAAGGTGCTCACTGCTTTACAACTGTTGAAAAAGCTCACAAGTATCTGTCTAAGGGTCACGAGTCTTACATATGCTATGTTTCATCTGAATCTGTCTCTGAAGATAAAAAAGAAATCCATTTTCGATATCCCAATCGTCTGTGAGTTCCCAGACGTATTCCCTGACGATATTTCTGGAGTGCCACCGGAACGTCAAATCGAATTCGGCATTGACTTAGTTCCTGCTGCGGCTCCCATCGCTAAAGCTCCCTACGGACTTGCACCTCCAGAAATGCAGGAAATGTCAAAGCAGTTGCAAGAGATGTTAGAAAAGGGTTTTATTCGACCTAGTTCATCTCCGTGGGGTGCACCTGTCTTGTTCTTTAAGAAGAAAGACGAAACTTTCCGTATGTGCATCGATTACCGTGAGTTGAACAAAGTCACCATCAAAAATAAGTATCCTCTACCCGATATGATTTATTCGTTCAGCTACAAGGAGCCAGCTACTTCTCTAAAATTGATCTTCGTTCTGGGTATCATCAACTGAAAGTAAGAGATGTGGATATTCCAAAGACAGCCTTCCGAACAAGATACGGTCATTACGAATTTCTCGTGATGCCTTTCGGTCTAACAAATGCACCAGCGGCGTTCATGGATCTCATGAATCGTGTGTGTAGACCAATGCTGGATAAGTCAGTTATCGTATTCATAGACGATATCTTGATTTACTCCAACACGGAGGCTGATCATGTTAATCATTTGCGACAACTGCTAGAGTTATTGAGAAAGGAAAGACTCTACGCAAAATTTTCAAAATGTGAATTCTGGCTCAGACAGGTATAACCTTGTATTGTCTTGAGTTACTTCATAAGCATTCTTTATTTCAAATGAAATTTGAAATTCTACTTTGACTTCTTTATAGATCCAATTCCTTGGCCATGTTGTATCTGGCGAATGTATTTCCGTTGATCCTTCTAAAGTCGAGGCTGTTCAGAAACGGCAAACACATCGCAATGCCTCCAAAATCAGAAGTTTCCTTGGATTGGCCGGTTACTATCGGCGATTCATTAAGGACTTCTCGAAGATTGATGTGCCACTCACGATGCTAACACGAAAGAATACACCTTTCGTATGGGCGGATAAACAGCAAGAGGCATTTGAAACTCTGAAACAGAAGCTTATTCAAGCGCCGCTCCTAGCCTTACCAGAAGGCAATGATGACTTTGTCATTTACAGCGACGCATCTGGTACTGGCTAAGGTTGTGTCCTCATGCAAAGGGGAAAAGTCATTGCCTACGCTTCAAGGCAATTGAAAGATTTCGAGAAAAGTGTACCAACTCATGATCTTGAGTTGGCTGCCGTTACCTTTGCATTGAAAATCTGGCTGCATTATCTTTATGGGACTAAGTGTCAGCTCTATACTGACCATAAAAGTCTCAAACATCTATTTACTCAAAAGGATCTAAACATGAAACATCGTCGGTCCTTGGAGCTTATCAAGGACTATGATTGTGAGATCCTATATCATCCCGACAAAGCTAATGTGGTGGCGGATGCTTTGAGTAGAAAGGTGTATCCTGAAAATTGCTGCTATGCCCTAACTCCTGTTGTATCTCTTCCGATCTTATCGAGGACATTAGATCTGCTCAATCTGAAGCACTGAAAGAAGAGAATCTCTCTGCTGAAAATCTTAAAGGGCAGTTGCAATTTCTATCTTTGAATCATTTGGGACTTCAATGTCTCAAGGGAAACCGAATATGGATTCCTAAGTATGGTTCTATTCGCAACACTCTTCTATCCGAAGCTCACAAGTCCAAATTATCTATTCATCCTGGCAGCTCAAAGATGTACTTCGATCTGAAAGCTGATTACTGGTGGCCAGGAATGAAGAAAGACATCGGTCGATATGTTGAAAGCTGCACAATCTGTCAGATGGTTAAGGCAGAACATCAGAAACCCTTCGGGGATATGCAACCACTGCCAGTTCCTGAGTGGAAGTGGGAGCATATAACCATGGACTTCGTCACGAAATTGCCAAAGACCAAGAGACAGCACGACTCCATCTGGGTAGTCGTGGTTCGACTAACGAAGTCAGCTCATTTCATACCGATGAAAGAGACATACTCTCTAGATAGATTGGCACAGATGTACATCACTCAAGTCATATCTCGTCACGGTGTGCCAAAGTCTATAGTCTCTGATGGTGATAGTCGTTTCACTTCGAGATTCTGGAAAGCGCTGCAAGAAGGGATGGGTACTCGAATCTCAATGAGTACAGCTTATCACCCAAGTGCAGAAGGCCAAAGTGAACGTACTATCTTAACTCTTGAAGATATGCTTCGTGCCTGTGTTCTTGATCTAGGTGGTAACTGGGATGACCAGTTGCCTTTGGTCGAATTCTCATATAATAAAAGTTATCATTCAACGATCAAGATGGCTCCTTTTGAAGCTTTGTACGGAAGAAAGTGCAGAACTCCCACTTGTTGGCGTGAAACAAGTGAATCGCCTATAGCGGGTCCTGCCCTTCTACAGTTGACTCATGAAAAGATTCAACTTGTCAGAAGGTATATCCTTGAAGCTCAGAGCAGGCAGAAGTCATATTACAATAATCTGCACAGATCTATCAGTTTTGCAGTTAACGATTGGGTGATGCTGAAAGTATCCCCAATGAAGAATGTGGTGACATTCATAAAGCGAAACAAGCAAGCTCCGAGATTCATTGGACCACTCAAGATTGTGGAAAAGATAGGGAATCAATCTTATCGTCTTGAACTGCCAACGGACTTATCTTGAATACATCCTGTATTCCATGTCAGTCATTTGCGAAAGAGCTTAGCCGATGAAAGAGAAGTACAAATATCACATGTTAATCTGCAAGTTGATGAAAAGCTTCGAGTGGTTGAAGAGCCAGATTGTATTCTGGATTCGAAGACCAAAAAGCTTCGGAATAAAGAAATACAGATGGTGCTTGTCCAGTGGAAACACCACAAAGGTTCGCATCAGTCTTGGGAATCTGAAGATATTATGAAAGCTACATATCCAAGTCTGTCCGAACAAAGCTAACTTCGGGGACGAAGTTTGTGCCTGGTGGAGCCCCTTCTGTAACAACCTAGCTTTCGGCTCGACTTAATTATTTGATTATTGAACAAATAATGTAATTTTATTACATTATTTGAATTGTAATTTAATTAAGTATGAAATTATTTAATTAAATTATATAACTATTATGAATTATTAAAAATGATTAAATTAAAAGAGATGTAAAATACAAAAGTTTAGTGGATTAAATTCATATATGACCAATTTGATATATAAAAACAAAAATAATGATCATTTAAGATCATTAACACCAAATCTCTCTCTCTCTCTACTCTCTCTCTACATTCGGATTCTTCACAAGAATTCAACAAATCTCCATAAATTTGCAAAGTAATTGAAGATTGAATCCAAAGAGGAGTTACAAACATCACCAATCAATTGGAATCTACAAAGATTTTTAGGTAATTATTTATCTAAATTTCAATATTTTTAGAGTTGGTTCGGTTTTGCGAGAAACCGAAACCAAGAATTAAAAACATGAATTTTGATGTTGCATGTCTAAGATTTTTGTAGATTATGATGAAATTTAGTTAATAGATGTTAAAGAAACAAAAATCAGAGGATAGATTATTCAAAGTAAGTAAAAATCGGAATTTTTGTTATTATTTTGTGTTCTTGATAAAAATGGTCATTTTTGGATGATCTTGATCAAATTATAATGATTTTGATAGGGAAAAGTATATAAAATTAACCCAAGAATGATAATATAACATAATATAAAGTTGCATGTTAATTATAAATGGGTTTAGAGAATTTAATGTAAAAATCCGTATAAATGTATATAAGAACATGAAGAACATTTTCTGGAAATTATGAAGCTGTGGGATCCGAATTCGGTTGAGTCTGAATTCGGATGAGATGCCTAATATTCGGATCCCACTTGTACCTAATTCGGATGAAATGCCCAATTTGGTTTTTATGTAATTCGGATGGTGCCTAATTCGGGTCCTATCTCGGATGAAATGAGTATTTCGGATATGTCCTAATTCGGATGTCTAGGACCGAATCCGGATGACTATTTGTTCCGAATTCAAATGCCATTTCGGATGTACCAAGATCCGGATCACCTAATATGGATGGTCCGAATTCGGATGATCCGAACCCGAATGTCCACTTTGATATTTTAAATAAATAAATAAATAAATGATTAGAATGATTAAAGATCAACAAAGTAACATGATTATATATATATATATATATATATATATATATATATATATATATATATATATATATATATATATATATATATATATATATATATAGATCTTTTGAGAAGTTAATGAAACAAAGAATATGAACAAACGAAGGATTGATGAATTATAAGTTATCAGAATCAGATGAAATAATGATTTTCAAGCTAAAAGCTAATAATATGATATGATATGATGCTGGACAGGTTCAGTTAAATCCTGAACACAGATTTAAAGTTATTGAAAACGGGTCACTGAATTGAAAAGAATTGACGGAGATCATTTTGACAAAAGATTTAAAGATAAATCATGAGATAACTCAGGTGGTGGATATATACATCTACTTGATAAAGACCCCAGACCAGTGAGTTATAGATATTCTGATTTAACATGCTAGATTTCCGGTTGAGACATATTGTTGATCTTAGATTAATTTGACACTCATATTATCAGTTGGACTGTGACCTGTGCACACTATGGTTCGGTGTTGCCCAGTAGATCATGATAGCTATTTGATTTATCACTTCATATGACTTTGAGATCTACTATTCATTTCTGATATTGTATGAGATTACTGCTATCATGACTTTGATTACGTGTGCTTCATCATTGCATATACTTTGACATATTGATTCAGCTTGATTAGCCTTGTCGGTCCATTGTTCTAGACCTGGCTATTTGACCAGTTCTATTGAACTTGGTAATGACCCTCCGATGTTCCGCCATGTTGATTTACTGGTAGCTAGCCCTGTATGTGGCTGATCCCCACGATTTAAGCGTGAGCGTGGCTTGAACATCATCCGACTCTATAACTACTACGTCTCAATCATGAGGACTGTAGCGGCAGCCAAGACATATCACGCTAGAACTTATGATCCGCTTGATAATGCATGTTAATTTGAAAATCTATTTACTCACTAAGCATTGCTTACAGTTGCTACTTACCATTTTTACAGGAAAAGATAAAGGGAAGTCTGTTGGACCTAGTACTTAGATCTTACAAGATCAAGACAGGAGTTCTCATAGACCTCTACTCAGCAAACCCTTTTTGGTACTGATTAGAAGATGATAATGTGGTGGTCTGGGTAGATTTATATTGATTATATGATGACATGAATTAGATTAGACTTGTGCCCTTTATACGTCTAATTTAAAAAAACTGTAAACTGTATTAAACTTAAATCCTAATATGTTTGTACTTGTAATATATAATTCCGCAACTTAATTACTCTATCTTAGTTGTGATTGATATCGTGTTGCATGATGTGGGACCTAGACTCGTGACTACCGCCCCGTGAGGGGTGGTCTTCACACTACATCAGATGAATACAGTGAAGACAAATTGTGACAAGGAAGAGTTGAAAAGAAACTTCATAAAGGATCTAAGGCAGAAACTTGCACAACTGTAAATATGTATGTTTTGGATGCCATAGTTTGTTCATAACAGTTTTACTTCGTAAATATTTCCTTATTTTTGAACATGTAAAGAAACTTTAAGTCTTAGTTAAGAATTTAAGTTAGGGGAGATTGTTGGGAAATATACTAAGTATGTCAAGCTGTTAGTTAGGATTTCTCAGACTGTTAGTAGTATTTTTGTGCAATTACAAATTTCAAGCTGCTAGTTCAAGAATCTCGAGCTGCTAGTCCAAAATGTTCAAGCTGCTAGAGTTAACGTTCAAGCTGTTTCTGAAGTCGATAACAGAAAGTGCCACAAATCAGGAAGTGATGAAGATTTCAAGATTTTAAGATCTTCTAAAGATATCTACTCAAGGGAAATCGCATTTTGTCAAGGAAACAAATCAGAAGGTTATAAATAGAGATAGACTAGGTCTTTCTTATGTAATCGGTGCTTAGAAATTGAAATTGTAACTCGTATTCTGATTAAGTTTTCTCAAGCCTCTAAGGTTGTAAAACCCTAAGAACAATTTGTGTTATTCGTCTAATCAAACAGATTAGAGGTTCTTGTAATCGGTGGTTATTAATACAAAGGGTTTTGATATCAATAGTATTTTCTGTTTTACTTATTTTATTCTTACTGTTCTGAAAGTTTTCTTAAAACAGTTAAGTGTTATTCCGCAAACTTCTTAATTGAACATTGATTCAAAACAGATTATTTGTTTAACTCTGATTTATTCAAACTATTTAATCTTTGGTGATTTGATCTTGACAACTGATACCTACAGAAATTTTCATGTTTGAAGGTATTTACCATAGGCCCAAACGCTTGAATCGCCTTTGTCAGTTCTAACAAGGTATTCACCGAGAAGTGGCTTTTCTCCCAACTCCCATTGCTCTCAGCATTTTTCGACTAAGCTCCCTCCGGCTCACTTGTCAAAAATAAATTCAGTCAGCTTTATAGTGAAAGCATGACCTGATGCACCTATGAGAATTTATTGGGAGAATCAAGAATACATGGGAGACTAATGAAGAAAATCCAGTATTCAATGATAAAAATGCAATGAAACAAATCATAATATGTTAGTAGGACATTAAAATCCAGTATTCAATGATAAAAATTCAATGAAACTCTCCTTACTTACATTCTTTGATGGTTTAGAACGTAAACCAAACACTAGAATTAAGTTCGAGAGAAACAATCATTACCTTTGTTAAACAGTCACAACATCGTAAGTTTTGAAAAAAACTTTGAACAATTTTCAACTTTTTCAACTTATCGTAAGTTTCGAAAAACTTTGAACAATTTTCAAATTTTTCAACTTATCACGAAACCCTTCACTTTTAGCAACTGATTATCACGCAAATTTTGTTTTTCCAACTAGAATGCATCCTAGTAACTTTTGACATTTTTACTGCTTAAAATAAAATAGACAACTCCAATGCTGAATTATAATAGAGGGAGTTTTATTTTTATAATTTTTTGCTCCTGATAGAAATTCTTTTTCTGAATCTCTGAATCTATCATTGTGATTAATTGATCTAATCTCTTTGATTTTCACAATCTCATTTCTTCTAAGATTTTCTTCTTTAGTCTCCCATGTATTCTTGATTCTCCTAATAAATTCTCCCTTGTGTTAATTCTTTAATGAAAATCTGATTGATTTCATATCATATATCAGATTTTCCATTTCATTCTGATATCTCCCAATTTATCATTCCCAAAATTTATTCTGAATATCATCTCTGATATATCATATGAGCGGAATTTCATCATTTCCCATGAGCTTCAAAGCTGATAATATTTTTGCAGACTCCGATTATGCACAAATCTGAGTGATAGGCATAAATATCGCTTCTTTGGTCTAACCAGAACCGGAAGACCTACCCAAGGAGCAAACCCTCTATAGTTTGTGTGGGTGAGGGTTCTTTAGGTCCATTAGTGAGAAGTGTCAGTAATCGCGGGATACTGACAGGGTCGAGCAGAGGTAAAATGTAAGTGACAGGGTTATTTTGTAAGGAGATCGTGGTGCATCAGGTCATGCTTTCACTATAAAGCTGACTGAATTTATTTCTGAAAAGTGAGCCGGAGGGAGCTTAGTTGAAAAATGCTGAGAGCTATGGGAGTTGGGAGAAAAGCCACTTCACGGTGAATACCTTGTTAAAACTGACAAAGGCGATTCAAGCGTTTGGGCCTATGGTAAATACCTTCAAACATGAAAATTTCTGTATATCAGTTGTCAAGATCAAATCACCAAAGATTAACTAGTTTGAATAAATCAGAGTTAAACAAATAATCTTGTTTTGAATCAATGTCCAATTAAGAAGTTAGCGGAATAACACTTAATTGTTTTAATAAAACTTTCAGAACAGTAAGAATAAAATAAGTAAAACAGAAAATACTATTAATATCAAAACCCTTTGTATTAATAACCACCGATTACAAGAACCTCTAATCTGTTTGATTAGACGAAGAACACAAATTGTTCTTAGGGTTTTACAACCTTAGAGGCTTGAGAAAACTTAATCAGAATACGAGTTACAATTTCAATTTCTAAGCACCAATTACATAAGAAAGACCTAGTCATCTCAATATATGTTAATTAGCACACTCATTGTCTGTATGTCTCTAACATAGGAATTAAGACCATTTGGCCATACATCTAAGTTAGTTACACATATGACTTTTTCTTGAATATTTTATTAGCTTTTGAGATTTCCTTTGTGTATTATGCCTACCAACACATCAAGCAGGAAAGTATCACTTAGAGTTTAAGGTGCATTGTGTGTGAAAGCTTAACACTTAGAGATTGTTTCGACTGTGCTAATTTTCGTCACTTTGAACCTATGACTCTAAGACTTAACTCATTTTTCGATATTCTCTTTTTTTTTTGGAAATTTTTTAATGATTTTCTCTCTTTTTTATTTTGTTTTTCATTTTTTAAGAAAAGCTAATAAACTAACTTACTAACTTACTATAAAAGGAAAGAAAATTTTTAACTTATTAACTTAGTATAAAAGGAATGAAAATTTACTAAGGTCAAGTTACTCTGTGAACCATTTACTTGAAACATTCAAAATTACACTTCAACACATGAATCGCCTTTGTCAGTTGAAGAATCTGTAATTCTGTAAAAACTCCAATTCTAACACTGTGTAGGCTTAATCAACACATGAAACAAGTCATAATATGTTAGTAGGACATTAAAATCCAGTATTCAATGTTAAAAATGCAATGAAACTCTCCTTACTTACATTCTTTGATGGTTTAGAACATAAACCAAACACTAGAATTAAGTTCGAGAGAAACAATCATTACCTTCGTTAAACAGTCACAACATCGTAAGTTTTGAAAAAAACTTTGAACAATTTTCAACTTTTCCAACTTATCGTAAGTTTTGAAAAACTTTGAACAATTTTCAACTTTTTCAACTTATCACGGAACCCTTCACTTTTAGCAACTGATTATCACGCAAATTTTGTTTTTCCAACTAGAATGCATCCTTGTAACTTTTGACCTTTTTACTACTTAAAATATTATAGACAAAATAAAATAAAAGTTGAACAAAAATTAAACTTAAGCTACTCTAAACTACTTTTAAAATTTTGATGTATAGTAACAGAATATTTTTGTGAAAAGTCAAAGAAAGGTTCAATCAGATAGCGGTGTCAATACGCACTTTCAGTATTACACTTTCACACTTAGGAATTACGATGTTGGTCATTATGAATGAAGATCAGAATGTGATAGATCTAGAGATGCTGAAATCTGCACTAAATGATGAATCAGATTTTGAAGTGTGAAGTGATTGATTTAGCTAGGAAGGACCTATTAAATCTAGGAAGATGATTCTTATGCTGAGGAGTTTGGAAAAACTATCAGTAGGGAGGGTCGTTCTGGATAGGGAATTTATGCTAAGAGCTGAAGTTCTAACAAGGTATTCACCATGAAGTGGCTTTTCTCCCAACTTAACACTAAGTTAGTTTCAGTGTATCTCTTTAAAACTTTCTCTAAATGTCCTAGACATTCCTCAAATGTCTTATCGAATATGGAAAAATCGTCCATAAATATCTCAAGAGAACCACCCACCATATCTGAAAAGATAGCCATCATACGACGCTGAAATGTGGCGGGCGCATTACCTAGACCGAACGGCATCCTTCGGTACGCAAAGGTGTCATATGGGCATGCAAATATAGTTTTCTCTTGATCTTCTGGATGGATTGGGATTTGATGATAACTAGAATAACCATCGAGGAAACAATAAAACTTTTGACCTGCTAACTTTTCCACAATTTGATCTATAAATGGTAGTGGAAAATGATCCTTAGAAGTAGCAGAATTGAGTTTTCGATAATCGATGCATACTCTCCATCCAGTTACAGGGCGGGTAGTTATCTTTCCTCCATCTTCGGTGTCAATCACTATGATCCCAGATTTCTTGGGCACAGTTTGGGTTGGACTCAGCCATTTGCTATCAGATATGGGGTCGATTATCCCAACGTCCAACCACTTTAACACTTCTTTCATAACTACTTCCCTTAGATTAGGAGTTAGTCTCCTTTGTGCATCCCGCGCTGGTTTAGCTTCTGGATTAGTATTGATTCAGTGCATACTCAAAGTAGGACTAATTCCTTTTAAATTCACTATAGTCCATCCTACTGCTTCTTTATATTTAATTAACACTTGCAGTAAGGCTTTTTCTTGCGCTTCAGTCAGATCTGATGAGATTATGACAGGCAAAGTGTCATTTTGACCTAACAAAGTGTAGTTTAAATGTACTGGCAGCTCTTTCAACTCTAGAACAGGTGGTTGTTCTATTGAAGGTTTTGCTAATTGAGGCAAATCAGTAGGTAACTTCTCAGTCCTATGGGTTCACGACGGTTGCTTTGATTCTAGCATGGATTCTATAACTACCTCTAATTCATTATAATCATGAGAATTCATCTTAGCTATGTCATGCACAGCAAAGAACAACTGAGTAGTGTCTTTGGTATTGATTAACGAACTATGTTGTTGCGCAAGTTCGTTCACCACGTCGATCAAATAACACTCTGAATCAATAGCAGCAGCATTCGAAGTATTAAACACATTTAATCTTAGTTTGCGATTACCGAAGGCAATATCTACGGCTCCCGTTTTGCAATTAATTTGAGCATTAATTGTAGCTAAGAAAGGTCCGCCTAAGATAATAGGCAATGTTGTTCAGAAAAAACAAATTTTTTAAAAAATAATTTGGTTAAAATATTTTATAAACTCAAATCAAATAAATAAATTGATGTATAATGCCTAAATAAGTACAATAATGATCAAATTACAATAATGACCATGAAATAAAAAGGCCAAGGGATATTCCAAAGTGTACCAACATACTCAAATGTTGGTACATCCGGGTGTGACGATAGCTGTCTAGTTTTGTTATTGATATCATGACTGTGTATGATGTTTACATTTGCATGGTAAGTTCTAGACTATCATATTAAGTTCAAAGACAAGTTCAAAGGAACAAGTTCAAAGACAAGTTCAAAGGAACAAATTGTATAGAAGTTCAAAGAAGATGGCCCGAACAGTCTGTTGATACACCCGATGTGACAATAGTTGTCTAGTTTCGGTATTCATAGTCTCTGAATCTGATAGTCTATTACGATCAATGAACAACAGCTAGAAGCTATCGTCAAGGGGGAGTCTGTTGATACATCCGGTGTGACGATGGCAGTCTAGTTTTGTTATTGATATCATGACTGTGTATGATGTTTACATTTGCATGGTAAGTTCTAGACTATCATATTAAGTTCAAAGACAAGTTCAATGGAACAAGTTCAAAGACAAGTTCAAAGGAACAAGTTCAAAGACAAGTTCAAAGGAACAAGTTTAAAGATAAGTTCAAAGGAACAAGTTCAAGACAAGTTCAAAGGAACAAGTTCAAAGAGATGTTCAAAGGAAAAAGTTCAAAGACAAGTTCAAAGGCAAGTTCATAGGAACAAGTTCAAATATAAGTTCAAAGACAAGTTCAAGAATAAGTTCTAAGGGTAGAGTTTGAACTTAGTGAGAAGAAGTTCATGAGGAGCGTCTTCACGAACTTGTCGTCTATATATTGAACTATTCATTGTGAAATCAGGGATCTTTGACGGCTCAGAGGTTCTGACGAACTTGAGAGCAAACAGAGCATCCGGGTGAACGAAACTTTTGCAGAATTCGATAAAGGATTAAGGCGGAGGCGATCTAGTGTTCGTCTATCATTGTGTGTGTCTCTGTGTTCCGTGTGTGTGGTCTATCCGTCAAGCCGCTAACGAGGATTCCACACTCATTGGAAGGTGTCGCGTCAAGATAGGATCCGTAGGAAGGCGACCTTACATGTGGTATCAGAGCCATTAGGGTGTTTTTGGTGTTCTTCGTGTTCATAAAAAACATCTGTGGTTTCTTGGCGTTTTTGGACGGAAAAATCACTTTTTGGTTAGTTTTTCGAGTTTTACAAGCAAGATAACCGAGAAAAGTTTGCATTAGTTCATCTTTTTGGTCGAAATCAATATTTTTTGACATAAAAATATCGGTTTAAACTGAAAACTTTAAAAAATCGAACTTGCGGCCGTTTTTTGAACTTGCGGCGCTCGAACATAGGGGGTATTAGGGTTTATTCGAATTTGTCAGAAAATTTGAACTTGTCAGAAAATATGCTCCTCTCGAACTTGATTTAGGGTTTCATTCGAATTTAGCTGAGATTCGAACTTGTTAGCATTCGAATTTGTCAGATTTCGAATTTGTCAGAAATCTCGAACTTGTCAGACCTTCGAATTTGTTGATTTCGAACTTAAAAAATTTCGAGTTTAATTTTTAACGAATTTAATTTTAAACTAATTCGAACTTACCTAAGTTCGAAAGGGTGTATTTTAAATTAAATTACCAAAGTTCAAAAACAAAAAGTTTAGAAAGGATGTGAAGTTTGCAAAATTTTATTGAAATGGATCGTGAGGTCGGCAAGGCAAATTCTCCGCCAAAGTTAATGAAATTGGAAGATTATTATTGGTGGAAGGATAGGTTCGCCAATTTTGCTCGTTTCAACGATATGCGAATGTGGATTTGTATCGATGAGGGATATATTCCACCTATGCAAGAGTTTGAAGGTCGTCAAAGAGTCTTAACATATCAAAATATGAAGGATGATGATAAGAAACTTTATGAGGCCGAGAACCGAGCTTTCTCGATTATCCGTATGGCGTTACCTCAAGAAATTCTACACACCTTGAGAAATCATAGGATTGCTAAAGAGCTATGGGATGCTCTAGAGAAAAGGTGTGAGGGAAATCCAAGGGTACGCAAGGGAAGGACCGAGATGTTGAAACAGCAGTTCGCCATTTTCAAAGCATTGAAAACCGAAAAGCTGGATGAGACAAGAACAAGATTCTATCATCTGCTGACAGAGCTGGATAATCACAATGTTGATTATCGAGAGACTGAGAAGATAGAGAAGCTTCTTGATGCTTTACCAGCGAAGTGGGAAATGTACATAGCGTTTATCAAGCATGATGAAGAAAAAATTGAGACTCTTACTCTAGAAGGAGTGATAGGAACGCTGAGGGCATACAACTTTCAGATACAGAAGAAGGAGACAGAGTATGATCAGGTACAAGATCCTGAGATGTACTTTGGTAAATCTAAACCATCTAATTCTAGTGTACCTAAGTCTGAAGCCACAGCATTTTATTCTGGAGAACAAGAAGGCATACCAAGAGAAGCAGAAGAATCTTATGATAGGGCCTTTCTGGGTTATTCAAATATGGATGATCAGCCACTGGCATCTACTTCAGGATCATCGTCTCAGGGATACACAAAAATGCCAATGAGTGCTAAAACTGCAGAGGAGCAACTGTAGCTTCTAGCATCGTTCGTAGCAGCTTACGGGAATTGTATTCAAGGGAAAATAAATGATCCAGCTCTGTGGGAAGAAGATTATGATTAGGTGGATCCGGATGACTTGGAGCAAATGGACCTACAATGGCAATTGGCTATGGTCACACAGAGATTGAAGAGGTTCATGAAAAGAATGGGAAGAAATCTAAGTGTGAACAATGTAGGATTCGATAAGTCAAAAGGTAGGTGTTATAACTGTCAGGGGTTGGGACACTTTGCGAGAGAGTGTCAAAGAACTAAGATGGATAATCATCAAAACTCGGGACGTCAGTATTTAGCCAGTTCAAGGAATCAGAGATTAGGGAATCAGGATTCAGTGACAGGTTTACTTACTAATGTGGGGTCTAACAAACAGTTAGATGGCACATATGATTGGAATATACATCTAGAGGCGAATACTAGGGCTTTCATGGCCGAAGTGACAGAAACAGATATGGGAGCAGAAGAGGAATAGAAAGAGGATACGCAACAGTCTAACTCAGATCCTTCGGTGCCGGAAATTACTGAGGAGCTGACTACTTTGGAGTTTGCAGCTCAGATGGACAACATCGAATCTAGTCGGAAGAAGGTAACTCTGAACTTTTTTACTTTTCGTGATTTATGTATTTCTTTGAATGATAAATTGACTTTAGTACTAGAAACACATTCATCTATGACTGCTCAAATTGAATCGTTAAAATCAGATAACGCTACTTTATTAGACATTAAGGAAGATCTTCAGGCCAAACTGAGAAATGATGCTCAAGATTTAATAGTTCTGAATGACAAATTAATCAAAGTGTCAGGAATGAACTAATTTATGAGCATGTAGAGTCACTAACAAAAGAGATCTTTCTTAAAGATATAGAATTAGCTGAGTCTAGGGCTAAGCTTGCTGAGACAAATAGCAACCATGTACCTACTCTTCAGGATGAGACCAAGGATATGGTTAAATCAGAGGTAGTCAAGGTAACTGAGTCTTCTAAAGTATCTTCAACTACTCCTCAGGTTAGACAAACGGTACAGCGTGTTCAATCTAGTTGTAAGCCAAAACTAGAAGAAAAAAACACTGTAAGTAATAATAACAAAGGGGAGTTAAACCAAGCCGTTGATACAAACAATCAGGGCATTAGTAAGACACCTAAGTCAAAGAGTGCCTATAAGAAATCCATTGACAAGATGTCTTGCTTTAAGTGTCATTAGAAAGGACATGTTGCTTCAGGTTGTCCCTATAAAAAGTCAGAGTCTTCACTAAACATAGGGAAACAAGAGCAGCAAACCTTAAAAACAATGCCTAGTGATACGAGCTGGAGTAGTTCTCAAATTTCTGAGAAGAACTCAATTTTGATGTCACGTCTAGGTAGTCGACAACCACCGGTGTCTCTCAGACAAAATGACGGACTTAGGAATAATTCACCAAATAGATCCCCTAGTCAATCAATGTCTGGCCCCCAATCCATTATTAGGAATAATACACCTAAGAGGAGTCACACTCTAGTTGGGTCTAATTCTCCTAATAGACATAAGACACCAGGTAGAGCCCAGAACTATCAAACTGAGATGTACTATAACAGAAATTATTCAAGGGCTGAACCGCAAAGACCAACCCAAAGGTCGAGAATGGATGTTAATCAGTCAACTCCACAACAGGTTCTCAATCAAAAACCCAAGTCACCTGAAAGGAGAGATGGGTAATTGGAAGAGTTCAAGTTTGTGGATGAGGGTGGTATTACCAAGTCAGTCATGGCTTGGGTTCCCCGTGATAACTAACTTGTCTTGTTTAGTGTGCAGGGGTTATCTACAGGTCCAAACAACAAATGGTTTGACGATAGGGGTGGCACTTGACACAGGACAGGGGTACAAAGGGCTAAACAGCAGACATGCTGTTTGGGTCCTTAGACCAAGTTGAGGACTCCTACGGGAAAAGGGTAAAGCGTGGTAATTGATAACAATGATGGTAAGAACAACTATGCGGATCCTTTCACAAAAACATTTGTTAAGTCACGCTTTGAGTTGTTAGTTCAATTAAATGGTATGCGTAATCCAGAGTAACTTGACCTTAGTAAATTTTCTTTCCTTTTATAGTAAGTTAGTAAGTTAGTTTATTAGCTTTTCTTAAAAGACAAAAAACAAAATAAAAAAGAGAGAAAATTATTAAAAAAATTCAAAAAAAGAGAATATCGAAAAATGAGTTAAGTCTTAGAGTCATAGGTTCAAAGTGACGAAAATTAGCACAGTCGAAACAGTTTCTAAGTGTTAAGATTTCACACACAATGCACCTTAAACTCTAAGTGATACTTTCCTGCTTGATGTGTTGGTAGGCATAATACACAAAGAAAATCTCAAAAGCTAATAATATATTCAAGAAAAAGTCATATGTGTAACTAACTTAGATGTATGGCCAAATGGTCTTAATTCCTATGTTAGAGACATACAGACAATGATTCTAAATGAGGTATGCAAATTTTCTGGGGGATGTATAGCAACATCAAATACATCTTATTGAAAAGAAAAGAAAAGAAAATTTTTAATAAAAAGAGAGAGTCAAAACAAGTTGCTTTGTTGTACGTAAGTAGAGACCTGTCACCTCTATTTTGATTCGAGTTAGCAAGATAAGTCGCTTTGTTGTACGTAAGTACAGACCTGTCACCGCTGTCTTGCTAGCTTTAAAAAAACTTTAAGACAATCTAAGACACTCTGTTGTACGTAAATACAGAACTGTGTCCAACATTTGCCTTTTAAAGAAAATTTGCAATACCGAAAAGTTATAATCATAGTGTGTCTGCCTTGATCATAGAAGTATTTCTAAGTATGGGACACGTAAGATAGTTTCTTGATATATAAAAAGGCCAAGGGATATTCCAAAGTGTAAAATGTTTAAAGGGAAAATCATATTGTAATTTGATCATTATTGTACTTATTTAGGCATTATACATCAATTTATTTATTTGATTTGAGTTTATAAAATATTTTAACCAAATTATTTTTTAAAAAATTTGTTTTTTTGAACAACATTGCCTATTATCTTAGGCAGACCTTTCATAGCTATAATTAATGCTCAAATTAATTGCAAAACGGGAGCCGTAGATATTGCCTTCGGTAATCGCAAACTAAGATTAAATGTGTTTAATACTTCGAATGCTGCTGCTATTGATTCAGAGTGTTATTTGATCGACGTGGTGAACAAACTTGCGCAACAACATAGTTCGTTAATCAATACCAAAGACACTACTCATTTGTTCTTTGCTGTTCATGACATAGCTAAGATAAATTCTCATGATTATAATGAATTAGAGGTAGTTATAGTATCCATGCTAGAATCAAAGCAACTGTCGTGAACCCATAGGACTGAGAAGTTACCTACTGATTTGCCTCAATCAGCAAAACCTTCAATAGAACAACCACCTGTTCTAGAGTTGAAAGAGCTGCCAGTACATTTAAACTACGCTTTCTTAGGTCAAAATGACACTTTGCCTGTCATAATCTCATCAGATCTCACTGAAGCGCAAGAAAAAGCCTTACTTCAAGTGTTAATTAAATATAAAGAAGCAGTAGGATGGACTATAGTGAATTTAAAAGGAATTAGTCCTACTTTGAGTATGTACTGAATCATTACTAATCCAGAAGCTAAACCAGCGGGGGATGCACAAAGGAGACTAACTCCTAATCTAAGGGAAGTAGTTATGAAAGAAGTGTTAAAGTGGTTGGACGTTGGGATAATCGACCCCATATCTGATAGCAAATGGCTGAGTCCAACCCAAACTGTGCCCAAGAAATCTGGGATCATAGTGATTGACACCGAAGATGGAAGAAAGATAACTACCCGCCCTGTAATTGGATGGAGAGTATGCATCGATTATCGAAAACTCAATTCTGCTACCTCTAAGGATCATTTTCCACTACCATTTATAGATCAAATTGTGGAAAAGTTAGCAGGTCAAAAGTTTTATTGTTTCCTCGATGGTTATTCTAGTTATCATCAAATCCCAATCCATCCAGAAGATCAAGAGAAAACTATATTTGCATGCCCATATGACACCTTTGCGTACCGAAGGATGCCGTTCGGTCTATGTAATGCACCCGCCACATTTCAGCGTGGTATGATGGCTATCTTTTCAGATATGGTGGGTGGTTCTCTTGAGATATTTATGGACGATTTTTCCATATTCGATAAGACATTTGAGGAATGTATAGGATATTTAGAGAAATTTTTAAAGAGACACACTGAAATTAACTTAGTGTTAAGTTGGGAGAAAAGCCACTTCATGGTGAAAGAACGGGTTGTCTTAGGTCACATAGTGTCCGAGAAAGGTATGGAGGTGGACAAGGAAAAGTACAATTAATATCTTCACTTCCACCCCCACCAATGTTAAAGGAATAAGATCATTCCTAGGCCACGCTGGTTTTTATTGGCGGTTCGTTAAGGACTTCAGTGAAATCTCAAGACCATTATGTAAGTTTTTAGCAAAAGATGTTGAGTTTAATTTCGACGAAGCATGTATGAAAGCATTTGAGAAGCTTAAATCCAAGTTAACTGAAGCACCAATTCTACAATCTCCAGATTGGTCTCAACCTTTTGAGATCATGTGTGATGCGAGTGATTATGCAGTAGGTGTTGTGTTAGGCCAATGATTAGAGAAGAATGCTATGGTTAGAAAGGGGAGAAGAGAATTGTTATAGCAGCAGTTTGCAATCTTCAAAGGGCTGAAAAATGAGACTTTGGATGATATAATCACAAGGTTCTACCATCTGTTGACTGAACTTGACAACCACAGTGTTGAATATCAAGAAACATAAAAGATGGAGAAGCTTCTACATGCTTTACCAGCAAAGTGGGAGATGTACACTGCACTAATAAAGCATGATGAAGAAAAGTTTGAAACTCTAACTCTGGAAGAAGTCATTGGGACTTTGAGAGCCTACAACTTTAAGTTACAGAAGAAGGAGAGAGAGTTTGAACAAGTACAGGATCCTGAAATGTACTTCGGAAAATCAAAGTCATCAACTTCTAGTGAACAAAAGACGGGGGCTACTGCATTCTCTTCTAGTGAAGAAGGTATACCAGTTGAAGATGAAGAATCTAGTAGTGGGTCATTCTTAGGTTTTTATAAACTGGAAGATAAACCACATCACTCAGGATCAACCACTCAAGGTCATACCAAGATGCCTATAAGTGTTAAATCAGATAAGGAGCATCTAAATCTCCTAGCTTCGTTTATAGCAGCATATGGCAATTGCGTCCAAGGTAAAAGCAATGATTCAGCTATCTGGTAGAGGTCTACGATTAGGTAGATCCGGATGATTTAGAACAAATGGACCTACAATGGCAACTGGCGATGGTAACGCAGAGGGTTAAATGGTTTATGAAGAGAACGGGTAGAAATCTGAGTATGAGCAATAATGTTGGATTTCATAAGTCAAAGGTAAAATGTTACAACTGTCAAGGGTTGGGACATTTTGCTAGAGAATGTCAGAGACCAAAAGTTGAGAACTATCAGAATCAGAATCAGGGTAGACAGAATTCGGGTAGTCAGGGAATCAAGCAGCAATAGCTGGTCTGTTAACAAATGTATCTTCTAACAGAGACAACTAGACGGGACTTATCATCGGAGTATTCATCCGGAGTCTAATGCCAAAGCTTTTATGGCTGAGGTAACTGAGACCGATGAAAGAGATTAAGCAGAAAAGGGGGACACCCTGAAGTCCGATTCAAATTCTTTAATGTTGGAAAAATCTGAGGAGCAGACCACTCTGGAGTTTGCGGCTTAAATGGCCAACGTGGAATCAAATCGCAAAAAGGTATCTCTTAACTTTTCTACGTTTCAAGATTTATGCGTTTTATGCGCTACATTAAATGATAGATTGAACTTAGTGCTAGAAACACATACAACCATGACAGCTCAAATCCAATCCTTAAAATCAGAAAATGCTAGTTTGTTAGATATTAAGGAAGATCTTAGGGCTAAGATGAAAGCCGATGCTCAAGATGCCGTAGCTCTAAAAGATAAACTGAGTGAGCAGTGTGTTAGAAATGAGCTAATTTATGAGCACATAGAGGCCATGACCAAAGAAATTTCCTAAAAAGATAAAGAATTAGCAGAGGCTACGGTTAAAGTTGCAGAGTCAAATAGTAAACTTGAAAAGTTTACGAACTCATCCCTGAATCTAGGCAAAATCTTAGACGGGCAGAGACGATCTAAGAAACTAGTGGGCCTAGGATATCAGGATAGTCCTCCATTGTTCAATAATAACCATGTGCCTCTACCTCAGGATTAGACCACAGAATCGGTTGAATCAGGGGAAGCAACTAGAACTAAGACTGAAAAGACATGAACAACTAAGGTGTCAACAGCAACCCCTAAGGTTAAGAAAACTGTTAAGTTTGTGCAGTCTACTAGTGACACAAAACTAGAAGAGGCAAAAACTGTAAGTGATAATAACCAAGTGGTTGTAAACACTTTAGTTGAAACAAAAGAACTGGACGCTAGTGAGACTCCTAAGTCAAAGGGTACCTATAAAAAGCCTATTGACAAAATGTATTGTTTTAGATGTCATGACAAAGGTCACGATGCTTCTAGTTGTCTCTATAAGAAAGTAGAGTCAACAACGACTTTAAGGAAACCAGAACAACCAGCCTTAAGACAAGTGCCTACTACTGCAACTACAAGTAGTTCTCAAAACACTGAGAAGATCTTGAATGCAACAACACGTGTAGGTGCTAAGCAAATACTGGTATCAGTCAGACAGAATGATGAACTAAGGACAAATTCACCGAATAGAGTCCCTAGTCAATCTAGGTCTTGACCACAACTAGTCTTTAGGAGTACTACCCCTAAGGAGAGTTATACTCCAGTTAGGTCATATACCCCAAACAGACATCAGACACCAGGAAGAGCCTAGGGATATAACAGTGCAATGCACTATAACAGAATTTATTCTAGGGCTCCATAGCAAATGCAAACCTAAAGGCCAAGAGTGAACATTAATCACTCAGCTCCACAACAGGTTCTTAATCAAAAACCCAACTCACCTGAAAGTAGAGATGGGTATTTGAAAGAGTTCAAGTATGTGGACGAGAAAGGTATTGCCAAGTCAGTTATGGCTTGTGTTCCCCGTGATAACTAACTTGTTTTCTTTCATGTGTAGGAGTTAAATACAGGTCTAAACAACAAATGGTTCGTAGATAGTGTTTTCTCTCGTCACCTGACTGGGGAAAGAAGTCTACTGACATCATTTGCTGGGAATAAAGGAGGTAATATCACTAGAACAAGAGTAGTCACTAATGGGACGATCACTCTTGATCAAGTCTATCATGTAGATAAACTTGATCACAATCTCATTAGTGTATCTCAGATCTGTGATAAGAAAAATTCAGTCATCTTTACTGAAAAAGAAGCGTTAGCGCTTAAGACGGGATTCAAGATACCTGAAGAGTGGATTATGATGAGAGCCCCAAGGGTGAATGATCTGTACATGATGGACATGAATGTAGCAGAGTCATCGATGGGAACTATTTATCTTTTACCAAACGCTTCAAAGTCTGAATCATTGATGTGGCACAGACGTATGGCAAACTTGCACCTAAGGAAGATGATCTTCATCACGAAAAATGGCCTTGTGCAAGGTGTTCCACTGAAGAGTTTTCAGTTTGAGGACAAGTGTGTACCGTGTAAAAAGGGAAAACAACATAAGAAGTCACGCAAGTCAAAAACTCAAAACTCAATCGCTTCCACCTTCGATTTGCTGCATATGGATCTCTTTAGTCCAATCAACAAAAGGAGTATAGGTGGTAGTTGGTTCTGTTTAGTTATTACTGATGATTACTCACGTTTCTCTTGGGTTTTCTTTATAGGTACGAAGAACGAGACAGTAGGCACGCTGATTGGGTTCTTAGACCAAGTCGAGATCTCATACAGGAAAAGGGTAGAACATGTCAGGACTGATAACGGAACAGAGTTTAAAAATGACGTAATTGGTGTATATTACCTAACTAAGGGCATAGTGCATAGCCACAACAAAATAGGATGGTAGAACGTAAGAACAGGACTTTGATTGACCAGCAAGGAATATGCTCCGAATTCAAAGCTTCCTACCATGTTTTCGGTTGAGGCAATGAATACCGCTTGTCATGTTTTAAACAGAGTCCTTATTGTTAAATCACTGAACAAAACCTGTTATGATGTTCAGAATAAAAGACCACCAAATTTAACTGGCTTTGAACCGTTTGGGGTGCCATGTACTTTATTAAAAACAAAACATCAACCTAAGTTCGGTGAGAAGGCTGACGAAGGACAATTCCTAGGTTGTGTCGCAAACTCACCAAACAATAGGGTCTTAAATAAAACTACAGGTACAGTTGAAATTGTGTTTAACATTCATGTCACAAGTTATTCACACGAACCCCAAACCGGTCCAGAATGGTTATTTGATTATGACTCTGTGTTTGAATCATTTAACATTCCGTCTAGTAGAAATGCAGAAACTGTGGAAAAAACTTCTCGTCTTTAAATCTTAACGATGACGGTAGAGTATTTCCTAATATGAGCATTCCCACGACATCTGAGACTACATCGACAAAAGACGGGTCCTCGACAAATCAAGAGCCTTTGTTGCCTACGGATGAAAATCAGACAAACAATTCAGCCTCAGAAGACAGTGATCACGAGGAGAATGTTCAGTCTGAAGTTACACCTCCATTAGGCAAAATAGGATCAAATTTGGGAGATAACCTTCAGGTCGATGCAATCGAAACATCAAGGGTAAATAACGATCTTCCAACTGAGGACATCATTGGGAATCCACATGCCGGTGTGAGAACTAGGAGTAGTGTGAATAGTAACACAATACTGTTATCGATGATCAACGACTCCGAGGCATTTCACACGTGTTTATACTTGTGTTTCATTTCACAAGTAGAGCCAAAGAATGTTCAAATGGCTCTGAAGGATAATTCTTGGGTTCAAGCTATGCAAGAGGAACTGTCACAGTTCAGAAAGCTTGAAGTGTGGGAGTTAGTGCCTTTGCCTCGAGGAAAAGTTGCTATAGGGACCAAATGGCTCTTTAAGTGCAAACAGGACGATCGGGGCATAGTTACTCGTATCAAGGCAAGACTCGTGGTCAAAGGGTTCAACCAGGAAGAAGGGATAGACTATAACGAAGTGTTTGCACCAGTGGCGAGGCTTGAGGCTATTCGATTGTTTCTAGCATTCGTGTCCTTCAAAGGGTTCAATGTATATCAATTAGACGTCAGGAGTTCCTTATTGTACGGAATAGTGAAGGACTTGTTGTATGTCGAGCAACCGCCAGGGTTTACTGATCCCAAATATCCCGACAGAGTATATAGATTCGATAAGGTCGGTATGGATTGCATCAGGAACCTAAAGCATGGTACGAGACACTGTATACTTACCTATCAGACAATGGGTTTGAGAGAGGGAGAATTGATAGTACACTATTCGTTAAGAGGAAAGGTGAAGATTTTATATTGGTACAAGCTTACGTGGACGATATCGATCATCTTTGGGTCGTCTAATGAACAAATGTGCAAGGATTTTGAGAAGGTCAAGCTAACCCAAAGGAGATGCGCATGAAAGCTGTGAAGCGGATTCCGAGATACCTGAAGTCGAAACCGAAGCTACGAATTTGGTATCATGCTAATGGAGATCTGGAATTTGAAGCCTACACGGATTCAGACTATAGAGGGTGTAGCTTGAACAGAAAGTCAACAATGGGTGGTTGTCAGTTCCTTGATGGGAGATTGGTGTCCTGGCAATGCAAGAAACAAACTTCGGTAGTCGTATCAACGTGTGAGGCCATACATTACAAAACATTTAATTTGTTTTGATGTGTTCAGAAACGTTCTCGGACTCAGCTAAATCATCGAATGTGATGTTCACACTCTCATTGACTGTTCTAGTCCGTTTGTTGTACACTCAGTAGGAGGCTGAGTTGTTTGAGTATCCGTTAAATACTGCTTCATCTCCTTTGGCGTCGAACTTACCGAGATTATCTTTGTCGTTTAGGATGTAACACCTGTAACCAAAAACACGGAAGTGTTTGACATTAGGTGTGCGTTTATTAATAATCTCATAGGTGTTTTGCCAAACCGTTTGTTGATGATGGATCAGTTTTGTGTGTAACACGCAGTGTCCACGACTTCAGCCCAGAATTGAAGAGGCAGCTTTGAGTATATGATCATGGAACGAGCTGCTTCAACCAGAGTTCGATTTCGTCGTTTGACGACTCCATTCTGTTCAGGAATTCTGGCAGTGGAATATTGGTGGGAAATACCGACGGAATCTAGGAATTCGGTAAACTCCTTGTTTTTGAACCCAGTACCGTTGTCTGTGCGGATGGTTTGGGCTTGAAGTTGGTGATTTACTTGGGTCTGCTTCAGAAAGTAGATGATCAGTTCTGGCGTCTCATCCTTCGTGCGTAGGAACTTTACCCTAGTGTAGCGTGAGAAATCGTCGACCATCACCAGTATGTAGTTCTTGACATTGATGCTCTGAATGCGATTGGACCACACAAATCCATATGGATAAGCTCCAGAGGTTTTCTAGTGTTGGGGACTAGCTTCGGTTTGTGTGAGGCTTTCTGGATCTTACTCTTTTCACAAGCTGCACATAGTTGATCTTTGTCGAACTTTAGTTCCTGTAGACCTTTGACGAGTTTGTCGGATACGAGCTTGGTTATGTTCTTGAAATTTAGATGAGAGAATCTCTTGTGCCATAACCAATACTGTTGAGATGAGGCCTTGGACAGGAGACATATCGACTTGTTGACCTTGACTTTTGAAAGATCGATGGTGTATATGTTTGACCATCGAGTGCTGACGAATATCTCTTTACCCGTTGGAGATCGAATACTTTATCGTGTGGCTTTGAAGGATACCTCAAGTCCTTTATCACAAAGTTGGCAAATACTAAAGAGATTGTGGCCAAGACCTTGGACATAGGAGACTTGAGTTATCTTTAGATTTTCCATTTTGAGATCTACAGAACTGCAGATTCGAGCAACACCATTGTTACCGAATTTCACCAAACCACCATCAGTTGACGTGTAGTTGGACAGAAGATCTTGTCGGCCAGTATGTGCCTCGAGCATCCAGAGTCTAGAATCCACACACTGTTTTCCTGAAAGCACAATACAGAGCAGTGTGTGAAGATTTGAAGAGCAGGTTTTGAACTGGGTGTTTAAAAGCCGTTGAAAAAGAAGAATGGGTCCTAACCGAGGTGATTAGAAGTCATTGTTTTCAAGACAGTTAACTGACTTTTGGTACCCAGATTGTTCGGAATTTGAGTCCAGATTGGTTAGCGTTTGTGTTAGGGTTCTTAATGGGAGAACCACCACTGGTCTTAAAGATAGTGCACTTAATGTCGTCGTTTGCAGATATGCTATTTTTAGGTACCCAGATAGACTTATATTTAATAGGCCTGTTAGTTTCCTTGTTGACCTTATGTTTAAGTTTGCGGCGACGTCTATGTTTAAGTATAGGAGCATAATTTAACAATGTAGGTCTAGACAAACTTTTGGAAAATTTAAACAACTGATCAAATGAGTATGCATTAATTGGAATAACATTCAAACCATTACAATCATTCAAAACAGTACTAGAACGAAAATCAACCACAAGTTTATCTTTTATTACATTGGAAATTAAAAATTTTGAAGAATGAAAAGATGCTCCGTGACTCTTGACTTTAGATGCCGTCTTTTGAGGTGTGCCCTTTGGTCTTACTCAATTTTCTGAAATGAAACAAACATGTGTTTTAGCTTTTGCAGATTTAGAGTAACTAGACTGTGTGTGCGATGTCTGTTTCCGGGACTCTGTTTGCCTTTATTGCTAGAGGCAGTGGAATTCTCGGGAACAAATTTAGAAGTGTTGCCAACATGTTCTATGATAGGTACGATCATCGGGGCTTTTCCATTCTTTATTTCTAAGAGTTGTTGTTGTCTTAGAATTGTTTTTGTGTCGCTGGCAGGAGTTAAAATTATCGCCTTAGAGTTGTTAGAGACGGAAACATGTTTTTCTAAATTATATTGATTAGAAATGAGTTGAGATTCTAATCCCTTAATTGTGGCTAGAAGTTGATCTCGTTCTTTCTCAAATGAGTTGGCATCAAATTTGAAATTTTGTTCTCGAACAGAAAACTGGCGTCTTGCCTCATTAAACTCATTTTCTTTCTTTAAAAAATTGTTTCTATCTGAATCAAATAACTCTTTGGTTTCTTTTAACGTTAACTCAAGGTCATGGAATTTATCATTTTGCAATGAAGGGTCAGCCATTGAAGAATTTATTCGAGCAATTTCGGATTTAGATCTGATATTTTATTTGTAAAATCTATCGGTTCTCGCTCAAAGTCTCATGTTGCATTTTCCAATTTCTGTTTTAGATCAGAAGCCTGATGTTCAAGAGTAGAATATGGTACATATTAACGAGGTTTTGGCAAGTTCGGATCAAGTGAGATCTCTTTTGGTTATGCAAATTCATCTTCTCGAAATGTTTTATCTAATTTTCCTTGAACAGAATCATAATTTAACCAGTTATAAACAAATTTAATTTCTTTTCTTTCAGGTCTGACTCGTTTTTCTTCTTCTTTGGTTAACACAATTGTCATGGTTTTGTGATAAAGCATTTTAAAACCGCGACCCATGGTCAGAACATCATACATAGGATCATGTTGTATGTTGACCATTTCGTGCATTACTCCATGACTGGTATATCCTAAGTCGTCTTTAGACGTCAACGCTCTAGGTTTGTACATGTTAATGATTTGATCAGTTTGACCACGTTTATAGAACCTATCTTCCATGTCTTTGAGTTTTTCGTCTAATTTTGTTTTCTCAGCCAGGACATAGTGATAGTTATAATCACTGTGGGTTTTTTCAGACTTAAGCACTTGATGATCGTATTCTAATTTTGCCAATTTAGTAGTTACTTCCATCGTTATACTATTAGTCTTAGATAGATCTGCCTGTAACCCTAAAATATTTGTTTTCAAATCAGATGTTTCATTTCGAGCATCCCGAAGGGCAGTTTGACAAACCTTTAGCTAACGGCCGCTTTACGCAAAACATTTAGTTCAGCAAGGAATTCTTCGGGAATAGAGGTTATAACTTGCGAATAAAGCTAAGGCACGGAAAAATAGTTTAAAAAATAACAAGGAAACACACAACTTAGTTATATCTGAGAGTTGTAACTCTCGGATGATGAACAGTTCATGAATGCAACAAATTTCATAAAACAGAAATTAAGCACAGGTCTGAGTGATTTTTGAATCAAATATACTTTCTTTCACGAATTTGTGATTAAACAGTAAGATGTTTACCCGAAGGAATAAAGTATCAAACGAGATTTCACCACAAACAGTAAATTTTGAATTCAAAGATCAAACATAGGGATTCTTCGTAGAACACGAAGAACATTCAAGAACAATAACAATTTTTCAGAAAAATGCAGAATTTTTAATGAAAAATTTTGAAAATCAAAGATTTATAAACACTTTTAAACCAATCTTTTGGCTCTGATACCAATTGTAATTCCCATTATAAGAAGCATTCATTAAACATTCATTCATAAGATCGATAATATTATAAGCATGAAGAACCATATGAATATAATGAAGAACAATACGAACATTCAAGTTTAGATAAACCCTAATTGCTTTCCAATTCTACGTACGTACAATGCTTTCAACGACTTGAACTACTACAAATGAAAACCTAAACAATCTATTTATAAGAAAGTAAATGGATCCAAACTATCCATACCCATGGGTTGACCTTTAGGTCATTTAACCCATTTACATAGAACTTTGAAACCTTACAAAATGAAGACAAAACTAAGTTTCATTTATTACAATATAAACCCTGAAACTATCACAACTCTATATCTAACAAATTCAGTTCCTGCTCGCATTCTCTTTGATTCTGGAGTCAATCGTTCGTTTGTCTCCACTTCATTCGCACGTCAACTTAACATGCCCACGTCGAATTTACAATTCGTACTTGATATTGAAACTGCTAGCAACATGTTACTTAAGGCTGATAAAGTATATAGGAATTGTATAGTACACATAGAAGATGTAGTATGCAACTGAGACTTAATTCCCATGGAATTCAGGGAGTTTGATGTTATCATGGGTGTGAACTGGCTTGTCCATAATGAGGCTCAGATAGTGTGTAAGAAAAGGATGATCAAGATTACTACCCTCAACGGTCGCGACATATGTATTTATGATGAAAGACAAAAAGGCGACCTATGCCTTATTTTCGTTGCTAAAGCCCGAAAGCACGTTGCTAAGGGTTGTTCTGCCTATCTGGCCTACTCTGTTGATGCAAAGGTCGAAAATAAACTTCTTTCTACCGTTCCAATCGTCTCAGATTTTCAAGATGTCTTTCCAGAATAAATCTCGGGATTGCCACCAGAAGTTCAGGTGGAATAATACATCGATCTTGTTCCAGGAGCTGCTCCTATAGCAAAAGCTCCATATCGTTTGGCCCCTGCAGAAATGCAGGAGATGAGAAACAGTAATAGAAGCTACTTGATAAGGGTTTCATACGCCCAAGTTCTTCTCCCTGGGAGCTCCTGTTCTATTTGTCAAAAAGAAGGACGACACATTGCGTATGTGTATTGACTACCGCGAGCTCAATAAGGTGACCATCAAGAACAAATATCCACTGCCCCAAATTGATGATCTCTTCGACCAGTTGCAAGGTGATAGTTATTTCTCGAAGATTGATCTCCGATCAGGGTATCATCAACTTAAAGTTCACATCGACGATATTCCTAAAACGTCTTTAAGATTTCATTACGGACATTACGAGTTTTTGGTGATGTCGTTCGGTCTTACAAACGTGTCGGCTGCTTTCATGGATTTCATGAATAGAGTATGCCGGATGCTTGATAAATCTGTCATTGTTTTCATCGATGACACACTTATCTATTCGAAGACCAAGGAAGATCATGCAACGCATTTAAGAGAATTGCTAGAGTTGCTGTGAAAATAGCGACTTGTAAACTCTTGTTAACTTTTCTCCACCTCAACGTTTTATTCAGATCCAATTTTTGGGGCACGTGATATCTGGTGTTGGTATTGCGTTGATCCCGCAAAGATCGAGGCTATCCAGAACTGGGAATCTCCACAAACTGCCTTAGAAATTCGCAGTTACTATTGCTGATTCATCAAAGACTTCTCCAAAATAGTTGTTCCTCTTACCAAACTCACTCGTAAGAACGCAACTTTCACTTGGGAAGAGGAACAACACGCGACATTTGAAAAGTTGAAGAAGCTATTAAGAGCTCCAGTTTTGGCCCTGCCACAGGATAACCAAGACTTTATAGTCTATACTGATGCATCAGGCATGGGATTAGGAGCAGTGTTGATGCAACGAGGAAATGTCATAGCATATGCTTCTAGATAACTCAAGCCTCATGAGAAAGACTACTCTACTCACGACTTGGAGTTAACTGCTATGACATTTGCTCTGAAACTCTGGAGACATTACCTATATGGGACTAAATGTCAACTCTACACTGACCATAAGAGCTTGAAGTATATATTCTGTTAGAAGGACTTGAATATAAGGCAACGAAGATTGTGACTGTGAAATTTTGTATCACCCAGGAAAGGCAAATGTGGTTGCTATTGCCTTAAGTAGAAAGGCTTACTGCAACGCCTATTGTTAGGCCTTATCTTCAACAATACTGACGTCAATCATCATTGATGATGTAAGGGCTGCTCAGCTGCAGGCTTTAAAGGAGGAGAATGTTAAAGATGAAAATGTCAGAATTCAGCTACTATTAATAAAAGATGATGGAACTGGGTTAAAGGGTGTATACGGAAAAATATGGGTTCCTATGTACGAAGGCATGCGCAAAGAAATTCTAGAGGAAGCCCATCAATCAAAGTTTTCTATTCACCCTGGTAGCACAAAAATGTACAATGATTTGAAGGCCGATTTCTGGTGGCCGGGGTTGAAAAGAGATGTCGGGCAATATGTTGAGAGATGCCAAATTTATAGATAAGTTAAAGCTGAACACCAACAACCCTATGGTAGCTTGCAACCTCTTCCTATTTCAGATTGGAAGTGGGACCATATTACTATGGACTTCATTACTAAGATACCCAAGACTCGTTGTCAGCATGATTCCATTTGGGTCATTATTGACCGTCTAACCAAATCTGCACACTTTATACCCATTAGAGAAACCTACTCCTTGGATCGGTTGGCCCAAATATACTTCAATGAAATCGTCCCAAGGCATGGTGTGCCCAAGTCTATTGTTTCTGACCGAGACAGTAGATTCATGTCTAATTGCTGGGCTGCTTTACTAATGGGTCTTGGTACTCATATCGTTATGAGTACCGCTTATAGACCCCAGACTGACGGACAAAGTGAAAGGATAATTTTGACTCAAAAAGACATGTTGAGGGCATGTATCATGGATTTGGGAGGTAACAGGGATGATCACCTTCCTCTACCTGAATTCTCATACAACAAAAGTTACCACTCTACCATTAAAATGGCACCGTTCAAGTTCCTGTATGGGAGGAAGTGTAGGACTCCCACTTACTGGAGGGAAACAGGGAAAACTCCTATAGCTGGGCCAGCTCTTCTACAAGAAATAATGAGAAGATTCAGCTTATCTTGCTAAGACATCCTCTTTACTTAGAAATATAAGATAACACCAAGATCGACATACAACCTAATAATTAACATATGATTAAAATTTTCAAACATAAAACAGTTTTAAGTAGCTCCACAATAAAGTAGGAATAATGTATAAAACTACAGTGTTATAGGCTAACTATTACAACATCCTTGATTGATTTCAAAGAATAATATCCCAGCCCCAAAGCTATAACATCCTCAATGTACCAAGAAACTTCTAAAGTCATCGGGAATTGAAATGAATGCCTAAGTAGAAGCTCCAGCTACACCTTTTCCTTTTCCTGAAAACGTTGAAAGTCAACGGGTAAGCTATGGCTTAGTGAGATAACAGATTAGTCATCAACATATATTTATTTACAAACTAATGTGAAAATGGGCAGTGTAAGCCCCATAACAAGTATTCACCAGGCAGTGCAAGCATGGAGTTTGGCAGTTCAAGAATGCTGATCGGGGATGTGAAAAACCTTACCAGGAAAGTGTATGGGATGATCAGTCCCTGATAGAGAGCCTGCTGTCAGGCCCAGTCCAGGTCGCATCAGATTATGAACTGAAATCATTATAGAACATGATCTCAGTGATGCACTTTCAATTGAACGCTGGCTACATGTTTTTCACATGTCAAGTACGAGTGTGCATCAATACAGTGAATCATATGTGTGTGCCAAATGATATATTTTGAACAACAAGAACATGCCATTGACATATGAAATATGAGTGCAAATACAATAAATGTTTGAATATTAATCTATTACTCATAGTGGTTTTACTCAGTGCAATTTGGCTCTGAATCAATGTGTCTTAGTCAACACCACAAAGATCTTTTAAGTCAGTGTAATAGTATATCAATATTAGTATCTGCTTAAACTTAATTTTAGAAATTTAAATTGAAATGATCTGAAATTCGGATCACAACGGGATTTGGATGGACCGGAAATTCGGGTGGTCCGAGATCCTCTACTTATCATTTACATTTTGTACAATTCATCCGAAATTCATGTAATGACTTGTGAATTTTTGAAGTTTCCATCCGAGATTCACTTTGATCTGAAACTCGGATATGAACCGAACTCGGATGGATCTGAGATATGTTCATCAGACCCGAGTTCATAGTTATATATTTCTAAACTTTTGGTCAATTTATGCATGTTTTGTGACTGAAAACTATTGATATAAACTAAAATATACTCTTTTAACACTTTTGAACTTAAAACATAACATGAATATACCAATTCAGCCCCATTTTCTTCACTGTCGATGAACACACACACTAAAACACATAGTGATTTCCAAAATCATACTTAGAATCTGAATTTGAATCTGAAATTTGGTATACAACATCCCTCATGCTCGATTTAAACATATCTTCAAGAATATATAACATGCAATAAGATCTATATCTTAAATCTGTGATTCGGCCCTTCACAAAACCGAACACAAAACTCCAAAAATCGTAACTGTGAGTAAATATTACCTAAAATCGACGGTTGTACAAGCTATAGTTCCTTCCTAGTAGCTTGAATCCAGATTTTTAGCCTTCAAATCCAAAATTTTTGTGTTTTTGGTTTGTAGAAATGGTGAAAGAAACCCATGGTGAAAGAAACCGTGGGTTTCTTGTGAGAGAAAAAGAGAGAGACGGTGGGTAGAGAGGGGGAGTGTGTTTGTTGAAAATGCACGGTCACACACATATATTTTCATCCATTTTTATTGAAATTTAGCCTTATTTAAACATTACACCCCTCTACTTGTATTTTCTCATTTGCACCCTTTTTTAACATCTAAGTCGGTTACTTGTTGTTATGCTTTCTCAAAAAACTACAATGAGGATTTCTCCTCATTATTTTTAATTTTTAAATTTGTAAACAGAATTTGCTTAACCGAAATAATAATTCCATTAATACGTTAATTAAGTCTTAAATTGTAAATTACATATGCATTTAAATTAGGGATGATACAGCATGGGCTGCGCCACGCTTATACTTCGTCCGCGAAGTCATGCTGCGCCAAACATACTTGGGTACTTAGTCTTCATGTCCTCATCAGACTCCCAAGTGTGATTAGCTCCCCTGTGATGCTTCCACTTATTTAGCACCATCTTGACTTCTTTGTTTCGGAGTTTCTTGACTTTTGTCTCAAGTATGCACTCCGACTCATTAATAAATCTTAGTCGTTCGTCAACTTGAATCTTTGAGTGATCAGTCCATGGTTCACTCTCGGGCACCAGAATTTTCCTTAAGTAACCCACGTGAAAGACTGGGCGAACTCCTGATAATTCCTCCGGCAAGTCCAATTCATAGGACTGGTTCCCAATTTTTTCAATTATGCGAAAGGGTCCTACAAATCGAGGAGATAGTTTTCCTCTCTTCACAAATCTTGTAACACCTTTCATCGGAGACACTTTCAAGTACACCCAATCGTCCTTCTAAAATTCTATTGCCTTGTGACGGCGATCGTGATAATTCTTTTGCCGATCTTGAGTCGTTTTCATGTATTGACGAATCAGTTGGATCTTTTCGTTAGTTTCTTGCGGTAGAGCTGGCCCGGCAATAGGAGTTTCTCCTATTTCCCTCCAACAGGTTGGAGTCCTATACTTCCTTCCATATAGAAACCCGAACGGTGCCATTTTGATTGTGGAATGGTATCTATTATTGTAGGAGAACTCGACTAAGGGAAGGTGATCGTCCTAATTACCTCCCAAATCCATGACACAAGCTCTCAACATATCTTCCAAGGTTAAAATAGTCCTTTCACTTTGTCCGTCGGATTGGGGTAAATAGGCAATACTCATAGCGATACGGGTACCAAGACCATTTTGTAGTGCAGCCTAGAAGTTTGAAGTGAATCTACTATCTCGACCAAAAACAATAGACTTGGGCACACCATGTCTTGTGACGACTTCGTTCAAGTAGATTTGAGCTAAACGATTGAGAGAGTAGGTTTCTCTGATAGGTATGAAGTGAGCAGATTTGGTTAATCGGTCAACAATGACCCAAATGGAATCATGTTGACGACGAGTCTTTGGCAACTTGGTGATGAAATCCATAGTAATATGACCCCACTTCCATTCTGGAATACGACTAGGTTGCATACTACCATATGGTTGTTGGTGTTCAGCCTTGACTAAACGGCAAGTTCGACACTTCTCCACAAATTGTCCAACGACTCTTTTCAATCCTGGCCACCAGAAGTCGGCTTTCAGGTCATTACACATTTTTGTACTTCCAGGGTGAATTGAAAAACATAGATTGATGAGATTCGTTTTTAAAATTTCTTCACGCACACCTCCTTACTTAGGAACACATATTCTTCCATACACACCCTTCAATCCAGTTCCGTCATCTTGCATTAATGGCAGTTGAATTCTGACGTTTTCATTTTTAACATTCTCCTCCTTTAAAGCCTGCAATTGAGCAGTTCTTACATCATCGATGATGGTTGACGTCAGCATTGTTGAAGTTAAGGCGTAGCAGTAAGCTTTTCTACTCAATGCATCTGCCACCACATTTTCTTTACTTGGGTGATATAGAATCTCACAATCATAGTCATTAATCAGCTTCATGGACCTTCTTTGCCTCATATTCAAGTCCTTCTGACTGAATACATACTTCAAACTCTTGTGGTCAGTGTAGAGCTGACATTTGGTCCCATAAAGATAATGTCTCCAAAGCTTGAGGGCGAACGTCACGGCAGTTAACTCCAAGTCGTGAGTGGAGTAATCTTTTTCATGTGGTTTTAGTTGTCTAGAAGCGTATGCTATGACATTACCCCACTGCACCAATACTGCTCCTAATCCCATTCCTGATGCATCAGTTTCATTTCCTTTAGGCAGGGCCAAACCAGGTGCTTCACTAAATAACTTCTTCAACTTTTCAAAGGCCATTTGTTGTTCCACTTCCCAAATAAAAGTTGTGTTCTTACGAGTGAGCTTGGTAAGCGGAACGATGACTTTGGAGAAGTCTTTGATGAATCGGCGGTAATAACCAGCCAATCCCAAGAAACTGTGGATTTCTGAGGCATTAAGAGGTGATTCCTAGTTCTGGATAGCTTCGATCTTTTCCGAATCAACAGCAATACCAGCACCTAATATCACGTCCCCTAAGAATTGGATCTGAATTTAAATATTGAGGAGGAGCAAAGTTAACAAAAATTTGCAATTGATTAAAGGAATCAAGGAATTGTTTCGAATGTTGAGACGTACCTGCCTCAACCGAAATTCACATTTTGAGAATTTGGCATAGAGTCGCTATTTTCGCAGCAACTCTCACATTTCTCTAAAATGTGTTACATGATCTTCTTTGGTCTTCAAATAGATAAGAATGTCATCCATGAAAACAATGACAGATTTGTCGAGCATTGGCCGGCAGACTCTATTCGTGAGATCCATGAAAGCAGCCGGCGAATTCGTAAGACTGAACGACATTACCAGAAACTCGTAGTGTCCGTAACGAGTTCGGAAAGCTGTTTTAGGAATATCGTCTTTATGAACTTTGAGTTGATGGTATCCCGATCAGAGATCGATCTTCGAGAAGTAACTAGCGCCTCGCAACTGGTCGAAGATATCATCAATCCTGGGCAATGGATATTTGTTCTTGATTGTCACCTAGTTGAGCTAGCGATAGTCAATGCACATACGTAATGTGTCGTCTTTCTTCTTGACAAACAATACAGGAGAACCCCAAGGTGAAGAACTTGGGCGAATAAAGTCTTAATCAAGTAGCTCCTGTAACTGTTTCATCATTTCCAGCATTTCAGCAGGAGCTAAATGATATGGAGCTTTTGCTATGGGAGCAGCTCCAGGAATAAGATCGATACGGAATTCCACTTAACGGTCAGGCGGCAATCCCGAGATATATTCTAGAAAGACATCTGAAAATTCAGAGATGACTGGAACGGTAGAAAGAAATTTAATTTTGCATCAACAGCATAGGCTAGATAAGCAGAACAACCCTTAGCAACGTGCTTTCGGGATTTAGCGATTGAAATTAGGCATAAGTCACCTTTTTGTCTGTCACCGTATATACATATGTAGCGACCCTCAGGAGTAGTAATCTTGATCATTCTCTTCTTGCATACAATTGAGCCTCATTGTGAACAAGCCAGTCCATACTCACTATAACATCAAACTCCCTGAACTCCAGGGAATTAATTCGAAGTTGAACACTACGTCCTCTGTAAGTAAAGTGCAATTCCTATATACTTTATCAGCCTTAACTAACATTATGCAAGCAATTTCGATATCAAGCACAAATTGCAAATTTGAAGTGGGCATATTAAGGTGTCGTACGAATGATGTGTAGACAAATGAATGATTTGCTGCCGAATCAAACAGAATTCGAGCAGGAATTGAATTTATGAGTAACGTACCAGTGACCACCTCAAGGTCATCTTTTGCTTCTTCTGTTGTGATCTAAAAAGCCCTAGTTAGAGCCCTCTGGGTTTGTTCCCTACGAGCAGTGGAAGCTCCAGAAGATCTCGTAGTCGATTGTTGAGCTCTTTGTCTCTTGGGGGTTTCGGGCAATCCTTGGCAAAATGGCCAATTCTATGGCAGTTGTAGCACGCATCGCCTTTTCATGGACAATGCTCCCAATGATGACCTTTTTGTCCACCGCAGAAACAATACATATCTTGAATTTTGCACTCCCCAGCGTGAGTCTTCCTGCACCGCCTGCAGTCACTCATTTTACTGTAGGCCGAATAGGCCCTTCCTTTCATTAGGGAGAAAGATGGTTTACTGGATTGAGGAGTGGATCGAGATGATCCAGTATTTCCAGACTCCCGTTACCTTTTTGGCAGCAACAGATGAGTTGGTCCTGCGGCAGCCGACCCCATAACGTATCTGGAAAGTAACAAAACTTGTTCCACATTCCTAGTAGCTTCTAACATCCCGACAAAAGTTGGATACCGAACACTGCTCATTGTTCGGAAATCTCATAATCTAAAATGGCCTCGAACCAGCATATCTTCCTCTCTTTAGTATCGATCTGGTGGGGTGCAAACAGACTCAAACGAGTGAACTCAACAGCATATTGAGTAACTGTCTTTGTTCCTTGAGTCAGACTAAAAAATTTATCCTCTAGACGGCGCTTCTCATCGGTAGAACAGTATTGTTGTGAAAATACTTCCTTAAACTCAGTCCAAGACATGTGCGACACTACCTCCATCGTCAACACATTTATCATTGCGTCCCACCACATAATTGCGTCCTTGGAAAACAATGCAGTTGCATACCGAACCATATCCTTTTCAGCACAATCGCTGATTCGAAAGGTTCTTTCAGTAGTTGTGATTCATTCTAATGTTGTCACAGTATCCAGTCCCATCGAAAGTAACGGCCCCATTACTCTTGAAGTATTTAAACATACATCCCTTAGTTTTGTTAGAAGAACCGGTATCTTCTTGTCTATCCCCTTGTTCTCCTTGTTGTTGTTCTTTATTCTTTCTTTTGTCAGCTTTACGTTTGGCCTCAGCCTCATCCCAGGCCCTTAGTTGATCGGCGAATGATTGAGCTTGCTCACCCATTCTTTTAGCTTGTAATTCGTTATCCTGTTCCATTAGAGTTTGCATCATTTGGAACATTTGTTCCAGAGTCGTATCGTCTCCAGACATGTTCTGAAATACAGCAAATAATATTTAGAACATTTATTTCTGAGTCCAAGTGTTTACAATTACCCTTTATTCGTCCCCGTGGTTCATGTCAGTCCTAACTTAGTACAGATCATTTCCTAGGAGTCCATTCTAATATCATAACCTAAGTTTGAGTCCAAGTCCTCGCGGACACTTAAAACCTCAAACTAATGCTCTGATACCAAACTAAGGCATCGTCTTAAATTAGCAATATAAGATAACACCAAGATCGACATACAACCCAATAATTAACATATGATTTAAATTGTCAAACATAAAACAGTTTTTTTAGTCACTCCACACTAAAGCAGGTATAATGTATAAAACTACAGTGTCATTGGCTAACTATTACAACATCCTTGATGGATTTCAAAGCATAAAATCCCAGCATCAAAGCTACAACATCATCAATGTACCAAGAAACTTCTAGAGTCACCGGGAATTGAAATGAATGCCTAAGTAGAAGGTGCAGCTACACATTTTCCTTTGCCTGAAAACATTGAAAGTCAACGGGTAAGCTATGGCTTAGTGAGATAACAGATCAATCATTCAACAGATATTTCTTTACAAACTAATGTGAAAACGGGCAGTCCAAGCCCCATAACAAGTGTTCACCATGCAGTGCAAGCATGGAGTTATGCAGTTCAAAAATGCTGATCGGGGATGTGCAAAACCTGACCAGGAAAGTGTATGGGATGATCAGTCCCCGACAGTGGCCCGCTGTCAGGCCCAGTCCAGGTCGCATCAGATTATAAAGTGTAATCATCATAGAACATGATCTCAGTGATGTACTTTCAATTGAACGCTGGCTACATGTTTGTCACATGTTAAGTACGAGTGTGCATCAATATAATGAATCATATGTGAGTGCCAAATGATATATTTTGAACAACAAGAACATGTCATTGAAATATCAAATATGAATGCAAAGACAATAAATGTTTGAATATTAATCTATTACTCACAGTGGTGTTACTTAGTGCAATTTGGCTCTGAATCAATGTGTGTTAGTCAACACCACAAAGATCCTGTTAAGTCAGTGTAATAGTATATCAATATTAGTATTTGCTTAAACTTAATAAAAGAAAATTAAGTTGAAATGATCTGAAATTCGGATCACAACCGAATTCGGATGGACCCGAAATTCAGGTGGTCTGAGATCCTATACATTGCACTTTCATTTTGTACAATTCATCCGAAATTCGGATGGTTACATGATCCGAAACTCGAATGACCTATTATCCGAAATTCGTGTAATGACTTGTGAATTTTTGAAGTTTCCATCCGAGACTCAATTTGATCCGAAACTCGGATATGAACAAAACTCGGATGGATCTCAGATATGTTCATCAGACCCGAGTTCATACTTATATATTTCTAATATTTTCCTTTTGGTCAATTTATGCATGTTTTGTGACTGAAAACTATTGATATAAACTAAAATATACTCTTTTAACACTTTTGAACTTAAAACATAACATGAATATACCAATTCAGTCCCATTTTCTTCACTGTCGATGAACACACACACTAAAACACATAGTGATTTTCGAAATCATACTTAGAATTTGAATTTGAATCTGAAATTTGGTATACAACATCCCTCATAGTCGATTTAAACATATCTTTAAGAATATATAACATGCATTAAGATCTATATCTTAAATCTGTGATTCGGCCCTTCCCAAAACCGAACACAAAACTCCAAAAATCGTAAGTTTGAGTAAATATTACCTTAAATCGATGGTTGTACAAGCTATAGTTCCTTCCAAGTAGCTTGAATCCAGATTTTTAGCCTTCAATTCCAAGATTTTTGTGTTTTTGGTTGTAGAAATGGTGAATGAAACCCACGGTGAAAGAAACCGTGGGTTTCTTGTGAGAGAGAGAGAGAGAGAGAGAGAGAGAGAGACGGTGGGTAGAGAGAGGGAGTGTCTTTGTTGAAAATGCACGGTCACACACATATATTTTCATCCATTTTTATTGAAATTTTGCCTTATTTGCACATTACACCCCTCTACTGGTATTTTCTCATTTTTACCCTTTTTAACATCTAGGTCGGTTCCTTATTGTTATGCTTTCTCAAAAAACCGAAATAATAATTTCATTAATACATTAATTGAGTCTTAAATTGTAAATTACATGTGCATTTAAATTAGGGATGTTACAGCGGCAATACATGAACACGGCGCAGGATCGACAAAAGAACTATCACGATCATTGTCACAAAGCAATTGAGTTTCAAAAAGATGTCTGGGTGTATTTGAAGGTGTCCCCGATGAAAGGAGTCACCAGATTTATGAAGCAAGGAAAGCTATCTCCTCGATTTGTAGGATCCTGTCGTATACTTGAGAAAGTTGGAAATCAGTCCGATAATTTGGATACCAGAGGAACTATCGGGATTTCATCCAGTCTTCCATGTGGGATACTTTAGGAAAAGTCTAGTCCCCGAGAAGGAACCATGGACTAACCACTCAGAAATACAAGTTGATGAGCGGCTAAGATTTGTTGATGAGCCGGAATCCATATTGGAGACTATGGTCAAGAAACTCTGGAACAAAGAAATCAAGATGTTGCTGGTATAGTGGAAGCATCAGAGAGGAGCTAACCATACTTGGGAGTCTGAAGAAGACATGAAGACCACGTACCCAAGTTTGTTTAGCGCAGCATGACTTCGCGGACGAAGTATAAGCTTGGTGGAGCCCATGCTGTAACATCCCTAATTTTGAATTTTATGTAATGAGTAGTTAAGATTTAAATTAGGTTTTGATGGATTGTTGTGGTGATTAAATAAATTTCATTTCATGTATTTAAAATAATGATGATGATGAGAAATCATCATCATCGTCTTTTGAGCAAGCATAACAATGACAAACCGACATGGATACTTAAAAAGGTTAAAAATGAGAAAACACAAAGTTGAAGGGTGTATTTAGCAATTAAGGTAAAATTCAATAAATATAATTAAAAGAGTGAATAACCATTCACTTTTTCAATTCACTCTCTCTCTCTCTAAAACTCTAACTATCTCTCCCTTTTCTCTTTATCTCACGACTTTCACCATTTAGCAATTCAAGAACACAAAAATCTTGGAATTAAAGGCTGAAAAGTTGAGACTAAGCTGCTAAAGACGAACTATAACTGAGACAACCAACGATTTAAGGTAAAATTTACTCAAACCTTACGAAATTAAAGCTTTAGTATTCAGTTTTTATGAGAACCTAATCACAGATTATGGTTGTTGATGTTAGTGTATGTTATATATTCTTGTGGATATGTTTAAATAGAGTATTATGGAAGCTATTGATAGGATTATAATTTTACGTGTTTTCGGTATTGTTTTAGGCTTATTTTAAGCACATATGCTTCGTAACTTCCATATTATTACTCCTAAATTGTGTTTCAGTGTCAAGAAGTAAAATGGAAGCAGCTCGAGAAAATTCAGCTCGAATCAAGCCGGTTGGGGCGCAGACCTGCGCCACCCTACGCTGCAAAACAGAATATTTCAGAGTTAAAGAGCATATCCAGCGCAGACCAGTGTAGCCCAGGCCGTACCCCCAGCGCAGGGGGGTGCAGGCCTACGCTGGTGCGGTGTAAATTCTCAGCAGATGCATTTTTGAGTCCAAAAACCCTAAAATTCACTCCCTCTATAAATTGAGGTCGATGGAAGCCGATTTGGGAGGTTCCGAAAGTGTTGAAAAAACCGACGAAGCCCTGCTGGAGTTCATTCACGATCCGATTACGAAGACGGTGGATTGCACCCATTCGAGCCTACGATAATGTTTCCAACCATTCTCAGTGAAGAACATACGATGAGCGACTAAACACCATAGCCATTTGCGAAGGATCTACGGCTAAGTTTTACCCTTTTGAATCTTTGTTTATGTATTGATGTATTTAAATATTTGAATATTATTTGTGATGCAAATGACTTACATCTAGTTATGTTATGAGTAATTGGTTTAATTGGTAAAAGCGAGATAGTTCATAGTGATATTATTATTTGTGTCGAGTCCATTAGCTTTGGGATTAAAACAAGTAATGAATGTTGCATGCGCTAATCCGAGATTTATTGGTTAAATTATTAACGAGTAATATGATTAAGCAATTGGTTATGTCTATGTGACCGTTACATGAGATTTAATTGGATAATAACTTATGCCGTAGTGATTCCGTGAATGGTTGTCTTTTAAATTGCTTGTTAATCAATTCGTTAGTTGTTTGTCGTTGTTTTAGTTATAAATTAGTTGTAATCCTTATTCCAAACAAATCACTCAATTCACAAATTAATCCCTTTTAATAAACTAAAGAAACTAGATAATTAACCCTAATTCACATACGCACTCCATGTGGATTCGACCCTTACTTCTCTAAGCTTATAGTTAGATTTAAGCTTATTTCTACGGGCCACAACGAAGGCTCATCAGATTTTGGCGCCGTTGTCGGGGATAGGTAACGTTAATTAGGGCTAGAAGTTAGTTTTGGCCTTAGTTTTAAGTTTTAAGTACTTTAGTTGATTATTTTTAGTCTTTAATTTCCTATTATTAAAAATCACATAAAAAGTCCAAGAATCCAAAAAGGTAATTGTAGTAATTTAAATTAAGTTTTTAATTGTTTATGCTCACACGTCGATCGGCCAGAGGATTGATGCTACAGTTTGAACCCGAAATCGAATAAGTAGCTAATCTCACTGAATGACTGTTAGGATACAAAAACAACAAAGATTAATCACGAAGAATTCAAGCTGTCACACCCCGTTACCCCGGTTATCAACTAGGCGTGACGTCGCAGAAGCACAGTCATAATCAAGCGAACGACCACTAAATGGACGTTTTCGAAAAATACATTAATTTACTTCAAAATATGATATTATTTTAACATAACCCAAATAAAACGTAAAGTAGTTCGCAATTGCGGAGATTTAAATACATGATCAAAAGGACATTAATTATGCTAATATATTTCTGTATGTTTGAAATTTGTTGCGACTACAAAATATGTGGAACCCTTGATACGCTTCCAATGCATGCTACTCGTCTTAATTACCTGAAAATACACGCTAAAGTACGTCAACAAAATTGTTGGTGAGCTCATAGGTTTACACGAAAGAATGACTTATATGGACTACAACGATTGAGTTTGAATTTATAAAGCATAAATTCCATGTTATGTATTACATATAACTATCATGCAACCGAACTTATTTATGAGTTTGCCCTATGTAGTATTAACCACTATAATACTATGATGTTAAATATATACGCACCCGTTAATATTTGGCGCGACCAACCCGGGTGGGGGGCATTAATCCCGATAGATCTATCCATATGATATTCATGTTTACATAAATGTAATTAACGGTTCATGATTTAGGGCGTGATGAAACCACATGTGTGTAATACATAAAAGAAATATAACATGTATTGTGTCCATATAAAAATTGAAGTATGTCTTTTCACCCCCAAAACATAACGTAAAAATTGGGGCTATGAAGACTCACCTTAAAAGTGATGGCAAATATGAGCGTAAAAACGTAGATTGCGTTGATGACTTCAGGTGAAGCTTGATGTATTTCAACCGAGTCCAAAATGATATAAGGGACTTAATAATTCTCATATATGATAATATGCATTTATTAGGGTTTTTATATTTTAAATCACCCAACTTAACAAGTTTATAAATAAAACCCACTTAAAAAGTTCAAGTATATATATATATATAATGATTTTCCAGGTTTTGTCGTGGTTTTTCGGCCAAATTTGTGTCTGTTTTTGACCAAGCTCCAAAATGATTTGGGCTTTGGTTTTCATAATCATAAAACTACTATATACAATGAATTTCTCAAGGTATAAACAGTCCTTTTTCGAGGTGTTTAGGTTAGGGAAAAGGCTCGTTAAAAACCCTATGTTGGCCATATTTGAGCTGTTAGACCTTTCGGTTCCCAAATAATATTTGGGGGTTCAAAACTCCATATTAATTTATGAAAACCTCCTGCTATTTAACTAAAACATAGATCCAACTTCTGAAACAAGAATTAACTCATTTCATTAAGTTTTGAAGTAGTTATGATTTTTCAAAGTTGATGTAATATTTCTTCCGAAAATCCAAATTTCATAACCTTGAAACAACTTGTGATTGTTGTTGTTTATTCAAAAACCACATGTATAAAACGCTATGAAACACATTTATATAACTTGTTTTCATATTATTTATGCTTTCATTATGTGTTTATATATATTTAAAACCTAGTTATTTATAAACTTGAGTTTTAATGAAACTTGTTGTTGTTGGTGATTATATATATTATGCAACATTTATATTAACATAAATATAAGAAGTAATTAGTTAGTATTTACTTACTTCGATGTATTAGAAGTATGAAAATGTGTAGAACAGTTGTTCTTGAACTAGTTGCACCAAAGAAACTCTTGAAAAGCTTGAATTCTTGAAAAATAAAGAAAGAAAACAACTTTGGATGTGTGTGTGTGGCTATGGCCAAATTTTAAAAAGAAAAATGAGAGGTTTTGCTTTTGCAAATGTGTGAGATTGAATGAAGGATGAAGTCTCTATTTATAAAGGAAGATTGGTCTTGAAAAGATGCAAGATTTGAAGGTTGAGTGCAAATCTTCAATTCAAATGAAAGTAAGATGTGAATGAGATATGATTTTGATGGTGTATGGATGTTTTAATTAAAAAAAAAATCAAAAACTAGTTGTACTATCTAGTGGCCAGATTTGATGTTGTATTTATGATGTACTTTCTTTTTTTTTTTTTTTTTTTGTATAAAAGTATTTAGAATGTATTCTTGAATTTTCCTTTTTATGTAATTTTATAAATACTTTTGAATGCACTAGTTTAATGAATTGTTCTAGTCTTGCATAATTAAAGTTATCTAAGTTTGTTAATGCATGATTAGTGTCACTAATCTTAATTTAATTATGTACTTAGTTGAATGAATCCATCATATCGTAAATCGATCGGATTAATTACTTTGTCGTTTCATCTCACCGAACAAATTGTTTCTAATTGTAATAAATTTCCTTATGAACTATGTTAGTCACTTTAACTAATTACTAATGATCATTGATTTCGCTATAAAAGCTAACCTGATTTTGTGCCGGTTGTTACAGTCTCCCTCTGTTAAGGGAATTTCGTCCCGAAAATTAGTTCGTGTTCTCCACTACCTGGGTATTTGAGAAAAATGAGGATATTTTTCCCGAAACTAATCTTCGCGTTCCCATGTAAACTCAAGACCACGCTTAGAGTTCCACCTGACCTTTACTATAGGTATGCGGCTGTGTTTTAGCTTCTTGACTTCTCGGTTCATAATTTTAACAGTTTTTTCAATGAAATGCAGCTTGTCATCCAGTTGTAGTTCTTCCAGCGGTATGATGAGTGTTTCATCTGACAGGCACTTCTTCAGATTTGATACATGGAAGGTGTTGTGTACACTGCTTAACTCTGGGGGTAGATCAAGCCGATAAGCTACCGGACCAATTCTCATGGAAATCTTGAATAGTCCGATATAACGAGGATTAAGCTTCCCTCGTTTTCAAAAACGGATTACACCCTTCCATGGTGAGACTTTTAACATTACCTGATCTCCTTCTTGGAATTCTAGATCCTTCCTTCTAACATCTGCGTAACTTTTCTGCCGATCCCTAGCAATTTTTAATCGGTTCCGTATTTGCACTATCTTCTCAGTTGTCTCGTGTATGATTTCTGGGCCGGTAATTTGGCTATCCCCAACTTCAGCCCAACAAATAGGTGATCAACACTTTCGCCGATACAGTGCCTCAAATGGAGCAACATTAATACTCGAGTGGTAACTATTGTTGTAAGAGAACTCGACTAGTGGCAAATGTCTATCCCAACTCTTGCCAAAAATCTTTTACGCATGCCCTTAACATATCCTCCAAGGTTTGAATGGTTCTCTCTCTTTGACCATCAGTCTGAGGGTGGTATGTTGTACTCATGTCTAATTGTGTACCCAAAGCCTCTTGTAATGATTGCCAGAACCTTAATGTAAACCGACTGCCTGACAGAAATAATCGATACGGGAACTCCATGCCTTGAGATAACTTCTTTAAGATAGATTCGTGTTAACTTATCCATCTTACTAGTCTCCTTGATTGGCAAGAAATGTGCAGTCTTTGTGAGTCAGTCAACGATTACCCAAATGGTGTCATAACCACCAGCAGTCTTTGGTAACTTCGTGATGAAATCCATGGGATTTGCCCTAGATAAATACAGATCATATATTTGAGGGGGGCAAAGGTATTTGTGTACTCAGACCACAGCGCTTTAAGGCATTTGTTAGCAAAGAAGGATGCCAAATCTAGACTTATTCAGTGGATCCTTATGTTGCAAGAATTTAATTTAGAAATTCAGTATAAGAAAGGCACAGAAACTTTTGTCTTCGACCACTTATCTAGACTCCAAAAAATCCCAACGAACTCAACTGATCAAATCAGAGACTCCTTCCCTGATGAACTATTATTATCAATTTCCAAAATCCCCTGGTTTGCGAATGTAGTCAATCATTTCGTATCAGATAGATTGCCAGAGCACTAGAACTCGCATGAGATAAAATATTTCTATGCTCAAGCAAGGGAATACATGTGGAATGAACCTGATCTATTTAAGATAGGTGCGGATCAAATCATGAGACGTTGTGTCCCGGATTCCGAACATCAAGATATTCTTAAACACTGGCATGCATATGCATGCGGTGGTCATTTCAGTGCTAAGAAAACTGGCCACCGAATATTGCAGTGTGGGTTTTTCTGGCCCTCAATTTTTAAGGATTCATATGAATTTGAAAAAGGATGCACTGGATGCCAGAAAACAGGCAGTATTGCAAGAAGGGATGCAATGCCCATGACCCTACTTTTAATTGTCGAAATATTCGATGTGTGGGTATCACATCCTTGCGTTAAGCATGCTAGCATAATCAATGGAATAAATAACAATTTCCATAATAATCATAATAAGTCTAATGCTTGCATAAAACTAAATAAAGTATTACAACCAGTCATGCACTACACGTGCTACAAGGTTACAGTACTAAGTGCTATTAACTCAAAATAATAATAAAAGTAGCTACCCAGATCCCAAAGCAACTCAATACTATACCACAAGCTGAAAGTGAGCTAATATCCTCTGGGTTGATCAAATAATAGACCTAAGCAGACGGTCCAGCATGCTCTTTACCTTTGCCTGTAAAAAATTTAGGAGTAACAACTGTAAGCTAATTGCTTAGTAAGTTAACAGAAATTCATGATGCATGTAAGATATGTGGCTAAAAGAATTGTGCCTGTAAAGGCTGCTCAAATGTCATGCTTTCTTGTAAATGCTTATAACCAGAACGAGTAAATGCACAAATTGAGACATCGCACGCTGAAAAGGACATGCCACCACTAGGGTTACCGCTGACAGATGATCAATCTATGATGCGGGGCTAGCTACCGGCATAATGCTTGGGGCTCGAGCGATCGGTGTTTGGCCTGGCACCAGATCAATTCTGAACTCCACCTGACGGTCTAGTGGGAGTCTAGAGATATCCTCTACAAAGACATCGGGAAATTCAGAGGCTATCGGTACCTCGGCTGAAGTTTCTTTTCGGACTTAGCATCTATTGCATATGCTAAGTATGACGCGTAACCTTTAGCTATATGGTCCCTAGCTTTCACTATAGAAATCAAGCATAAGTCACCTTTCTTTCTGTCACCATAGATGCAGATACTGCGGCCATCAGGAGTAGTGAGCTTTATTAACTTCTTCTTGCAGACAATGTTGGCGTCATGATGATCAAGCCAATCCATACCCACGATGACGTCAAACTCGTGAAAATCCATTGGAATAAGGTCAAGTTGAAACGTGCAGTTGTCAAGCAGGATAATGCAATCACGGTAGATTTTATCGGTAGACACACTTACATCACTAGCCGTTTCGATATCAAAGATTACAGGTACAGTAGTCGGAGTAATTCCATGTTTAGATGAAAATGCACTCAATATGAAAGAGCGATAGGCTCCTGAATCGAATATAACTATAGCAGGTATAGAGTTAACAAGAAACATACCAGATACCACATCGGGTATTTCCTTCGCTTGCTTGGTGGTTATTTGAATTGCTCGGTTCTAACTTTGTGTTGGCTCGTTACGGCGACTAGAACCTCCGCGTGATGTGCTATGTCGGTCAGGTTGGTTTTGTCGTCGTCCTTGTTGTTGTTGTTGTTGTTGAGGTAGGTGCTCTGCACTCGGATAAACTAAGCTGAACAGATGCGTGCATGCCCGCTCAGTATGTCCAGGGAGTAAACTATTTTTGCAGACAGTAACATTGTTAGGACATTCTTCACTGTTATGCCCAATTTCAGTGCATACGTAGCATCTCACATCATTGGGGTTACAACGCCCAATGTGTGACTTGCGGCAAGGGCGACACTATCTAGGTTCTGAATGTACCGCATAAGAATGAGCTTTCTAGGCCAGAGGTGAGCTGAACTGTCGGGATTGAGACTGTGATTGAGAATATCTGGATGAAGATCCAGAATAACTACCAGTGCGTGACTTCTTGGGTGGGGATGGACATATCGGATTGATAGATGAAGCAGGAACTCCTCCAACATGAATAAAGTCCTGCTCAAGAATTCTAGCAGCTTTAACGACATCAGCATAGTTGTTGTATCTTTGGTGCTTCAAGAAATTCTGATACTCAGGATGCAGACCCATTAAGAAGCGGTCGATCTTTCGCTCTTCGGTAGCAACTTCATAGTCAGACAGCAAGCTTAAACGAGTGAATTCGATCTCATACTCAGTGACCGATTTGGTTCCCAGAGTAAGAGACATCAACTTCTCTTCCAGACGTTTCTTTTAATCTGTCGGGCAATACTAACGAAAGAAAATCACTTTGAAGTCGTCCCAAGATAGGGACTTAATGCAGTTGGATCCATGCATGTTCTCATGAGATCTCCACCACATAACAGCGCCACTCTCGAACAGTGTAGTAGCAAAGCTGACCTTTGATTTTTCAGCACAGTCGCTAATAAGAAATATCCGCTCGATGCCAGTAATCCACTCTATTGCTTCGATAGAGTTTGCAACACCCTCGAAAGGTTGAGCTCCGCAAGCCTTGAAGTAGCGGAAATTGCAGCCTTTAGGAGGAACTACAGGAGTGTCCTCCTCGTCACTGTCGTCATTTTGGCGTATGGCATCTTCTTGTTGCTTCTTCCTACGCTCTTCCCTACGCCTAGTTACGGCTTCATCGCGAGCACGAAACTCGTCTTGCAAAAATTTAGCCTGTGCTCATTGCTTTCATTGAGCATCGTTTGCATTATTTACATGATTTATTCAGGAGTGTGTCCACCTCCAGCTCCTTCACTAGATCCAGACATATTCTGTAATAAAATAAATAGTGCTTGTATAAAAATCAGTATACTCCTATTCTACCCTATATGCCCAATTCCAAAAGCAAAGTCATAATCTATCTCAGTTCAAGTTAAAGCCTAGATATTCAAAGCTAATATCTTTGCTTAAAAGTTTGAGTCCAAGTGTTATTGCTAACACTTAAATCCCTCAAATTAATGATCTGATACCATCCTATCACATCCTTGCGTTAAGCATGCTAGCATAGTCCTAGGAATAAATAACAATTGTCATAATAATCATAATAAGTCTAATGCTTGCATAAAAGTAAATAAAGTATTACAACCACTCATGCACTGAACGTGCTACAAGGTTACAGTACTAAGTGCTATTACATCAAAATAATAATAAAAGCAGCTACCCAGATCCCAAAGCAACTCAATACTATACCACAAGCTGAAAGTGAGCTAAAATCCTATAGGTTGATCAGATAATAGACCTAAGCAGATGGTCCAGCATGCTCTTTACCTTTGCCTGTAAAAAATTTGTGAGTAACAACTGTAAGCTAATTGCTTAGTGAGTTAATAGAATTTCATGATGCATGTAAGATATGTGGCTAAAAGAATTGTGCCTCTAAAGGCTGCTCCAATGTCATGCTTACTTGTAAATGCTTATACCCAGAATGAGTAAATGCACAAATTGAGACATTGCACGCTGAAAAGGAGATGCCACCACTAGGGTTACTGCTAACAGATGATCAATCTGTGATGCGGGGCTAGCTACCCGCATAATGCTTGGGGATAGTGGTGAGCATCAGAATTGCTTACAGTAATATAAAATGCTTATGAAATGCAAAATGAAACTCTCAAACAAATCTTTTTGTATAATATGCAGAATAATAAGCAGATAGCAATAAATTATGCACATTAATAGAACAAATGTGAAATCGGGCTAAGCTGGGCACCGCCTGTACCTTAGTGTTCACCTTCACTCACATAAATTCTATTGAAGGTCAAAGATGGCATATGGAAGCAACATATGTCTCAATTACATAAAATACATGTAAACATGAATGACCGTTACTCACAGTATTGAAAATGCTCTGAAATGCTTGCACTTCCTTATCTAGACTTTAACTCTGGCTTTGCACAATTTCTAAAGGCTTTTGACACTTTAAATAATCTTTTATATATTCTGGCATTTAGCTTTGACTCGTGACCGAATTTTATGCTTTAATTTAGTATCCGGCATGCAGTGAAGTGTCTGTAATTTAATATTACAGAGTACATATTAAGTTAGTAAAGCTAGCTTAAAATCCAAGGACCCTTACCCATAATTTTCTTGCTAAATATTTTTTAGCTTTTGGATACAATTAAGTTTGGCCATGGCCACTTAAATGAGGTCCAAGCATATTTAGCTTTGACATCGTGCTGGCTCGTTACGGCGAATAGAACCTTCGCGTGATGTGCTATGTCGGGCCAGTTGGTTTTTTCGTTGTTGTTGTTGTTGAGGTCGGTGCTCTGCACTCGGATAAACTAAGCTGAACGGATGTGTGCATGCCTCTCAATATGTCCACGGCGTAAACAATTGTTACAGACAGTAACTTTGTTAGGACATTCTTCACTACTATACCCAATTTCGTTGCATACTTAGCATCTGACATCATTGGGGTTACAACGCCCAATGTGTGACTTCCGAAAACGACGCCACTGTCTAGGTTCAGAATGTACCGAATAAGAACGAGCTCTCTGGGACGGAGGTGTGCTGAACTGTCGGGATTGAGACTGTGATTGAGAATATTTGGATGAAGATCCAGAATAACTACCAGTGTGTGACTTCTTGGGCGGGGATGGACATGTCGGATTGATAGATGAAGCAGGAACTCCTCCAGCACGAAAAAAGTCATGTCAAGAATTCGAGCAGCTTCAACGACATCAGCATAGTTGTTATATCTTTGGTGCTTCAAGAACTTTTGATACTCGGGATGCAGACCCATTAAGAAGCGGTCGAGCTTTCGCTCTTCGGTAGCAACTTTATAGTCAGACAGCAAGCTTAAACGAGTGAATTCGATCTCATACTCAGTCACCAATGTGGTTCCCTGAGTAAGAGACATCAGCTTCTCTTCCAGACGTTTCTTTTCATCAGTCGGGCAATACTGACAAAAGAAAATCACTTTGAAATCGTCCCAAGATAGGGACTTAATCCAGTTGGCTCCATGCTTGTTCTCCTGAGATCTCGACCACATAACAGCGCCACCCTCGAACAGTGTAGTAGCAAAGTTGACCTTTGATTCTTCAGCGTAGTCGCTAATAAGAAATATTCGGTCGATGCCAGTAATCCACTCTAGTGGTTCGATAGAGTTTGCAACACCCTTGAAAGGTTGATCTAGACGTATTTTGTAATAAAATAAATAGTGCTGTATAAGAATCAGTATACTCCTATTCTACCCCATATGCTCAGTTCCTAAGGCAAAGTCATAACCTATCTCATTTCAAGTTAAAGCCTAGATATTTGAAGCTAATATCTTTGCTTAAAAGTTTGAGTCCAAGTGTTATTGCTAACACTTGATGTAAGGTCTACAACTGCAAGATCTATCTAGACGCGGATCCGTGAACGAGTGCGGAATCCTCGTTGACGGTTAGACGGACAACTCTCAACCAACGGAACACGGAGACTATTAGACGCTGAACGAACGACACACGAACGATCCTACGTACTAATTCTCTCCGAAACGGCACTCACCTAGCTGATAAACTCGAGATCGCCTCGTGCTTAATTCCTCACGAATTCTGCAAAAAGTCTTCTAATGATTCGAGTCTATCCCTAATTATAGACCCTGATTCGAGTCTGTTGTGGGCCAAGCTTGAATCTGGCCCAAGGCCCATTCGAGTCTGTCCACAAGACACTCTCGAATCTAGCCTTCGTTCGAATCTATGGTTACATTCGAATCTATCACAGATTCGAATGTCAACCCATATATAATTCGAATCTAGCCTTTTACATAAACAACTAAGTGTTGAACCTTACGTTATTACTTATGATTGAATTTATCTTTGTACTTTATGTTTGAACTTCTTGTAATACGTTACATCAAGTTCAAACATACCAACACTAATAAATATCAACCGTATATAAACATATATATCACACACTTGCTAAAATCACAATGTAGGATCACTTAGACTGCTGTCGTCACACAGGATGTACCAACAGACTCCCCCTTGACGATAGCTTCTAATAATTCACACATTTGATATAAGAACTTGGTTTATTTATTGATTCAAAACACTACCAGCATACAGACCTTTCTCGATGCATACCTTGACCACATTTTCATACTTACTAGCCTCAGTATCCATATGTGCGTCACTGGAAATCTTACAATTATACAAAATCTGCAGATCTTCTTTAGATAGGTTTCCCAGGTGAAGCGGGTCATAGACTCTAAGAATAACATTTTCTTCTAAGTCTTCCATAACCGCTTCCCCAGTTTCCGTGTCAGCATACCACCACTTCAGATTCTTCAGAATATTTTGTGGCATTGGCTTGAGAGGAACCCTCCTAAGACATCTAGCCGGCTTGTAGTGAATCCTCATCCAAGGTCGTCCAGTTAGAGGATCAATACGTGACGGATCCTCTACTCTTCTCCCGACCCTTGGATTCAAACGTTCGAACTTCCTTGATCTCCCTTCCTTCCTTATGATTCTTTCGATTACGCTCGCGTAGGGATCATTGCCAATGTTTATAAGATCTTTCCAAGCTAGCGCAGTGATTTCGATTTTTGGCAGGGAGTTGAACGCTTTTAAAGTTCGCCTCATGTACTGAAGCCCGTCTTTTCTCTTTATTATAAATAGCTGCAGATCTCTGTCAAAGAACCAGCTTAAAATTCGCTCAGACAGCTTCCCAGTACCTGGAACTCTCATTGTCTTTTTAATTGCTGCTTCTTTCTTTTCAGCCCTGAACCATAGCTTTCGTTTTTCTTCATTAGTTAGCTCTCTTGCAGGTTCTTCTGTCGATGGCTGAGGATTCAATGCAACATTAACTATATCTGCATCGACAATTTTATTTCCATCAATCATGTAAGTATCAGTGATAGGATTCTGCTGCACAACTATCTCGTCAGCTTCATCATCCTCATCAGCAAGTACTTCATCATCCGACCGCCAGTCGACTATCTCCTCTGGCACAAACTCCCCTTCTTCCAGCTCTTCATCTTCGTTATCAGAACCTACATCCAGTGGATCATCTTCAAGATCCATGAGCGCTTCAATCATCTCGCTGATCTCAAAGTCTGTAGGCTGTTTAGATGAACTAGCCTCACCTCTTTCTCCTTCGCCTTGACTAGGCTCCCCCTCAACTTGTGTAACTTGAGCTGCAGGAAAATCTACAAACTCAAACTCTTTATTCGCACCGGGATCATCGCCTTCGTCATCATCCTCTCTATGCTGCACTTCTTGATCTCGGCACGATGTCTCCCCCTGAGCCTGTAAATTTTTCATTAACTGCTCAATTAGGGAGCGCATCGACCTTATCTCAGCCGCCTGATCGCAAACAAAAGTTTTGATTTCTACGTTCTCTTCCTGGACTTGCTCCACAATCTTCTTCAAATCGGCATTTTCTTTATCAAGATTTGCATTATGAGTCTGAATTTCTCCGATCGCCTTGGTTAGGCTTAAGATTTGGACATTCTGGAAGTCAACGCGAGCTTTAAGCTGCAGAAACCTTTGATTGTCAGTGTATGTGGTCGAGGCAGATGGAATGGACTGTATAGGAGTAGGAATGAACGGTGATGGTATGTACGGTTCATCTTGAGGTGGTGGTGGTGGTGGAGTGGTGGTTTGAGGTTCTTGATGTTGTGGAATTTCTGGTTGATCTGCAGGAGCTGAAGATGATCCTTGCATGAACCTGTGACGTTTGGCCCGTTGCCTTGTCACTAGTTGAGAAACTTCTTCTTCTTCAAAATCAGACTCTTCCAATTCCCTGTTCACGCGCCTCCTCGAACCACCCTCATTTATAATCAATCTTGAACCATAAGTTCCAATTTGAATATCTGGAACTGCAGCTGCCGGAACTTCCGCGGATTCTGAGTCGGATTCCGAGGATGTTAATCCGTCATCTGCCCCTTCTGGTTCGTATTCCTCCACGTCTCTAAAAATATCATCTTCCTCTGCTGGTGGACTAAGCAGCTCACCAACCAGTGCTGCTGCAACGTCTTCATTGGCATGAGGCCCTGCCTCCCAAATTTCATTAAGCGTCTGGCTTAGCTGTTCAGCTTCTCTCGCAATATTTGAGGGCCCAGCTTCTTGAATATTTGAGGGCCCGGCTTCTGTAACTTCTGGTTGCTGGCTTGTCGAAGGCCTGGTTGCCTGAATTTGACTCGCGGCTGGTCTTTGTCGGCGTCTTGGGTCACGCGGCCGAGCACGAGGCTGTTGTTGCTGTTGATGTTGTTGCTGTTGTTGTTGTTGTGGAAACTCAACGACCCCTGCCCAGTTGGCAACTTCCGGGGCTTGAAAATCCCTATCCACTATAGCTCCGAACAATGGACGAGCAACAGGAACAGCCAATCTTCCTCGGTGTGAGGAACAATCAGCGAAAATCCGTTTGTCCATAATGTTAACACTCAGAGAATCATTTGACGGCGGCAAGTCTGGCAAGAAATGCCTTATCAGCATCATAATGAACCTTGGGTATAACAAGAATCGTTCCCTTTCTGGAGCCGTAATTTGATGAACGAACTCCGAGAAGAACATCTGCGAAAAGCTGAACTTCCGATTATATACCAATGCAATAACTCCAGATTGGATCTTTGATACTATGTAATCAAAGCCAGCTTTCTTTGGCGCAAAACAGACCATGAATACGTGCACCAGGAATCTCCATTGCCCAATCAGGCCACTCTTCATGTATGACGACTTTGTCACATCTAAACTGTAGCCCATTCTCAGAAAAGCAGTCTGCCTAATACTTAATGGAAAGTCAATAGGCCCATCTTCTTGTTCTTGAGAACCCAACTGTAGCACTTGGCGCAACATATCTGCTGAGAAGACTAGAGGCTGGCCAGCGATTCTGGTTCTGATAACTGTCGGGGTGACAGTACAGTCCACCGGTAAATGATCGTAAAACTGGCGTACATACGAAATTACAATTGGAATGTTATGATACAAAGCATAGCTAATCCTAGACTCAGCTAGGAAGTCCAAAACTTCACGAAAACCCTGCGCCTCAGGAATATTATTATCTGGATTAAGGACCATATTATGCTTCGGGACAAAAGCGCGAACTGCCATATCTGCACAATAAATAAAACTGTTAGACTTATTAAAAATCAATAAACTTGTTTAAATTCAAAATTTGTTTTATTTTGTACTTGATTAAATACAAAATCTAACACAATTAAATTTCCACAAGTTTAATAAAATTTAAATTAAACAAAGTAAATAAAGTACAGATTCGAAAGTAACAGATTCGAAGTGTCCATATTCGAGTGTAATGGACAGATTCGAAGAGTCCCTTTTCGAGTCTAATGGACAGATTCGAATATCATGGTCATCTCGAATCTAATGACAGATTCGAGAAACCCATGAACAGATTCGAAGGTCCAGGAATAGATTCGAAGCCCCGACGATTGATTTTTCAACAAAAACCCAAGATTTTAACATTTTGAACTTGGTAAATCACATACATTAGTTCAACTAGGTTCTAATCAATGATTTATGTCTTTAATTTGATCTTTTATTGGTCCAATCTTGGTAATTTAGCAAAAACCCTATTTTGACCCATAAAACTTCAAAATTTGATGTTTTAGCCTAAAATTGTGTATAAAACTACACAAATCTTGTACAATCCCGTTGATTATACCTAGAAGTGTCTGTAGAATCGAACACACAGACTTCAAAGTCGACAAAATGTCGTTTAGGAGAGAAACGGTAGACTCGAGAACAGATTCCAAATCGCCAATATAGATTCGAGAGTATAGATTCGACAACAGTAAGTACTAAATGACTTCACTGTTGACCTATATGTACTACCAACCTTCGAGTCTAAGTGTGGATTCGAATCTACTGACAGATTCGAATTACTCCTCATTCGAGTCTGTCTTAGATTCGAAACTACCAATACTTAGAAAAATTTCGAAAATTTTGAAATAAGTTCAACTTTTCCAACTTTTTTCTACGGTATTGTGTAACCAGATAAACTATGCTAATTCTTTTACCCTAAACTCAAGATAATTCACGCATTGTTTATTTTATCCAACTTTCAATGCACCCTCAGTAACTTTTGACCTTTTACCTAAGTAAAAATGAAACTAAACTAAAATAAAATAAATTATGGTAAAAATAAAAGTAAAGATAAAATAAAATTTTAACCAAAAAATTTATTCTAGACTTAAGCTAAACTTAAAGAATTTACAAGCTAAGCTGAATACTAAACAACATATTTTTGATGAGTATAGTCTAAGAAAGGTTCAATCAGATAGCGATGTCTGATACTAACTTTCAGTACTTAAACTTTCACACTTAGGAATTTTTATTCCTTTGTTTGTTTGTCGTGACATACCTATTTAGCCGATTGTTGGTATTTTGCCCCTTTTAAACATTCTACATTTCGGAATATCCCTTGTCCTTTTTATTTATCAGGAAATTATCTTACGTGACGCAGACATAGACATACTTTTATGATCAAGGCACACAGACAAAGATTCTAACTTGTTGGTATTTGCAAACTTTCTTTAAAAGACAAACATCGGACACAGGTCTGTATTTTCATACAACAAAGTGTCTTAGTTCGCCTTAAGGTTTTCTTTTAAAGTTAGCAGATTGCGGTGACAGGTCTGTACTGACGTACAACAAAGCGACATGTCTGCTAACCCGAATCTAAACAGAGACAACAGGTCTGTACTTACGTACAACAGAGTTGCATGTTTTCGACTCTCAGTTTTACATGATATTTCTATTCTTTCCATTTTCAGATGTATTTGATGTTGCCATACATCCCCAGAAGGTTTGCATACCTCATTTAGACT
>JAANYP010004266.1:63566-103940 GCA_020465985.1 Centrapalus pauciflorus
TTCTGTACTTTGTCATTTGTCTGAAAAACTTGAACAGCTTGAGCATACAACAGGCTGAACAAAATAAGTTTATTCGTCCAACCTGCTCTGATGGTCCAATCTTCACCCTGTTCACTTCTTCACACTGTCTTACAAGCCATTGTCTTGTAACCTGTTCAACTATTGAACACAACCTGCTCTTACAAAAGAGAGCAGGCTGAAGGCAAAATTTGAGGAATGAACAGCTTGAAGACTGAACAGCGTGTGTTGACCCAACTTATCACAGGCTTGACCAACAGCTTGGACCAACAGTTTTAATTACCTTTCTTCAAACTTAAGTTACTTAATTTATGTTTTATTTAACTTTATTACTGCGGATAATGTGGGTTACGTGTGTTAGTGATTAAAAAGGTCAAGTGGTCTGACAAATGTTTCTGACATGGACAACCGTTCCGTTTTTCGTTAACTAACATTTCAAATCGAACCGCCCAAACCTTCTCTCTCATACACACTCACATTCAAATCCTATAAATACCAAACCACTGTTTCATCTTCGTCTTCCTCATCATTTCCAGAAATCCTCAAGAACCCTAAAAATTGACTAAGTGTCCTCTGCTTCTCCAAACCTTAAGAATTCCCAAATGGCTCACAGACCTAACACCTTTCTTCCAGTGTTCGTTGGTGATGATGTTGTCAAACATTCATCAGTCACCACAATGCTGACCATCAAACCCACAAACTACGTAGCAAACCTCACTATTCCCAAAAACTATGTGGGAAAAGGCTACGATCAAATGGTGGAGTTTCTGCAAGTTCATCCGTTGAACTATGCCATGACTGCAACTCCTGGTGTCCTGTACCAGGAGATGGTGTATGAGTTCTGGTACACCTGTTCCTACAACCCCAACACCAAAGTCATCAAGGGGACTATTCTTAATGGGACTCAGACCATTGAGATAACTGCTGATCTGCTCAGAGGGGTGCTTCATCTGCCAATTGCTGAGACCTATGACAAGTTCCAAGCTGAGGATGCACAAATGGGCAATCTGCTACGCTTCTGTGGTGTGGCAGAACCCAAACTTGGAGCAACACTGTTTAGGAAGGACTCTCCTACCTATAGCTTTCTATTCGCCTCAGTGGTGATGTGCTTTGGAAGCAAAGTTGGTTCATTTGACCAACTCAGCAGAGATGAAGTTTCAATAGCCTTACAGCTAGTGGATGTGACTACCCTTGATATGGGTAAGTGGATTTTTGTGAATTTGAGGAACCTGGTGCAGCAAGAGTCAAGACCAGCTGCTGTCCGTTATCCCAGGTTTCTGAGCCTCATTTTCAGACATATTTGTGGTGAGCAATTATACAACTCTCAGCCTTTACTTAAGTCTGCTGCATTCCCTGTCATAGGAAATAGAGTTTTCTATACCCCAGTTCTACCCAATGAGCCTCCTCTATCCACACCAATGAGGAGGTTCTTAGATTTGGTGGAAGGACCCTCTGCTGTGAGGGTGGATCCAGAAGCTGCTGCTCCCGCAAGAAAATCCAAAGCCAGGTCCAAACTTGTAAAGAAGACCCTGGCAACTGCTGAAGCTGGGCCTGTGCAAAAGAAGGCCAAATCGCTCAGCCTGAGTCTGTACCTTTAGCCTCTGTGGCTGAGGAGGAGCAGACTCCTCACCCTGGTTCATTTGTTGAGCCTGAAGCCTCAGTGGCTGGTGCCTCTGTGGCACAAGAGACCATGGAACAGGCCAGCCCCACTGTTCCTAACCCAGTCTCACACCCTGTCCAAACAGATCATTTCTCCTCTCCACAATCACCCACTTCCTCCATTCACTACCAACGCAAATCTCTCTCCAAAAAGAAACCAGCCCAAAGAACCACCTCCTCTGTTCCCTCTCAACAGGGTTCAGTTGTAAAAGAAGCAAACCCTGCTGCCTCTCCTATTTTGGGAGAAGGTTCAGCTCATTTGGAGCCTGCTTCACTCCACTCTGAGTCTACCCAGAGTCAGCCTAGACCCTCTGGTTCCTCCCAACAGGAACCAATTGTACAAATGGAGATACCCACATCAACTATCCCAGCCTCCCAACAGGCTGAGGATATTGAAAGACAGGAGTCCTCTCCACTCCATACTGTGTCCACACTGTCCCCCACTCAAACTTCTTTACACCCTGAGTCTGCACGAGGTGCCCACGCTGCTGATATAGACCAATCAGCAGCTCAGCCTCAAACTTCTGCTCCCCATGATACAGCTGTTCTACACCAAACAGCTGCTGAGGGACAAACAACCCACGCTGATGAACCTCAGGGATCACACCATCCCTCTGGTGAGGCTGCTCCCTCCATGTAAATTCCATCAGCAGGTTTCACCACTGCTAATGTTGAAATGCACATCCCATCTCCCAATGATGAGTTGCTTTTAAACGAAGGCACTGCAGAGGGAACCACCCCTGGTCTTCATGAGGATGTTGCAGCACAAGCAGCATCTGAAAGGCCCACAACACCAACCCCTTCTCCTGGTGATGCAGCTACAGCCGCTGCTGAAGGACCCCTTGACCCCTCCAAGCTGGGCCATCTAACTTTTGCCCAGGCTATGGAGCTTCTTTCAAAAGTTTCTCTTCCCTCTCCATCCCATCCTCAAACACCAGCCTCATCATCATCTTCTCCATCTACCCACTCAAAACAGTCTACCCATACACCTCCATCTCCCAAAGACTTGCCTTTGAAGGATCAGCTTTCCTTGCTGACCAACAAAGTTGGTTCTTTGGAAATCACCATGAACTCTCTACCCTCTATCATATCAGACTCTGTGTCTGCACAGCTTCAGGGGTTCTTTGATTCGTTCAAGGCCTCTTTCCCTACCACTCCACAGCCTGATCACTCTCCACAGCTGTTAGCACTCGCTGCTCAGCTGCAAACTGTGTCTACCTCCCTCTCCTCTATTCTTTCCATTCAGCAGGACTCTGTGTCCTCAATGACAGCTATTTCTAAACAGCTGTCATCACTTCTTACTTCTTGCAACTCTACCCTTCCAGCCACTCTGGCTAGCTTACAAACTATCATTTGCTCTCTTTCTAACTCTGTGTCATCAGATCTTGCTGATGTGCGAGATTCTCTAGAACTTTATCTTGCACAGCTACAAACTCTGCTGTTCACAGCGTCTGACAGAGAAAACATTGTTAAGCTCACATCCTTTGCTGATTCCCACTCCACTTCTCTTCAGACCTGTCTTTCCCAGCTTACTGAGGTGAAGGATAACTTGGCTTACTTAGTGACTAGCCTTGTTGGTCCTAAACCTTCTACTAAACCTGCTGGCAAGCCTGCTGACTTTGTGTCTTCAGGCAGACCAGGTGTTGAAGTCGCTGCTTCATCTCCTTCAAAGGGGGAGAAGTCATCTGCCTCGAAGACTAAGTCTAAGGGGGAGAAAACTTCTTCTCCTAAGGAGATACCAGTGTCTGCAACTCACACTGGTCAGCCAGCAGATGTCTTTGAAACAGGTACAGCTGAAGGTGCCTCTCAAGCTGCTATGCCTACTTAGGCTGTCTCTCCAAACCCTGCTCAGTCTAAGGGGGAGGAAGTCATTCCTGAGGACAGGCCTAGCAGTAAAAGGAGGCACTTAATTCTAACTGAAGAAGAAGAAGAAGAAGAGGAAATTCCTGAGGCTGCTGTCACTACAGCAGCAGCTAAAGGAAAAGAAAAGGCAGCTGATGATCCCATACAGCAGAAACAGGCAGAAATTCAATTTCACAAGGCCAGGGCTAAAGAGATGGGTCTTCCTATGCACAAGTACTTTGAGTTTAGAGAAGAACAGCTTCAAGCTCTGGAGGAATTGAGAAAAGAAGAAGAATCTGCTAAAGCTGCTAAATCCTTTGCACTCCAAGAAGCAAAGAAAATTAAAATGTCTACCTTGGAGGTGCAAAAGAAAATAATGGAAGCTGCCAGACAATCAGCAGGGGAGAAAGAGAAGGAAGTAGAGGAAGGTACTCAGGTCTCTGTGACCAAATCAACAGTACCCCATGCAAGAGCTCAATACCACTTTGACAACTTGGCTAAGAAAAAGTTTCATGATGTTGCTGAAAGAAGGCTAGCCAAGGAAGCAATTGTCAAAGTTGTCCCTATATCAAGGAAAGGCAGTCAGTGGAAGCTTAAAATAACAAGGATGGGTGCAACAGGCCCAAAATTGGAAACTTATGACCACACTGATGTAGCTCAGATGGGATACAGGGAGTGGATTGAGCTGGCAGTTGCCCTGAGTGAATCAAAGTCTGAAACTGCTAAACAGATCAGCGCATATGTCAAGAAGTTGATGGAAAGAGTAAAGGATCTTGGCCTGATATCTAAGGAAGTTAGTGAAGGTGTCTTTGTGACACATCCAAAAATAAAGGCCAGGAGAACAAAGAAGGACACAGAGATGGAGCTACTCCTTACACTGATCGAACAGGGCGACTATGCCATTGAAATGAAGGGAGTTGATCATAGCCTGCCAAGTGGAATAGAGTTGAGGATGGCAAAATTATTGAAGAACCTGAGCTGGGGGCATTTTTTGTAGATCCCCTAACTCAGAAGAAGTGCTTCCAAAGAGCCTCAGAGCTGTACAAAGTTGATCTGAGACAACTTGCCGCCTTCAGACTTGCAGTTTCATTTAGGCAGTCTAGCAAATGGAGAGCAGCCATCTGGGATCAGCTCAGAGGCTTCTATGAAAGAGGAGAGCTCAATGATCCCAAGTTCATGATCATCAGAAGTTAAATTGAGGAACTTGAGGATACAAGGGAAGAACTGGAAAAGATGGTTCAGGATCCTTCTCCATTGTTATGAAGTCCATCTACCGTCTGGGTAGGTGAAGAATGGGAGCTGTCCATCAGTTGGACAGGCTTACCGTTTTCTGCTCCCAACTCAAACAGTCCAAACATCTTGTACATTAGTTGTACATCTTTTACATTAGTTGTACATTATTACATAAGTTGTAATTTTTGCTTTTACATTAGTTGTAAAATACATTAGTACATTAGTTGTACTCTTGTAAGAACATGTGTTGTTCTAGTGTAATCAAGAATCAGTGTATATATAAACTGATCTTTTACTTTACTGTAATGTTGTAATTTCAATTCAGCAAAATGTACTGTAAAAATATACAATGATTTTTGATAAGACCAGCTTAGACTGGTTATTGCAAATAGGGGGAGATTGTTAGGCACAAAAAGGCCTCAGTCAAACCTGTTCTACATCTGAGGGGGAGATTTATAATCAAACCTGTTGATGCATTTGAAGGTTGAATTTAAGGCCTGTTATATGCCTTATTGAAACCAGAAAATGATTTGCAATATCAATCTAAAGCTGTTCTATATGTTGCATGTGTTGCAACTAAGACAGTTTGTCCAAGCTGCTCTGTCTGCTGAACAGGCTGGACATAAACTGTCTACGCTGCTCGACACTGTTGAGCAGCTTGGGCACTTTTAAAGTGTTCTGTTCTTTGTGAACAGAACATGTTCTTTGTGAACAGGCTAAACACTTTATGGAATACGTTTCCAAGTCATCATGTATTGTTTTTTACTGCTAGATCAGTTTACAAAGTCGAAGACAAAGTGGAAAACAGAACTGCTCAGCCTGCCCAAGCTGTTCTGTAACATGAAGACAAAAGGTTATTTGAAAAAGGGTGACAGACCTTTTTCTTATATCAAAATAGGCCTTTACAAGGAAGAAAGACGCAAAGTTGACATTCCTAAATTAGTTAAAGGCAATGCAACAGTAGACAAAGTGAAAAGACAAAAGTTCTGCACATGTGAAGACAAGTCTGCTTTTCAGAAAAGTGCAGAAAAGGTTATGTTGTCTTTTCAACAAGACTTCTCCTTTTTCATTTCGTCCAATGAAGATGTTTCTCTTAGATCCTCTGAATGGGTATAAAAGGAAGCTTCTAAGGACAGAAAGATGTGTGAAGAAAGCTAAGTGCTGAAACCAAGAGTGAACGTGCAAGTGTGATTTTCATGCATGCAAGCCTTCTGTGTAAATCAGCATCTGTGTGTCTAAGCTGTTTTACATAAGCTGTTCCCTTAAGTCTTGTAAACACAGTCAGTGCTTCTTAGTGAGTGTATTCATTGTATACTAGTTTGAGTTTGTCTTAGACTAGTGAACATACTGTTGTATCTGTCATCTCAGCTTGAACTATTCCGCATTCAAGCTTGTTTGTAATTAACAAATTGTTGATAATACATACAAACATTGAGAAAATAGTGTGTAGTTTGTAAATAGCTGTATTCACCCCCCCTCTACAGCTTAAAGCTATATACTTTGGGAACCTCTCGGGACCTACAGCTTATGTAATACATACATAGAATTTATCTTTATAAATTCAACTCATCTGTTAATGTCCATACAATTGATATTTTCGCGTAAACCTATGAAGTCACCAACAATTTGTTGACGTATTTTAGCATTTATTTTCAGGTAATTAAGACATGCGCATTTATCGGTAGCAATCTGAGAATTCCGAATATTTTGGAGTCGCAATATTTTCATCAACCAAAATAGATTTATTTGCATTGTTATAAACCTTTTAATTATGTATGCGAATCCCTGTATTTTGCGAACTATTTATATTTCACGTTGGCCTGTAAAACATTCCTTATTTTAAGTTAAATCGATGTATTTTCTGAAAATGTCCATATAGTGGTCGTTCGATATGATTATGGTTACGCTTCCCCACTCATCACGCCTCGCTGCCAATCGGGGTAGCAGGGTGTGACAGATTGGTATCAGGGCCATAGTTATAGCGAACTAGGTTGCATTAGTAATCTAGACTATAACTTCTTCTAAATTTTTACCGATTTTCAAAAACATTTTGTAATTAACTTAATATGACACTTGGTGACAGCATCATGTCGAGCCAGGTTTTAATCATTTTGTTTTACTCGGAGGAAGAGCATACTCCCACCAGCCGATACAACCTGGAGGTGTTGACCGAGGAGGATCTATCAAAGGAGGAAGACCCTCGGAAGACGAAGAACCTATGGAAGAATCAGACGAGGAAGAGCCAATGGAGGTCGACAAATCCTCCAGCGGATGGGGAGAACCATCCGAAGAAGACCCGCCAGCACCAATGGCCCCCTCTTACGTCCCTACATCCCATCTGTACCATCTCACCGCACCTACCGCCCCCACCCCAACGGGCACCGAATGAAGTTCACGGCCCGCAAAAGGGTGTTCATGCCGAGACGGGAGTCTATCCCAGTACCAAAACCTCAGCCAAGTCCACCACCGCGATGACGGACAAACGCCCGTAGATGGGGCTGGATGCCCGATACCCTCAGCGAGTGGAGGCAAGAGGAGGGAGTCCCCTCTCAATTCGAGGTCGGAGGACCATCCTCTGCACTGACCCACTACTCACTCAGGATTCCATCGATCAGACGGTACCCTTACTGGTGGCAAGAGCTAGCTGCCACGATCTCTAGATCCGGGTACTTAACCAGGACATTGGGGAGATTACCACTAGGATAGAGCGAGAGGAGATGCAGAACTCCAACATATATTGGGCCAACCAGCACGCCTTCACCGTTCAACAGGACGGACTGGATGAACTTCGACAACGACTAGCCGATTGTGACGCCCGTAACGAGGTGCTAACACAACGCCTCAATGCCTTAGAGTAGGGAGAGACCCCTGATCACTCCCACACCTGGTACCCTCTTATCTTTGTAATGATAGGAATTATTATGTAATAGCGTAGGACTTAAAATTTTCTGGTAATAACCCGCCCCGATGTAAGAAATTATGAATTATTTATGAAAATTTCAAGTTATTTATGAATCCGTGTTTGATGATTATTGAACCGTGCCCTAAGAAAAATTCGAATCTTTAAGACTCAACTTGTTATACCCTTTTTATTTTTTTAAGATAATGCCGCCAAGAATAGCCATGAACGCTGCTGAAATCAAGCAACTCGTAGCACAAAGAGTAGCCACCGCCATAGCCACCTACCAAACCAATCGAAATGGTTCTACCAACGGTGATGGTGGAGCTAGTCGTACTACAAGAGGAACCGAAACCAATTCCAACGGTTACGGGATTAAGGGTTTTTAAGCTGCAAACCCCGATACGTCAATGGAACCGAGGGAGCTGTCGGACTGGTTAACTGGTTCGAGAAACTAGAATCTGTCTTCCGCGTAAGCGGATGTATCGAAGATGAGAAGGTTAAGTTTGCTACTCACACTTTTCAGGACGGTGCATTGACTTGGTGGAATTCATATGCCCAGTCTATTGGAATCGACACGGCCTATCAACTCGCCTGGACTGAGTTGAAACAGATAATGACCGATGAGTACTGCCCCCGGAATGAACTACAGAATTTTGGAATCTGAGTTTTGGAATCTCAAGATGACCGGTATAGATGTTGCCGGATACACTAACCATTTCCATGAACTAAGCCTACTATGCCCACAAATGGTGACCCCCGAATACAAGAAAATCGAAGCAACATTTGGGGACTCGCCCCTCAAATCCAGGGCAACCTCACCGCCTCAAAGCCCACCACAATCCAGGGCACCATCCGAATGGAGAATAACTTGATGGATCAAGTGGCCAGAAGGAATGAGGCCAAAGCGGGAGAGAACAAGAGAAAATGGGAAGACAAGTCTGGGAAGAATTCGGGTTCGCAGTCCAATAAGCCCGAAACCATTAAAGCCATTTTAAACGGAGCCGAACCAAGGAAAGGCTACACTGGTACAAAACCTCTTTGCAACCAATGCACCTACCACCATAACTAAGGTCCCTGCCCAACCCCTTGTGGGAAGTGCAAGCGTCTTGGTCATCTGACCAAAGATTAAAGATTCAACAACAGTTGCAACAACAACGGCAGGGGAAAGAGGAGCTGTTTTGGGTGTGGAGTTGTCGGGCACTATAGGAATGAGTGCCCAAAGTTGAAACCGGCAGAGGAGCTCAAGGTATAGCTTTTGTGTTGGGAGCTGGAGACGCTCGTCAGGTACCCAATGTAGTATCAGACACATTTCTTGTTAATGACATTTATGCTTATGTACTATTTGATACTGGGGCCGATAGGAGCTTTATTCCTGCTAAGTTCAGTGAACAAATGAATGTCAGCCAATCTCCTTGAGACAATTCCTATACTATAGAGTTAGCCGATGGCAAACTGGTTGAGGCAAATAGTATCATTAAGAATTGCACATTAAAATTAGCAGGTCATCCCTTTAAGATAGATCAGATGCCTATCGAACTTGGAAGCTTCGACATAGTTGTTGGTATGGATTGGTTGTCAGATAACAATGCCGAAATCCTATGTGGTATGAAGGTTTTAAGAATACCACTTAAGAAAAAGAAAGTCCAAACAGTCCAAGGAGAAAGAAAGAATCGTCAGGTGAACGTCAACTCCGGTTTAAGAACATTGAAGTGCCTTCGAAGAGGTTGTCAAGCAGTATTAGTTCAACTAGTGGAAAAGGAGTCGAAGGAGAAGCGACTCGAAGAAATCCCGGTAGTTCATGACTATCAAAAAGTCTTTCCTGAAGACTTGACAAGACTTCCACCAGCTAGGCAAGTAAATTTAAGATTGACTTGGTGCCTGGAGCTGCACCTGTCGCACGAGCACCCTACCGATTGGCACCGTCAAAGATGCAAGAATAATCCAATCAGCTACAAGAACTGTTTGATAAAGGATTCATCTGACCAAGTTCCTAACATTGGGAAGCTCCGGTCTTATTCGTGAAGAAGAAAGATAGATCCTTTAGAATGTGCATTGACTATCGAGAGCAGAACAAGTTAACCATCAAGAACCGATACCCTCTCCCCAGAATAGACGATTTATTCGATCAGCTCCAAAGATCTAGTTTTTACTCTAAGATTGATCTGCGATCCGGATATCACCAACTTAAGGTTTGGGAAGAGGATATACCCAAGACAGCCTTCAGATGTCGTTATGGACATTACGAATTTCAGGTGATGCCATTCGGTTTAACCAATGCACCAGCTGTATTCATGGATCTTATGAATTCGCCCGTATTTGGATAAATTTGTAATAGTGTTCATAGATGATATCCTTATATACTCCCGAAGCCAAGAGGAACACGAGCAACATCTGAAGATAATCCTAGAGCTACTAGAGAAAGAACAGTTGTACGCCAAATTCTCTAAGTGTGAACTTTGGCTACGAGAAGTCAAATTCCTAGGGCATGTGATCAATAGCCAAGGAATTCAAGTAGACCCGTCGAAAATCGAGGCTATTAAGAACTGGGTAACACCTAGAACTCCAACGTAAATTCGTCAGTTTCTAGGTCTTTCCGGTTATTATTGACGATTTATCAAAAACGTCTCTAAGATAGCTGGTTCGCTAACGGAATTAACTCGGAAGGATGTGAAGTATATCTGGGGTGAAGACCAGGAGACGACATTCAAATTATTAAAGCAGAGATTGTGTAGTCCGCCTATTTTGTCCCTACCTGAGGGAACAGAAAAATTTGTGGTCTACTGCGATGCCTCACACAACGGGTTAGGTTGTGTGTTAATGCAGAAGGATAAAGTCATCGCTTACGCATTACATCAACTCAAAATCCACGAGGTGAACTATACGACTCATGTCCTGGAGCTCAGAGCAGTGCTATTTGCTCTTAAAATATGGAGGCACTACCTTTACGGGACAAAGTGCATGGTATTCACGGATCATAAGAGCCTTCAGCACATCCTGGACCAAAAGTAGTTGAACATGAGGCAACGACATTGGGTTGAACTGCTAAGTGATTACGATTGCGAGATCCGTTATCACCCGGGCAAGGCAAACGTTGTAGATGATGCGTTGAGCCGAAAGGAACGGGTTAAGCCCGTGAGGGTCTGAGCTTTGGTCATGACAATCTAGTCAAAACGAAACTCTCAGATTCTTAAGGCACAGAAAGAAGCAGTCAAGGATGAAAACATGAAGCTCTAAGAGGCATGAACAAGTAGTTTGAAACAAAGTCCGACGGATGCCAATACTTCATGAACCGTATTTGGCTTCCGAAGATCGGAGGACTAAGAAAGCTGGTCACGGATGAAGGGCATAAGACTAGATATGCTATTCATCCGGGATCCGATAAGATGTACCATGATTTAAAAGACTTGTACTGGTAACCGAACATGAAGGCTGACATTGCTACGTATTTCAACAAGTGCTTAACATGCTTCAAGGTTAAGGCCGAGCACCAAAAACCATCAGGATTATTGGTACAGCCAGAAATACCGCAGTGGAAGTGGGAGAGAATAACCATGGATTTCATAACTACATTTCCGAAGACAAGTGGTGGTTTTGACACCATTTGGGTGATTATGGATCGACTCACCAAGATTGCACACTTCGTACCTATCAAGGAGACGGATAAGATGGATAAGTTAACTCGAATCTATCTTAAAGAAGTCGTCTCAAGGCAGGGAGTTCCAGTATCCATCATATCAGATAGAGACAGTCGGTTCACTTCACGGTTTTGGCAATCATTGCAAGAGGCTTTGGGTACACGCTTAGATATGAGGACAGCTTACCATCCGCAAACCGACTTTGGCAAAAGTTGGGATAGACATTTGCCGTTAGTCGAGTTCTCCTAGAACAATAGCTATCACTCGAGCATTAAACCTGCTCCGTTTGAGGCACTCTACGGGAAAAAGTGTCTATCGCCGATTTGTTGGGCTGAAGTAGGGGATAGCCAAATCACCGGTCTTGAGATCATTTACGAGACTACCGAAAAGATAGTACAGATTCGGAACCGATTTAGGATCGCGCGGGATCGGAAGAAAAGCTACGCTGATATCAGACAAAAGGATTTGGAATTCCAGGAGGGAGATCAAGTAATGCTGAAAGTCTCGCCTTGGAAAGGCGTAATCCGTTTTGGGAAACGAGGAAAACATAATCCTCGTTATATCAGACCATTCAAGATTTCCAAAATAATTGGTCAGGTAGCGTACCGACTCGATCTGCACCCAAAGCTAAGTAATGTACATAATACCTTCCACGTGTCCAACCTAAAGAAATTCTTGTCTAACGAAACACTTGTCATACCCATGGACAAACTGGAGCTAGATGATAAGTTGAACTTCATTGAACAACCCATAGAAATAATGGTCCTAGAGGTCAAGAAATTAAAGCACAGCCGAATTCCGATAATAAAAGTAATATGGAACTCTAAGCACGATCCTGAGTTTACATGGGAACGCGAAGATCAGTTTCACAAAAAATGCCCTCAGTTATTCTCAAGTGCTAAATCAGTGGAGAATGCGAGCTAATTTTGAGACAAAATTCCCTTAACAGGGGGAGACTGTAACATCCGGCACTAAGCCAGGTTAGTAAGTATGACCTAATCTGTATTTATTAGAAAATTATAACATAAACAGTGGTCATTAGCAATTAGTCAAGGTAATTAACAAAGTTATAAGGAAATTCAATTGAAATAGATTCAATTTCATCGTTGCGATGAATCGGCAAATTAATTAATCCAATCGATTTGCGATATGATGGATTAATTCAACTATGTACATAATTAAATTAAGATTAGTAACACTAATCATGCATTAATAGAAGTACTTAACATTAATTATGCAAGACTAAAACAATTCATTAAATAAAAAGATTCAAAAGTATTTTTGAATTTACATAAAAAGGGAAATACAAGAATACATACTAAATACTTTTATACAAAAAAAGGAAAATACACCAGAATATCTTTAAAAATCCTGCCTAGGTAGTACATGTATAGCTTTTGACTTCAATTTTTTATTACATAACTCCATAACACATAAAAATCAAATCCTCGTTCATCATACTCTTTCCTTTCAACCAAGATCACACTCCATCTCCATTTGATGACCACTTTTTCTCTATAAATAGAGACCAACACTTTCATTTTATTCACACCATCAAAACACAATTCTCTCTTCTTTCTCACTCTAAAAATCGGCCAAGAAGAAGCCCCAAAGCCAAAGTTGCTACTTTTTGGTGTTCTTAGAATATTTCAAGAGTATTTGGTGCAAACTTCTCAAGAGTTTCAACTACTTCTAGTTTTCTTCTTCCTAATACCCCAAAGTAAATACTAACTTATAATCTCTTATATTTATGTTTATATATGTCTTGCATAATGTGACACCCTTGCCACATTAACCACCATTTACAATTCACCCAGGATTATTCACCAACAAACAGTTATATAATGATCTGATACCTTAATTAAAGTGCGGATTCAAAATACATAAATAAAATAATACAAATTATGTGTCCAACACCCTACGGTGCTACATAGGTAACATGTTTAAGTCTACAAACTTGACAGAATTACATCATCCCACATTTATTACAACATTGATTCCATAAACCAGATACCAAGTTAAACAGTAGGAATCTTCAAATGCTTCAATAAACGTCCTAGCTAGATGGTCCCGCAGCGGATTTTCCTTTTCCTGTAAAATGCAACAACTGAAGGGGTAAGCTAAAGCTTAGTGAATACCATATGATTTTACACATTCTACAAATCATTATGTTGCCACCCAGAGTAACCGCGGTAACACATACCATATACTCCACACGTACTCCAAGTACGCAAACCCGAGCCGCAGCTCCTTCGAGCTGACACTCGGCATAAGAAAAACCAACCATCTGAGGCAGACATTACATCGGGGATGACTTACTGTCTATCCTGACCACAGAGGTGTTAAACTCTTGGTCATATAGCACAGTAACATCAGAGTACAGATGCGACCACGCAGGTCCATCAAAAGGATGCACAACAAATGAACGGACATGCAACAAGTATGAATGTGCATCAACATATACGGATGTTAGTAGAGTGCCAATCGAATATGAAACAACATGCCTCAGCAGGCAATGCAAACATAATGCAGATGCAGCAATGTTAAAATCAAAGGTACTCACAGTGGGTGCGTTATTAATCTTTAAGCAATATTATCTCTGTAACACCCTTGCCACATTAACCACCAATTACCATTAACCCAGGATTATTGACCAACAAACAGATATATAATGATCTGATACCTTAATTAGAGTGCGGAAGCAAAATACATAATAAAATAATACAAATGTGCCAAACACCCTATGGTGCTACAAAGGTTACACGTCTAAGTCTACCAACTCAAATTAATACATTATCCCAAATTCATTACAACAAATTTTTCATAAACCAAATACCAAAGTAAACGGTAGAAATCTTCAAATACTTCAATAGATTTCCTAGCTAGATGGTCCAGCTGTAGACTTCCCTTTTCCTGTAAAAATTCAACAACTAAAAGGTAAGCGAATTGCTTAGTGAATACCAGATGATTTTCACACATTCTACAAATCTTTATGATGCCCCCAGAGTATCCGCGGTAACACATACCGTATACTCCACACGTATCCAAGATACGCAAACCTGAGCCGCAGCTCCTTCGAGCTGACACTCGGCATAAGAAAAACCAACCATCTGAGGCAGACATTACATCGGGGATGACTTACTGTCTATCCTGACCACAGAGGTGTCAAACTCTTGGTCATATAGCACAGTAACATCAGAGTACAGATGCGACCACGCAGGTCCATCGAGAGGATGCACAACAAATGAACGGACATGCAACAAATATGAATGTGCATCAACATAACGCATGTTAGTAGAATGCCAAACGAACATGAAACAACAGGCCTCAGCAGGCAATGCAAACATAAAGCAGATGCAGACATGTTAAAAATCAAAGGTACTCACAGTGGGAGCGTTAGTTAACTTCAAATTATCTTATTTCTCTTCGGGCTTTCAACCAGATCACAAAGTACCCCACTGTGGGTTAAACAACACCACAAGGGACCTGTTAAGTCAGTTGTACCAAAACATTGTGTCAATAACTGTTTAATTCCATAAAAACCAAATTTTATAAGTTTTGTAACCTTTTGACCCTTACTTCGGATCCATGTCCGAATTCGGACCCCACCGAATTCGGACCCCCAATTCGGTCCCCATAAGTTCGGTCCACCCTTAAGTTCGGATCACAGCTAATTCGGACCAACACAAATTCGGATCCCATTACAAGTTCGGACCAATATAATTTCGGATTACATATAAGTTCGAATCCCATGATAAGTTCGGACCATATCCGAATTCGGACCTCATCCGAATTCCAACACTTAGAAATATTTTGATATATATATATATATATATATATATATATATATATATATATATATATATATATATATATATATATATATATATATATATATATATATATTAAATATCCTGAAATCCGGGCCTCATCCGAATTCGGACTAGATCCGAGTTCATCTCGGATCCGAATTCGGATCCCACCCCATTCGAACTTGTGCAGTTTTTTAATCAAGTTTCAGATTTAATTCCATCACTTTTGGTACTAATTCAATATATGAAATAACTTATACCAACTAAAATACATCTATTTCCAACACTTTTAACACTAATATTAACACTTTTTATGCACCAAATCACATCCTTTTTAACCCTTTTTCATCATTTTCAAACACACATACTAAAACACACACAAATCTTCAAAAATCATACTTATAGCTCGAAATCGATGCTGAAATTTGATATGTAGCTTCATATACACTAGATTTAAACGAATCTTCAATACTATAACACATGCATCCATATTTGCATCACCTAATCTAAATTTCGGTTCTTATAAAAACCGAACCAAAACTCTTAAATTCGAAGAGTTCAAGAAAGTTTTACCTTAAATCGACAATTGCAGATGTTTTAGTTCCTTGAATGCAAGCTGAATCCAGATTTTCAGCTTCAAATTACAACTTTTTTATGATCTTTGATTGTTGATAATGAGAGCCGAGAGAGAGAGTTTTAGAGAGAGAAAGTAGAGAGAAGTTGGAATTGCTTCAAATGAAAGACATTTTGGTCTTTTATTCTCATCTTTCAAATTTTGGCACATTTAGTCCATCCACTTATCCGGTTCCATTAAATACTGATTTTATAAAATAAAAGAATTCTATCTTTTATTTATTATCCTTAATAATTTAATAATTATTTTCACTTAATAATTAACAATTCTAAATTTCCATAATATGCAACCAACTTTATAATCAATCCAATTTTCGTACCAACTTTCATAATTCAACTTACATTACAAAGTTAAACTTAATAAACTTCAAATATAATAATTAAATCCGAGGATGTTACAGCATGGGCTCCACCACGCTCAAACTTCGTCCTCGAAGTTACTCGGATCCAAAAAGTTGCGGATACTTCTTCTTCATTTCAGACTTAGTCTCCCAGGTATGATTCGCTCCCTTATGATGCTTCCAACGTACCACCACCATTTCTATCTCTTTGCTTCTTAATTTCTTCACTTTTGTTAATAACACACACTCCGGCTCCTCCACATAACGAAGTCTTTCATCAATCTACAACTCAGTGTGATCTGCCCAATCTTCGTTTCCGGTGGTGAATGATTTCCTGAGATTTTTACATGGAACACCGGATGTATGTCCGACATCTCTTCAGGCAACTCTAAACGGTACGACTGATTTCCTACCTTCTCTATAATCCTGAATGATCCAACAAATCTCGAAGCCAACTTGTCTTTCTTTACAAAACGAGTAACACCCCTCATTGGTGATACTTTCAGATATACCCAATCATTTACATCAAAGTTGATTGGTTTGTGTCGTCTGTCATAATAACTTTTTTGGCGATCCTGGGCCGCTTTCATGTTCTGTCGCACCAACTGTATCTTCTCGTTTGTCTCTTGTAACAAAGTCGGCCCAGCAATCGGCGTTTCTCCAGTTTCTCTCCAACACGTAGGAGTCCTACACCTTCTCCCATACAAAGCCTCAAACGGCGCCTTCTTTATTGTCGCGTGATAACTATTGTCATACGAAAATTCTATCAATGGCAGATGGTCGTCCCAATTGCCACCGAGATCCAATACACATGATCTCATCATATCCTCTAAGGTGAGGATTGTTCGTTCACATTGGCCATCGGTTTGCAGACGATAGGTCGTGCTCATTGCTATTCTCGTTACCAACCCTTCTTGCAAAGCCGACCAGAAGTTCGAAGTAAATCAGCTGTCCCAATCCGATACAATAGACTTTGGTACTCCGTGTCTAGAAACGATCTCGTCCATGTAAATGTGAGCCAATCTTTCCAACGAATAACTTTCCCGAATCGGTATAAAGTGTGCGGACTTAGTTAACCTATCAACTATCACCTAAACAGTATCATGTTGATGCCTAGTCTTTGGCAGCTTAGTAACAAAGTCCATCCTGATGTGTTCACACTTCCATTCCGGAATGGGAAGCGGTTGCAGACTACCGTATGGCTGTTGGTGTTCAGCTTTCACAAGCCGGCAAGTCCTGCATCTTTCCACGTACTGACCTATGTCTTTCTTTAATCCCGGCCACCAAAAGTCTGCTTTCAGCTCGTTGTACATCTTTGTGCTCCCGGGATGTACTGAAAATTTCGATTGGTGAGCTTCTTCTATGATCACCTTTCTCATGTCTCCATATTTTGGCACCCAGATTCTCCCATATATTCCTTTCAAACCCGATTCACTAGTATCCATATTCTTCATTTGCACCCTTATGTCCTCATTACCAACATTTTCATCTTTCAAGGCTTCCTCTTGAGCGGCCTTGACATCATCAATAATCGTGGAGGTCAACATAGTAGACGTCAGCATATAACAACAATCCTTGGCATATGCTTTGCGACTCAAAGCATCGGCTACCACGTTAGCCTTTCCAGGATGGTAAAGGATCTCACAGTCATAATCCTTTATTAGTTCCATCGAACGTCTCTGCCTCATGTTAAGTTCTTTCTGGCTAAAGATGTACTTCAGGCTTTTATGATCCGTGTATAACTGACACTTAGTACCGTACAGATAGTGTCTCCATAACTTCAAAGCAAAAGTGACAGCTGTCAACTCAAGATCATGGGTTGAGTAGTTCTTTTCATGCTGCTTAAGTTGTCTTGAGGCATACGCGATTACCTTTCCTCGCTGCATCAGTACAGCGCCTAACCCCAGTCTTGAAGCATCAGTGTAAACTACAAAATCCTCATTACCCTCTGGTAGGGCAAGTATCGGTGCTTCACTTAACGTTTTCTTCAAAACATCAAACGCTTCTTGCTGCACATTTCCCATACAAACGGTGCATTCTTCTTCGTCAACACCGTCAAAGGAACGGCAATTTTCGAAAAGTCCTTTATAAATCTCCTATAGTAGCCCGCCAACCCCAGAAAACTTCTGACTTCAGTAGCTGAACGAGGCGGCTCCCAGTTTCTTACCGCTTCTACCTTAGCCGGATCTACTGAAATTCCGGCCCCCGAAATTACATGCCCTAAAAACTGAATCTGTTGCAGCCAAAACTCACATTTTGAGAACTTGGCATACAACTTCTCTTTTCTTAGCAATTCCAGCAATTCCCTTAAATGATCAGCATGTTCGGCCTCAGACTTTGAATACACCAGAATATCGTCGATGAACACAATCACCGATTTATCCAACATCGATCTACATACTCTATTCATTAAATCCATAAACACTGCCGGGGCATTGGTTAAACCGAAAGGCATCACCAGAAACTCGTAATGCCCATACCGAGTTCTGAATGCTGTTTTAGGCACATCATCTTCTCGTACCTTCAGTTGGTGATATCCCGACTGCAAATAAATCTTAGAGAACACACTTGCCCCATGTAGCTGATCAAACAAGTCATCTATCCTCGGCAACGGATACTTGTTCTTAATTGTCAACTTATTCAGCTCCCGGTAATCGATGCACATCCTCATCGTGTCATCTTTCTTCTTAACAAATAACACCGGAGCTCCCCACGGCGATGAACTCGGTCGAATGAAGCCCTTGTCCAACAACTCCTGGAGTTGTTTCATCATTTCTTGCATCTCGGTAGGAGCAAGGCGGTACGGAGAACGAGCTACCGGTGCAGCTCCAGGGATCAAATCTATACGGAATTCCACTTGTCTCTCAGGTGGCACGCCAGACAAGTCTTCCGGAAACACATCTGGGAATTGTGATACAACAGGCACATCGGCCAAAGTCTTCTTCTCAGCCTTGGCATCAATAGCATATGCCAGGTAAGCGTCACAACCCTTTGCAACAAGCTTTCGGGCTTTTGCAATGGTCAACAAACATAGATCCCCGCTTCTCCTATCCCCATAAATGCAGATCTCACGCCCCTCCGGAGTAGTTATCTTTATCATCCGCTTCTTACATACTATGTGGGCTTCGTTCTCTATCAACCAATCCATTCCGACAATTACATCAAATTCACTGAACTCGATCGGAATCAAGTCCAAATTGAAGACTACATCTTCAATCACTAAGGTGCAGTTACGGTATACATGGTCTACCTTGACTAAAGTATTACTAGCAGTTTCAATATCTAGTACAACAGATAACTTTGATAAAGGCATAGACAATTGTTGAGCAAACATAGTAGATACAAACGATCTATTGGCACCCGAGTCAAATAACACTCTTGCAGGTAAAGAGTTTACAATAAACATACCCGTGACCACCTCCGGGTTTTCCCTAGCCTCCTCTGCAGTGATTTGAAAGGCACGAGCCGGTGCCCTTTGTGACTGAACCCGACCCCGGTTTACTGAACCACCGCTTGAACCTCCCGAAGATCGTGTTGATGTTGGAGCAGCAACTGCTGGAGCATTCTTTCGACAATTCCGACTATAGTGCCCCCATACTCCACACTTATGGCAAGCATCAGATCTCCGTGGGCATTCATTTTGAAAGTGGCCCAACTCTCCGCAGCAAACACACGCACGCCCGTTGGTGCACTTGCCGAAGTGTTCCAGATGACACTTGTTACAATACTGTGGCTCGGTGTTGATAGAGTATGCACGAGCACGACCGGAAGAACTAGACTGTCGACGGAAGGACTGTTGCGGCAAGTACTGCGATGATCGTGAAGAACCTGAATAACCTCCTTCGCGTTGGCGTTTCGGTGGTGAAGGTTGATTTGGATTAGCTGAAGCAGCAGCGGACCCCATCACGTATCCCGACATACCCAAGATCTGTTCCACATTCCTGGCGGCCTCCAGTAAACCAGCAAACGTGGGGTAGCGTACATTACTCATCACCCTTCGAATCTCCAAATCAAGACCAGCCTCAAACCTGGTCACTTTCCTCTCCTCGGTATCCACTTGATGAGGCGCGAACAAACTCATCCTCGTAAACTCTACGGCATACTGGGACACAGACTTAGTCCCCTGAATCAGCGTCATAAATTTAGCCTCCAATCTTCGGCGCTCATCGGCCGGGCAATACTGCTGAGTGAAGATATCAGTAAACTCAGCCCATGTCATAACAGATACTCTTTCCAAGGTTAACGCATTCACCATCGAGTTCCACCACATTACTGCATCCTTAGTGAACATTGCAGTAGCGAACCGGACCATATCCTTCTTAGCACAATCGCTGATTCGGAATGTCCGTTCAGTGGCTGTTATCCATTCCAGAGCGGCAACAGCATCACCCAGTCCATTGAACTCAACCGCTCCGTTTCCCTTGAAATCCTTGAAACGACAACCCCTGGGCTTATTTGATGACCCAGTGTTGTCATCTTGATCATCATCATTTCTCCCTCTTTCCTTGTTCTTCCTTTTCTCTTCTCTTCGCTTAGCTTCGGCCTCATCCCGAGCCCGAAACTGATCTTGTATCATCTGATTTTGTTCAGCCATCAAGGCTAACATCATTTCTCTCGTCTCTTCTGGTGTCATTCCTCCTCCAGACATGTTCTGAAATATAAAATACATAACTTATTTAGTAACATGTCATTTATTTAAAGACACAACCCATTTGTCCCGTATGATAGTCCATATTCTTATGATTACTAGATCGTTACCTATCTTAGTTCAGATCATTACCTAGAATCACTACATGTCAACACTTAATGTTTGAGACCAAGACCTCACGGACACTTGAATCTCAAACTACTGCTCTGATACCATACGCTGTGACACCCTTGCCACATTAACCACCAATTACCATTAACCCAGGATTATTCACCAACAAACAGATATATAATGATCTGATACCTTAATTAGAGTGCGGAAGCAAAATACATAATAAAATAATACAAATGTGCCAAACACCCTATGGTGCTACAAAGGTTACACGTCTAAGTCTACCAACTCAAATTAATACATTATCCCAAATTCATTACAACAAAATTTTCATAAACCAAATACCAAAGTAAACGGTAGAAATCTTCAAATACTTCAATAGATTTCCTAGCTAGATGGTCCAGCTGTAGACTTCCCTTTTCCTGTAAAAATTCAACAACTAAAAGGTAAGCGAATGCTTAGTGAATACCAGATGATTTTCACACATTCTACAAATCTTTATGATGCCCCCGGAGTATCCGCGGTAACACATACCGTTTACTCCACACGTATCCAAGATACGCAAACCTGAGCCGCAGCTCCTTCGAGCTGACACTCGGCATAAGAAAAACCAACCATCTGAGGCAGACATTACATCGGGGATGACTTACTGTCTATCCTGACCACAGAGGTGTCAAACTCTTGGTCATATAGCACAGTAACATCAGAGTACAGATGCGACCACGCAGGTCCATCGAGAGGATGCACAACAAATGAACGGACATGCAACAAATACGAATGTGCATCAACATAACGCATGTTAGTAGAATGCCAAACGAACATGAAACAACAGGCCTCAGCAGGCAATGCAAACATAAAGCAGATGCAGACATGTTAAAAATCAAAGGTACTCACAGTGGGAGCGTTTGTTAACTTCAAATTATCTTATTTCTCTTCGGGCTTTCAACCAGATCACAAAGTACCCCACTGTGGGTTAAACAACACCACAAGGGACCTGTTAAGTCAGTTGTACCAAAACATTGTGTCAATAACTGTTTAATTCCATAAAAACCAAATTTTATAAGTTTTGTAACCTTTTGACCCTTACTTCGGATCCATGTCCGAATTCGGACCCCACCGAATTCGGACCCCCAATTCGGTCCCCATAAGTTCGGTCCACCCTTATGTTCGGATCACAGCTAATTCGGACCAACACAAATTCGGATCCCATTACAAGTTCGGACCAATATAATTTTGGATTACATATAAGTTCGAATCCCATGATAAGTTCGGACCATATCCGAATTCGGACCTCATCCGAATTCCAACACTTAGAAATATTTTGATATATATATATATATATATATATATATATATATATATATATATATATATATATATATATATATATATATATATATATATATATATATATTAAATATCCTGAAATCCGGGCCTCATCCGAATTCGGACTAGATCCGAGTTCATCTCGGATCCGAATTCGGATCCCACCCCATTCGAACTTGTGCAGTTTTTTAATCAAGTTTCAGATTTAATTCCATCACTTTTGGTACTAATTCAATATATGAAATAACTTATACCAACTAAAATACATCTATTTCCAACACTTTTAACACTAATATTAACACTTTTTATGCACCAAATCACATCCTTTTTAACCCTTTTTCATCATTTTCAAACACACATACTAAAACACACACAAATCTTCAAAAATCATACTTATAGCTCGAAATCGATGCTGAAATTTGATATGTAGCTTCATATACACTAGATTTAAACGAATCTTCAATACTATAACACATGCATCCATATTTGCATCACCTAATCTAAATTTCGGTTCTTATAAAAACCGAACCAAAACTCTTAAATTCGAAGAGTTCAAGAAAGTTTTACCTTAAATCGACAATTGCAGATGTTTTAGTTCCTTGAATGCAAGCTGAATCCAGATTTTCAGCTTCAAATTACAACTTTTTTATGATCTTTGATTGTTGATAATGAGAGCCGAGAGAGAGAGTTTTAGAGAGAGAAAGTAGAGAGAAGTTGGAATTGCTTCAAATGAAAGACATTTTGGTCTTTTATTCTCATCTTTCAAATTTTGGCACATTTAGTCCATCCACTTATCCGGTTCCATCAAATACTGATTTTATAAAATAAAAGAATTCTATCTTTTATTTATTATCCTTAATAATTTAATAATTATTTTCACTTAATAATTAACAATTCTAAATTTCCATAATATGCAACCAACTTTATAATCAATCCAATTTTCGTACCAACTTTCATAATTCAACTTACATTACAAAGTTAAACTTAATAAACTTCAAATATAATAATTAAATCCGAGGATGTTACAATCTCTCCCCGGAATTTCAACCGGATCCACAAAGTACCCCACTGTGGGTTAAACAACACCAGAAGGGACCTGTTTCATTTCCATAAGGAAAACATATCATCATTATTTGTTCCTTAACAATTTGACATTAACTTGTATAAATGAAAGTGTTACAACATTCGGAACCGTCATCCGAAACTCATATTTAAATCTCATCACTCGAGGTGTTATTATTCCCAATTAACCCTTCATTATATGCCTTATTTTAGTACAAAAGATATCCCAAAAGTATGTTTATTTGACCATAAATTCGGATCCTTTTAAACCCATCCGAATTACCCAAAAATATAGAGAACTCGCCGAGTAGGACAGGAACTCGCCGAGTTCCTATCCGAATTTCGGACCTTTCACTGAATTTCGGACCCATCCGAATTGGGTTGACCCATCCGAGTTCGGGTTGACCCATCCGAATTTGGACCCCTCCGAGTTCGGTTCTTAATTGATTTCGGTCCTATCCAACTTTCGGGTCCCAACCGAATTCGGGTCCAACACTTATGAATTTTTGAAGATTTATTCAAAATGTTCTTGAGAACTCGCCGAGTTCCCCCTGAACTCGCCGAGTTCACTTGCAGGTTTTGCCTTCGAAACTTACGGATTTTCACTAAAAATTTCCAAATTCAATTTATAGCAACATGCAATTACTCATAATGTTTTATTAACATTATTGGGGTATTTTTACATCATTTTCCCCACTCATAACACACTAATTCGTCCAGATTGGACCAAAAATGAACAAAAGCCTCAAGAACACTAAAGTTCACAAAATTTCAGATTTCTTACCTTCTGGATCGATTCAACCAACGATTCTTGTTTTCCTAAGCTTCAGTAATCTTCCAAGAATGATTTCCAACTATTATAACAAACATGCATCAACGATTTCCCAGATTAAAAATCCGAATTTTGAACCTTTATTCTTCAAAATAAAAACCTCAAAACTCACAATTATGTTCATACCTTGATTCAGTTCGTTTCCTTGTTAATATTCAGGTGCAATCCACGAATTTGATTCCACAAATTCGAATTTCAGTAGGGATTTCCAGAAATTTAGAGATAGAGAGAGAGAGTTTCTTGTGTGTTCAAGTGATGAAATGAAAATGAAAGACACCAAAAGTCTTTTATTCTAAAGTTTCGGCTATTGACACTTTTAGCCCCTCAACTTATCCGGTTCCATTAAATACTGATTTTCATCATTATTTTCAACATCACCAACTTTTTAACAATCATACTTAATAACTAAAATTTAAAATTCACAAACTTTTTAATTTCATAAAATAACAACCAACTTCCAAATATCCAGATACATAAACATTTTTAATAATTTAACTTAATACAAAAGTTCAATCTAATTATCCAAATTACAATAAATTAAATCCGAGGATGTTACACATAATATATATAATCACCAACAACAACAAGTTTCAGAAAAACTCAAGTTTATAAATCACTAGTTTTTTTTTTAAGTTTGTTTTCTTAAAATGCGTTTATAAATATATAAACACATAACATAAGTATAAATATTATGATAACAAGTTATATATAAGTGTTTCATTGCCTTTTATACAAGTGGTTTTTGAATAAACAACAAAGATCACAAGTTGTTTTAAGTTATGAAATCCGGATTTTCGGCAGAAATATTACGTTAACTTTGAAAAATCATAACTAATTGAAAACTTAACAAAATGAGTTGATTCTTGTTTTGAAAGGTAGAGCTATGTCTTTAATAAATATATGGAGGTTTTCATGATTTAATATGGAGATTTGAACCCTCAAATATTATTTGGGAACCCGAAAGTTTGATAGCTCAAAAATTGCCAACATAGAGTTTTTAACGAGCTTTTTCCCCAACCTAAACACCTCAAAAAATGGTCGTTCTTAACTTGAAAAATTCATTATATATAGTAGTTTTATGACTATAAATACCAAAGCCCAAATCGTTTTGGAGCTTGGTCGAAAACAACCTCAAAGTAGGCCGAAAAACCTTTAAAAAGCTGGAAAATTATAAACTTGTAAAGTTCGGTGATTTTAAACATAAAAACCTTTATACATACATATTATCATATATATGGGAGTTATTAAGTCCCTCATATCATTTCGGACTCGGTTAAACGCATCCGATGTCGTCACTCATCATCAACGCATACCATCGTTTTTACGCTCGATTTTACCATCAACTTACGGTGAGTCTTCTTAGCCCCTATTTTCACTATCTATTGGGGTGGAAATACATGCACTATTTTCATATGGACACTAAAACTGTTTATTTCTTATATGTATTACACATGTGTTTATGTGGACCCACCAGCCCTCATATCATGAACTGTTATTTAAATTTTTTTAAGCGTGAATATATTGTGGATAGATCTTACCGGCTAACAGTTCCCAATGCATATATATTTAACACACGGTATTAGAGTCGGGGATACTGCACAGGGCAAACTCATTTAATTAAGCTTCGGTTGCTTGATTGCTTGTGTAATACATACATGGGAATTTATGCTTTATAAATTCAACTAATCTGTTAATGTCCATACAATTGGTCTTTTCGCGTAAACCTATGAACTCACCAACCATTTGTTGACGTATTTTAGCATGAATTTTAAGGTAATTAAGATATGCTCATTCATTGGTAGCAACCTGAGGTTTCCGAATATTTTGGAGTCGCAATATTTTAATCAACCAATAGAGATTTATTTGCATTGTTATAAACCTTTGAATTATGTATTCTAATCCCTGTGCAAACTATTTACATTTCATGTTGGCATGTAAAACATTCCTTATTTTTAAGTTAAACCGATGTATTTTCTGAAAACGTCCATATAGTGGTCGTTCGATATGATTATGGTTACGCTTCCGCACTCGTCACGCCTCGCTGCCAACCGGGGTAGCAGGGTGTGACAGAAAGCTATGACCTGCTTGAGACCAGCCTTATGAAGATCAGATGCCCTCTAGAAACACATTTTCTTTTATAAGGGGTCCACAAAGAACACCCCAAATTCAGGCTCTTCAATGAATTTTCCTACTTCAGGCTCAACTCCTTTTGGTAGACTATGATCTATCCCTTTAACTTCAACATCGTGGCTCAACCAGTGAGGTACCCATTATTTGTACTTAAGAGATCAAGCCCCGGTCCTTGACTTTCTCTGTCAGCTTTTTGACGTATGCCCAGATAGTTTGAGCAGTTTCGGATTTTAATCTTCTCAGCGCAATAGCCAATTCAACCCATTCCCTATACCCCATGCAGGCAATGTCAGCATATTCTTAAGCTTCCAACTCAGGACCCTCAGCACCTAGCCTGATGATCTGAAGTCTCCACTGTTTGCCTTTTCTTGATATTGGGACAACTTTAACAATAATTTCTCTGGCAAGTCTCCTGTTGGCAACATCGAAGAACTTATTCCTTGCCATATTGTCGAAATGGAATCGGGCTTTTGCTGAAGAGGATACAAGCTTTGATTTGGTTACTAAGACCTATGCACTTTGTTCTTTCTTAGTCACTAACTCTGTTGTATCTTCTATCAGTTTCTATAGAACATCCAAGGATGACATTTTGCTTTTTCTTGCTTCCATGGCTGCAAGGGCTTTAGCAGCTTTAGCAGAAGCTTCTTCCTTTTTCTCCCTTTCAAGGATCTCAAGCTGCTCTTATTTCCACTTATAATAAGTGTCTAGTGGAATGCCCATATCTTTGGCCTGCGATTTGTCAAACTTTAGTTGAGCAGCCTTGCGAGAGTCAGTGTCCACAAAGGCTTTCCCTTTGCCCTTTTGCTACTCTAGTTAGAACAGCTTCAGTTTCCTCCTCCTCTTCTTCTTCCGTTTGTTCCAGAATCAAGTGTCTCCTTCTGCTTGGCCTGTCCTCAAGAATGGAGTCCTACCCTTTAGATGGTGCAGGGCTTTGAGATCCAACATGAGTAGACGGAGCAGCGGTTATAGAGATAGTTGAAGTATTTACAACATCACCACTTTATAATTGTCCTGCTGCTTGGGTTACTGATGTTGATTTCTCCTTAGAGGGAGATGAATATTTCTCCCCCTTAGACATTGTTTTCGAGGTGAATTTAGACTTCTCCCCTTTTGAAGGATATGACATAGAGCCTTCAACACCAGTTCTGACTGAAGGAACGAATACAAAAGGCTGGACAGCAGTAGGTTTGGTGACAGGTCTTGAACCAACCAGGCTATGCACTAAGAAAGCCAAGTTGTCCTTAACTTCTGCCAGCTAGGTCATTTGAAGAGAAGAAGAAAGAGAAGTTGTAAAAAATGAAAGCTGGGAAATAGAAGCCATGTTAGTATCTGTGAACACTGAACTTTGAAGCTGTGCAATAGTTAGTTCAAGGGACTCATGCATATCATCAAAGTTTGCTGCCACAGAGTTTGACAGGGATACCACTAAGGATAATAGGTAGGAGGAGAGTTTGACAGCGATACCAGTGAGGATGGCAGTGTGGTAGAACAGGTTTCAAAAGAGTTGACAGTTGTTGGGGAACAGCTGCCAGACTGGACACAGAGTCCTGTTGGTTAGTAAGAATTGATGATAGGTAGGAGGAGAGTTGTTCCAGCAGTGCAGTGAGTGCAAGCAGCTGAGAGGAATGATCAGGTTGGGGAGCAGGTGTTGGAAAGGAAGTCTTGAACGAATCAAGAAAACCTTGAAGTTGAGCAGACATGGAGTCTGTAATTATAAATGGAAGGGAAGTCATAGAAGATTCCAAAGAACCAACTTTGTTGGAAAGCACAGAAAGCTGGTCCTTCAAAGAGAGTTATTTAGGGGATGGAGGTGTATGGGTTGATTGTTTGGATTGTGTGGATGGGGATGAATGTGATGGAGAGGATTGAGGAGTATGGGGGTCACTGGAAGATGGTAAGGGTACTTTAAAGAGAAGTTCCATAGCCTGGGCTCCAGTTAAGTGACCCAAATTGGAAAAATCAATAGAACCTTCAGAAGTGGCTGTAGCTGCATCATGAGGTGAAGGTATTGGGGTTGGTGGCATTTCAGATGTTACTGGGATTGTAACACCTTCATCAAGACCTTGGGTGGTTCTCTAAGTAGTGCCTTAGTTTGTTGGATCATCTTCATGGGGAGAGGGGATATGCATTACAACATCATCAGTGGAGAAAGATGATGATGGAATTTGCATTTGTGGAGCAGCTTCAATAGAGGTATGTTTCATTCCCTGATGTTCATCAGGCTGGGTTGTTGGTCCTTCGACAACTGTTGGGTGTTGAACAGCTGTGTCATGAGGAGCTGATGATGAAGGCTGATCTGCTGGTTGTTCGCTACCAGCAGCTTTGGCGCCTTGTGCAGACTCAGATTGTGTTGAAGAAAGATGAGGTGGAGACTGTGTTGACTTAGTATGGAGTGGAGTGAACTCCTGTCTTTCAATATCCTCAGCCTATTGGGAGGCAGGGATAGTGGGTGTGGTAGTCTCCTTATATACAACTGGCTCATTTTGTGAGAAACCAGAGGGTAGGGGCTGACTCTTGGTCGACTCTGTATGGAGTGAAGCCTGCTCCAAATAGGCTGCACTTACTCCCAAAATAGGAGAAGCAAAGGCAGTAGGGGTTGCTTCTGTTTTAACTAACTCCTGTTGAGAGGGGTCAGAGGGGCTTATTTGAGTGGTGGGTTTCTTTTTTGCTAAGGATTTCTTTCTTAGCCTGTTGTAGGTGGTGAGGGAGGATGTAGAGGATGGATGTTGTGGAGAGGTGATATGGGGTTCTTTTTGGACTCGTGGGGAGACTGGGCTAGAAACAGGAGGTTGTTCCTGTTCCATAGTCTCAGGTGCCACAGAGGCACCAACCACAAAGGCTTCAGGTTCAACGGATGAACCAGGGTAACCAACCTGCTCCTCCTCAGCCACTGAGGCGGAGGTTGCCGACTTAGCTGTTTTGGCCTTGATGGTGACAGGCCCAGCTCCACTAGTCTTCAAGGCAAGTTTTGCCTTTTTTGACCGTGATTTGGGAGCAATGATTGGATACACCTCCCGAGTAGAAGGTCCTTCCATCAAACCTAGTAACCTCCTCACTGAAGTTGATAGAGGAGGTTCATTATCAAGTACCGGGGTGTAAAATACCCTATTTCTTATGATAGGAAATACTTCAGTTGACAAGTTAGGCTGGGAGGAGTAAAAATGCTCACCACAAACATGCTTAAAAACCTTTGATATCGGATAGCAGCTGGAAACTGTTTTTGTTGCACCAAGTTCCTCAGATTCAGATAAATCCACTTTCTCATGTTCAGAGTAGTCTAATCTACAAGCTGTAGGACTATTGGAATCTCATCTCGGCTTAGTTGGTCAAGAGAACCAACTTTGCTGCTAAGGCTCATCACCACTGAGGCGAAGAGGAAACTATAAGTTGGAGAGAGATCACTTCTGAACAATGTTCCACCCACATTTAGTCCTGCTACACCATGGAAGCGTAGAAGATTGCCCATTGGTTCGTCCTCAGGCTGAGGTTTGTCATAATTGTCACCAACTGGAAGATGAAGTACTTCCCTGAGAAGAGCAACAGTAATCTCAAATGTTTTGGTGGTGTTGAGAATGGTTCCCCTTATGGTTTTGGTAGAGGGATCATACGAGCAGGTATACCAGGACTCATAAACCATATCCTAGAACATGACACCAGGAGAGGTTGTCATTGCATAATGCAGGGGATGGGCTTGCATAAACTCCACCATTTTTTCATAACCTTTCCCAGTATAGTTCTTAGGAATAGTTAAAATTTCAATGTAGTTGGTGGGTTTTATGGTTAACATGGTGTTGACATAGGGGTATTTTTAAACATCATCAACAAGAAACAACGGAACAAGGGGGAATTTTGGAAAGCCATTTGGGAGAGTAGAATAGATGCACGAGTTTGGACACCAAGTCTTTTTAGGGTTTATCAGGTGGTTATGGAGGCAGTAAGGAATAAGAAGATGATAAAATAGTGATTTGGGTATTTATAGGATTTGAATTTGAGTGAGTAAGAAAGAGAAAGGTTTGGGCGGTTGATTTGAAATGATACTAACGGAAAACGGAACGGTTTGCCACGTCAACACGTTTGTCAGACCAACTTAACCTTTCTAACCACTAACACACGTAACACTCATTATCCGCAGGTAATTAAGATAAATAAATACATAATTTAAGTAACTTAAATGTGAAGTAATGTTAAATAAAAATTGATGTTCTAAGTTGTTGTTCAAAACCTGTGATGAACAGGTGTCATCAAACACTGATGATTCTGTAAGTTGTTCATGAAACTTGTGCAACTACATGAGAACAGATTTCATTGTGAAACATGTTTAATAGTTTTAACGAGTTACAAGGTTTTGCCCTGTATGACAGAGTAAAAGAGTGAGCAGGTTGTAGGTTTGGACAATGGAACAGGTTTGAGGGAAAAACTTACTTTGTCAAACCTGTTACATGTCCGAGCTGTTCAAAATTTCCAAAACTGGCAAAGTATAGAACAAGTAAAACATGTCCTATCCAAGCTATTCTGTAAAATTCTAGCAGATTTGAACAAGTAGTTGTTTGAACATCAATGACACTTAGTCGATTTTATTTAACATACCTAGCTTGCTTACAAGGTAACTAAACATGTTTTCATTAAGAGGTTTGATGAAAATGTCTGCAAGTTGTTCTTCTGTGGAAACAAAACTTACCTCCACATTACCTTTTTGGATGTGATCCCTTTTGAAGTGATGTCTGACCTCAATATGCTTTGTTCAAGAGTGCAAGACTGCATTTGTTGGAGATAACTATGGCACTTGTATTATCACAGAGAATAGGAATTTCCTATATACAAGGCCATAATCCTCATGCTCATGCTGCATCCACAGAATTTGCCCACAGCAGCTTCCAGCAGCAATGTACTCAGCTTCAGCAAAAGAAGTAGAAACAGAGTTCTGCTTCATGCTGCACGAACTGATCAACTTTCCTCCAAGGAGTTGACATCCACCTGTTGTGCTCATTCTGTCTAGCCTGCAGCATGCAATATCAGAATCTGAATAACCTATTAGTTCAAGGCTGGAGTCTTTGGGATACCAAATACCCAAAGCTGTTGTACCCTTTAGGTATCTGAAGATCCTTTTTACAGCAGCTAGATGTGATTCCTTTGGATCAGCTTGAAACCTGGTACATAAAAAGGTAACAAACGTAATATCTGGTCTACTAGCACTTGATTATACCAAGCTCCCAATCATGCCTCTATAAGCTGTTACTGAAATAGCTTTGCCGCAAGCATCAACATCCAACTTTACATTGGTTTCCATTAGGGTTTTGAAGAGAGAACTTTGATCAAATTTAAACTTTTTCAAAAGATCCAAAGTATACTTTCATTGATTTATGAAAATTCCATTTGAGGTTTGTTTAACCTGTAATCCTAAGAAGAAAGTAAGTTCACCCATCATGCTCATTTCATATATAGATTTCATGAGCAGTGAAAAGTTGTTCTTGCAAAACTTTTCATTAGTAGAACCAAATATTATGTCATCCACATAAATTTGAACAAACATAATATCAGTTTTCACCTTCTTTTTGAACAATGTGGTATCCTCTTTATCTCTGGAAAAACCATTGCTCATAAGGAAATCAGTAAGAGTGTCATACCAGGATTTAGGGGCTTGTTTTAGACAATAACGAGCTTTATCCAACTTATAGACAAAACCTAGATGTTGTTCATTTTCAAAACCTGGAGGCTGCTTGACATATACTTCTTCTTGTAGCTTACCATTCAAAAATGCACTCTTGACATCCAATAGATATACCTTCATGCTCTTATGGGCAGCATAGGCAAAAAACAAACGAATTGCTTCTAACCTGGCCATAGGAGCAAATGTTTAATCATAATCTATGCCTTCTTCTTGCCTATACCCTTGAGCAACTAGTCTTGCCTTGTTTCTTATGACATGACCTTGCTCATCCATCTAATTTCTGAAAACCTATTTGGTGCCAATTATTGTTTTACCTTTAGGTACATGGATGAACTTCCATACCTTGTTTCTCTCAAACTGATTGAGTTCTTCTTGCATGGTAGTGATCCAATTGGAATGTTTCAGTGCATTATCTACTTTCTTTGGCTCCATTAGGGACACAAAACTACAAAACATACAAATGTTCCCAGGCTGTCCCACCTTGTTTGCACACCTTTGTTAATGTCATCAATTATTTGATCATTGGGGTGACACCTGATCCACTTAAGATCATGTTTCAATGAAGATTCTCCTGTATCAGTTTTATTATCACCAGGTCTTGTAGAGCAGCTCCCAAGATTTTCAGATATACTGATATGTTGAGCCTGTTCACCCATTGAGAATGAATCATTATTATTTAACACATCAGCAAAGAATTTAGGAAATCAGCATTGATTGGTTCTGGACATTGTGCATTAACTATGTTAGTACACTTATTCACACAGGGTGTACCAATATAGTCATCATCATGCCCATTTTGGTTAACACGTTCCACTCTGGGTGATGTGGAATCTTTTGAGTCCTTTTCCTCATCATTGGAATGCATAAGATCATCAAAACTGAAATCTACTGAAACTGATTCAGGAACAGCTTTAGGTGAAGAATTCTTGGACTCTTCAAAGGTGACATTAATAGATTCATCAATCACCTTTATTTTAAAGTTGTATACTCTGTAGGCTTTAGAAACAACTGAGTATCCAACAAACACACCTTTCTCAGCTTTGGGTTCAAATTTGGCCAGCTGGTCCCTTTGTTTTAGGATGAAGCAGGGGCATCTAAACACATGGAAATAGTTTATGTTTGGCTTTCTCCCTTTAATTAATTCATAAGGAGTCTTATTGAACCTTTTCACCACTAAGGATCTGGTTTGAGTGAAGCAGGCAGTATCGACAGCTTCAGCCCAAAATGATGAGGGCACCCCTGATGCACACAACATGGTTCTAGCAACTTCAATAAGGGTTTTGTTCCTCCTTTTAGCAACTTCATTTTGTTATAGAGTCCTTACAGCTGAAAAGTTTTGAGAGATCCCTCTTTCCTCATAAAAGTCTCAAGAGTACTGTTTTTGAATTTAGTACCATGATCACTTCTAAGCTGTTTGACTTGGGCAGAGTTAAGAACTTCCATCTTCTTGATAAATCTAATAATCTCTCTGGCAGCCTCTCCTTTGGCCTTTAAGAAGATCACCCATGTAAACCTAAAGAACTCATCAACCATTACTAGAGTGTATCTTCTACCTCCTAGACTTGGGACACTGATAGGTTCAAACAAGTCCATATGGATTAAGAAGAGAGGTGTTTCAATAGAGGAATTACGTTTGGTCATAAAAAAATATTTTTCTTTGCGTACCCTTCTCACAAGCAGTGCAGAGTTTATCCTTAACATAAGTTATAGAAGGAAAACCTATTACTAAATCTTTCTTAAAAAGTTTGTTGATATTTTTGAAGTTCAGGTGTGATAGCGTTTTGTGCCATAACCAGTTGAGGTCTGCATTGCTCCTTTAGATGAAACAGGTTTAAGTAGTTGGATCTGCAGAATTCATATCTACAACATATACACCTTTCTTTCTTTGTGCACACAACATAACTTTGCCTTGGGGATCTAGTTTGTAACCCAGGTGCTCATCAAAGTTAACCTTGTAGCCAGCATCACAAAGTTGATTAATGCTAACAAGGTTATGTTTTAGCCCAGACACATAGGCTACTCTGTTGAATATTGCAGGTCCAGCTTCAAGGATTCCATATCCTTCTGTCGATCCCTGAACATTGTCACCAGAGGTGACCTTTGGGCCTTTTTCAGGCTTGAGATCACTCAGCAAATCTTTGCAACCTTTCATGTGGCCTGAGCAGCCGCTGTCCAAGTACCAAACCTGGCTTGGTTGTTTAACCTGCAGAGTGTCATGGGGAAAATATTAGTTTTTAGGAGAAATCATCATAAGGATTGGTTGTATCAGCTGAGATACTCTTCTTAACGACAATGTTACTTACAACACTGCTGGTTTTTGCAGTGTTGGAGCTAGCAGTGTCATCAAGCCTTATTTCCTAAGTTTCAGGACAATCTTTGGTCATATGAGTTTTCCTTCAACATTTGTAACATTTTTTCTTTTTAATATTTTTGGAAGAAGCACTCCCAGAAACACATTATGGTTTCACTTTGTTGGTTTTCTCAACAGGTTTTAACAAAGTTTCACTTGTTTTAGAAGAACCAACAGCTTGGGTGGAGGGAACAATAACAACAGCTTTGTCTGTGTCCTCTTTCCTCTTTTTGGGACGACAAAGATCAAACACTAGTAATTTGATTGTCTTTTGTCCTTCCAGATGTTTAGGAAACTTATTCCCAGCTTTCTCAGGTTGAGCAATGGCTTGGATTTGAGCAGGAATCTGTTGATTGATACAATGGTTGACTCTCTTAGACGAATGACACCGAGAGTCAACAATCTTTTGAAGCTTGACATGTTTCTTAAAAAGTTTGTTTATATTTTTGAAGTTCAGGTGTGATAGCATTTTGTGCCATAACCAGTTGAGGTCTGCATTGCTCCTTGAGATGAAACAGGTTTCAGTAGTTGGATCAGCAGAATTCATATCTACAACATATACACCTTTCTTTCTTTGTGCGCAGAACACAACTTTGCCTTGGGGATCTAGTATGTACCCCAGGTGCTCATCAAAGTTAACCTTGTAGCCAGCATCACAAAGTTGATTAATGCTAACAAGGTTATGTTTTAGCCCAGACACATAGGCTACTCTGTTGAATATTGCAGGACCAGCTTCAAGGATTCCATATCCTTCTGTGGATCCGTGAACATTGTCACCAAAGGTGACCTTTGGGACTTTTTTAGGCTTGTGATCACTCAACAAATCTTTGCAACCTTTCATGTGGCCTGAGAAGCCGCTGTCCAAGTACCAAACCTGGCTTGGTTGTTTAACCTGCAGAGTGTCATGGGGAAAATATTAGTTTTTAGGAGAACTCATCATAAGGATTGGTTGTATCAGCTGAGATACTCTTCTTAACGACAATGTTACTTACAACACTGCTGCTTTTTGCAGTGTTAGAGCTAGCAGTGTCAGCAAGCCTTATTTCCTAAGTTTCAGGACAATCTTTTGTCATATGAGTCTTTTTTGAACATTTGTAACATTTTTTATTTTTAATATTTTTGGAAGAAGCACTCCAAGAAACACATTATGTTTCTCTTTGTTGGTTTTCTCAACAGGTTTTAACAAAGTTTCACTTGTTTTAGAAGAACCAACAACTTGGGTGGAGGGAACAATAACAACAGCTTTGTCTGTGTCCTCTTTCCACTTTTTGGGACGACAAAGATCGAACACTAGTAATTTGATTGTCTTTTGTCCTTCCAGAGGTTTGGAAAACTTATTCCCAGCTTTCTCAGGTTAAGCAATGGCTTTGCCTTAACTCTACTGAGATGTGATGACTGTTGCCTGTCAACAAGATCATTACTTCTGGTTTTCGCAAAAGATTTTCCTTCATTTATAACCAGTTTTCCACTATCATTTAAAAACTTATTTGAAATCACAGCAGATTTGCTTCCAACATGAGACTTACCCCTGTTGAAAGCATACTGCTTTCCTTTTGGAAACTTTTTCTCAAAGTGTTCAACATTAAAAGGATTAACAGGTTTCTTGCCATTAGCTTAAGATCCAGAACCTGTCTGGTGGACAAGTTTAGTGGCCAAACCTGCAGTTTTAACTTCTTTTCCCTTCTTTTGTCAATGTAAACTGGTTGGGCACTTAGTAGGCTGATTTGATGGAGAATACATTCCAGCATCAACCTTTGTGCCTTTTTCAAATAAACTGTCAGTGTTTTGAGTCCTGACAAACCTGTTTGTTGAGACCAGCTTTCTGTTTTCTTTTTGGATAAAAGTATTTGGTAGCTCACGAAGAGAGGATAAGTCTTTTTCCAGATTATTTATCTCAACTACAGAAGCTGCTGTATCAAGATCTCCTCCAACATAGGCTTGGATTTGAGCAGGAATCTGTTGATTGGTACAATGGTTGACTCTGTTAGACGAATGACACCGAGAGTCAACAATCTTTTGAAGCTTGACATGTTTCTTAAAAAGTTTGTTTATATTTTTGAAGTTCAGGTGTGATAGCGTTTTGTGCCATAACCAGTTGAGGTCTGCATTGCTCCTTGAGATGAAACAGGTTTCAGTAGTTGGATCAGCAGAATTGTTAGGCACAAAAAGGCCTCAGTCAAACCTGTTCTACATCTGAGGGGGAGATTTATAATCAAACCTGTTGATGCATTTGACGGATGAATTTAAGGCCTGTTGTGTCTTATTGAAACCTGAAAATGATTTGCAATATCAGTCTAAAGCTGTTCTATATGTTGCATGTGTTGCAACTAAGACAGTTTGTCCAAGCTGCTCTATCTGCTGAACAGGCTGGACATAAACTGTCTACGCTGCTCTACACTGTTGAGCAGCTTGGGCAATTTTAAAGTGTTCTGTTCTTTGTGAACAGAACCTGTTCTTTGTGAACAGGCTAAACACTTTATGGAATATGTTTCCAAGTCATCATGTATTGTTTTTGACTACAAGATCAGTTTACAAAGTCGAAGACAAAGTGGAAAACAGAACTGCTCAGCCTGCCCACGCTGTTCTGTAACATGAAGACAAAAGGTTATTTTAAAAAGGGTGACAGACCTTTTTCTTATATCAAAATAGGCCTTTACAAGGAAGAAAGACGCAAAGTTGACATTCCTAAATTAGTTAAAGGCAATGCAACAGTAGACAAAGTAAAAAAGACAAAAGTTCTGCACATGTGAAGACAAGTCTGCTTTTCAGAAAAGTGCAGAAAAGGTTATGTAGTCTTTTCAACAAGACTTCTCTTTTTTCATTCCGTCCAATGAAGATGTTTCTCTTAGATCCTCTAAGTGAGTATAAAAGGAAGCTTCTAAGGTCAGAAAGAAGTGTGAAGAAAGCTAAGTGCTGAAACCAAGAGTGAACGTGCAAGTGTGATTTTCATGCATGCAAGCCTTCTGTGTAAACCAGCATCTGTGTGTCTAAGCTGTTTTACACAAAGTGTTCCCTTAAGTCCTTGTAAACACAAGTGAGTGCTTCTAGTGAGATGTATTCATTGTATAACTAGTTTGAGTTTGTCTTAGACTAGTGAACATACTGTTGTATCTGTCATCTCAGCTTGAACTATTCCGCATTCAAGCTTGTTTTTAATTAACAAATTGTTGATAATACATACAAACATTGAGAAAATAGTGTGTAGTTTTTAAATAGCTGTATTCACCCCCCCTCTACAGCTTAAGCTATATACTTTGGGAACCTCTCGGGACCTACAACTGGTATCAAAGCAGTTTAGAGTGTGTGTCATTCTAGATCTCTCATTCTCCCAAGTTTCCATGGACAACAGTGCTGCAAATTCTTCTTACTATGACAATGGCTCTATGGGCAAACCTCCAAAATTTAATCATCAAAACTTCTCTGGTTGGAAGTGCAGAATGATGCTCTACTTAGAGAATCATGATGTACAACTGCCAGAGATAGTGATGGAGGGTCCCTATGTGCCAACCTCTGTCACTACCATAACTCCAGCGGTTGAAGGAGCTGCTCCTGAAATCAGGACCTTTGAGAAAGCTAAAGCTCAATGGTCTGATGAAGACAAGAGACTGGTGGCTCTGGATGCAAAGGCCAGAAACAATCTGGTCATTTCTCTTCCTGATGATGTGTTCAAACAAGTTGAGAAAATGAAGACAGCAAAAGAAATGTGGGATACTTTGTGTACCGTCTATGATGGACCCACAATCACACTGGACAACAGGATCAACAATCTTGTTAGACAGTATGAACTTTTCTTTGCTAAACCAAAGGAGACTCTCACTGAAACCTACACCAGGTTTACTGCCTTAGTGAATGATCTCAAAGCTGTTGGGATCACTAAGGACAGTCTCACTCTGGAGAATAAATTTATGGACATTCTACCTGAAGAGTGGAACTACTATTCAACAATTCTAAGGATTCAGGTACTATCAGAAGTATGGATCTAGTCAATCTGTATGGATCCTTACTGAATGATGAACAGTCAAGGCAACAAAAGAGAAATGCCTTGGAGATGTCCAAAAGAGGTGCAGCCTTTGTGGCCAATGTGAGACAACCTGTAAATCAGGTGAGTGATGTGTTCACTCAACCTGATCAACAGGATGATGACAAGGAGGAAGAGTCAGGTGAAGAAGATAATGCAGATCTTGCTGAACAAGATGATGAGCAAATGATAGCCATGCTTGTCAAAAGGTTCAACAAGAAAAGGTTTGGAAGAAACATGCTGCAAGGAGGTTCAGGTGCTGGCAAAAAGAAGGCATTTGATAAATCCAAAGCTGAATGCTTCAAATGTGGCAAAACTGGCCATATTGCTGCTGACTGTGTGTCAAAAGCTGTTGGTCAGTCATCCAAACCATACAAGACAAACAAGGATGATGGTTATAGGGTTAAGTACCTTATGGCCATGGCTAAGCTGAGGAAGTTGGAAAACTCAGTGGGTTCCAACCGCCAAAAGGGACTCATGGCAGAGACTTGTGATTGGGAGGAATCTGATTCATCATCTGATGAAGAAGATAATCAATGTCTGATGGCCAACACTGATGTCCATCAACAAGCAGCTTCAAACAAGATATGGCTGAAGCTGAAGCTTTCAGCAGCTTAGAGAACTGGAATCCTACTATGATGTATAAGGTACAAAATTTTATGGCTTACAGTTCTGAAGAAAAAGTTAAAATATTTGAATAAATGCTTGTTGATCTCAAAGCTGCTGTTGAGAAGCATGATGCTTTACTATCTGAAATCTCTAAGCTTAAAGCTGATCTTAAAACTAAATCCAGTAAACTGGACAGTTTCCATAAGTTGGAAACTGAGCTTGATGAGTTAAAACACATCAACTCTATTTTACTGGAAGAAAAGAGAGAAACAGATATAAAGCATGCTAAGCTTCAAAAGATAGTTGACTCTTGGTGCCAATCTGCACAAAAAGTCAGCCATTGTATAAGTCAACAGATTCCTGCACAAATCCAAGCCTATCTTGGAGGGGATCTTGACACAGCAGCTTCCATTGTTGAGATCAATAATCTGAAAGAAGATTTATCCACTCTTGGTGAACTTCCAAATACATTCATTCAAAATGTGAATGGTGAACTGATCTCAACAAATAGGTTTGTCAGACCTCAGAATACTGACAGCTTGTGTGAACATAGCTCAAAAGCTGATGTTGGAATTTGTTCTCCATCAAATCAGCCTGCTAAGTGCTATGCTGGTTCACACAAGCAAAAGAAAGGAAGACATGTCCAAACTGAAGCTGTGGACACTAAACCTGTTGACAAAACAGTTTCTGAGTCCAAAGCTAATGGTAAAAAGCATGTTAATCCTTTTGATGCTAAACACTTTGAAAACAAGTTTTCAAAAGGTAAGCAGTCTGTTTTAAACAAGGGTAAGTCTCATGTTGAAAACAAAACTGCTGTGATTTCAAATAAGTTTTCAAATCATAGTAGTAAACTGGTTGTAAACAAGAACAAACTTTTTAAACCAGACACAGTGAGTATGCTGATAGGCAGCATAAATCACAATCCAGTAGGGGCAAAGATAAAGCCATTGCTCAAACTGGAATAATTGGGAATAAGTTTCCCAAACCTGTGGAAGCTCAAAAGCCAATCAAGCTCCCTGTCTTGGATATCTGTCCTCCTAAAAAGAAGACAGAAGAGGCAGCCAAAGCTATTGCTATTGAACTATCCACTCAACCTGTTGATTCAACAAGAAGTAATAAAACTACTAAACCTGCTGAAAGAATCAACAAAAATAACTCAAAATGGGTTTCTGAAAGATCTTCTTCCAAAAATCCTAAAAAGAGAAAATGTTACAAATGTGGGAAGAAGACACATCTGGCCAAGGATTGTCCTGAGTCTGAGGACATAAGGCCCGTTGACTCTGCTGTTTCCCTCACAGCTGTCACAAGCAGTGGTGGAAATGTCACAGTCACTGAGGATGGTATTCAAGCTGATACCATTCAAATAGGGAATATTAGTGTGGATATTTCAAGTCCATCAACAAATGTTGATGAAGTAGGAGAACTCATCTCTGTGATGAGTTCCCTTAAAAATGACTAATAATTCTCTTATCACTCTGCAGGAAAAACAACCTACCCAGGTTTGGTACTTGGACAGTGGCTGCTCAGGGCACATGACAGGTTGTA
>JAANYP010004266.1:104874-169943 GCA_020465985.1 Centrapalus pauciflorus
CGTTTTAGCCACATCAATCAGCAGTAGGACACACTACTAATGGACGTTCAATTCAAAGATAGAGTCAAAATCCTCCGGTATGATCGCCTAAATACGGATCGCGATATACAGAGCTACTCGCACCTCCATATCAACACACCTCGTACATACACCCAATGATGTGAGGTGTTATAGAAACTGTCACTGAACCACCTAGATGGGTCTATGACATTGTAGGATCGTATCCTTGATAACAGTCCTGAATTCAAAGAAGAGGAAGATGTTCAAAAATAGAGACTGTGACACAAAGAGTTGCACACCATGAAGTCCTGTTCCCAGTAAGATAGTGAAAGCAGAGAGATGGTGTAATGCGATGTGGCTCAACGTCTCTGCAAAGCTTCTGTACATTCTAACTGTAAACACTGCAATCTTCACTCATCAAAAGGAACTAAAAGAATGGTATAAACAACTGTTTTGGATCTGCACCAATTGCTCAACAAAGCATGGTGTAAAAAAGTTTCATAAACAAACAGCAGGTAAGAGTGAAAACCAAAGGAGAAAATACGAACAAGAAATTGACGACTAAAAGTCTGGTGTTCCAATTCAAACTGTCAAAAGATGCTTTCACTGTGGAAGGAAGAATCACTTAGCCAAGGCTTGTTTTTACAAACCAGCTGTTGCAAAACAGACTGTGCATCACACAAAATCAAATCCTAATCAGGCAAAGCACTCAAAAGTGAAACCTTCCACAGCAGCTCCAAAGAAAACAGTTGATCACAGATTCTCAAAAGTTAATAAAAAACAGTCCACACATCAAAAACAAGTTTTGGCAAAGCCTAAATCAAGTTTTAAACAAATATGGTGTGTCAAGGACAAATCTGTTGCTCAAATTGCTAATGCAAAAGATCAGACTGCTAAGTCAAAATCTGATGCTGTTAGTGCAAAAACTGAAACTGTTAGCACTACAAACACAGCTCAAGCTGCTGGTCATCAAACTGGAGCTGCTAGTGAATCATCTGAGACTGTCAGAAGAAAAGATGATCAAAATAGTTGGATACCTCATATTATCACTAAATACTCTCCAAAGACTCCATCTGTAGATCTCACCAAGTATAAGAAGTCAAAAACAGTTTTTAGTTATGTCAATGTACAAGGCCAACCCAAAACCAATTTGGTTTGGGTTTACTCCACTACTAACTAAGCTGTTATTTGTGCAGGGCAACCACAGGTCTCCTCATAGAACAAGATGGCATCTGGACAGTGGATGCTCTAGGCACATGACAGGCAATTCTGAATGCTTGTCAAATTTCAAAGGCTTTGATGGAGGTTTTGTTGCATTTGAAGGCAACTCAAAAGGAGGTAAAGTTACAGGTAAAGGCACTGTTAATGCAGGCAACATGACATTCCATGATGTTCTGTACGTTGAACAGCTGAAGTACAATTTATTGAGTGTCTCTCAAATCTGTGACAAACAAAACATTGTTCTGTTCACAGATTCTGAGTGCATTGTTCTTTCAAAGGATTTCAAAATTCCTGAAAATCTTGTTTTACTTAGAACACCAAGAAAGGACAATGTTTACTGCCTGGACACAGCTCTCTTGACTAAATCAAATACTTTAAGCTGTTTAATATCCAAAGCATTATCAAATGAATCTGCTCTTTGGCATAGAAGGATGTGTCACATGAACTTCAAGTCCATGAATGATTTAGTTAAAAAGAATCTGGTAAGAGGATTACCACAAAAGGAGTTCATTTGTGATGATCATTGTGTAGCATGTCTTAAAGGTAAGCAACACAAAACTTCTCATAAGGCCAAAGAAGTAAATTCAATCTCATCTTTTCTTCAGTTGTTACATATGGATCTATTTGGTCCAACATCTGTTTTGAGTTTGAATAAAAGGGCATACTGTTTAGTCATTGCTGATGATTTCACCAGATTTACTTGGGTTTACTTTCTTAGGTCCAAAGATGAAACTGCTGAGCTAGTTAAGTCTTTTATCCTTACGATAGAAAACCAATCCAATTCCAAAGTTAAGGCGATAAGATCAGACAATGCAACTGAATTTAAAAATCAAATTCTAACCAGTTTATGTGAGTCCAAAGGCATTTCTAGACAATATAGTGCACCAAGAACACCACAGCAAAATGGTGTAGCTGAAAGAAAGAATAGAACATTAATTGAGGCTGCTAGAACAATGCTAGCTGATTCAAATCTGCCAATGACTTTCTGGGCAGAAGCTGTTAATACAGCCTGTTATGTTCTAAATAGGGTTCAAGTTGTCCAATATCAAGGAAAAACTCCCTATGAGTTATTCCATAACAGAAGTCCCCTAATAGCTTTCTTCAAGCCTTTTGGATGCCCATGTACTATTCTTCACACTAAGACTCACTTAGGGAAGTTTGAGAGTAAGGCTGAAGAAGGATTCTTTGTAGGATACTCAACTCAAAGCAAAGCCTATAGAGTATACAACAGTGTGTCTAAAACAATTGAAGAAAGTGCCAATGTTGAATTTAATGAAAATACTGCTAACATCAAAGGCACTGGTCCTGATTGGTTGTTTGATTTAGATTCACTAACAAATTCTCTGAGCTTTGTTGAGTATACTGCAGAAGCTGATGCATACAGGGTTGAAGCTGCTAACACAAATTCTCATGCTGCCAATACAATTTCTCATGCTGTTGACACAAAGTTTCAGACTGCTGCAGATTCAACAAGTTGGGATGATTTCACCACTCTACCACTTCTGTCATGTGATCCTCCAGGGGTCCTGACCACTCAACATGATGCAAATCCCGACACTGAAGTTCCATTCCCAAGTCCTGACAGCACAGCTCCAACACAAAAGGAAACAGCTCCAGTTTCTAGGCTAGCAGTCCCAACAGCTTCTCAAGCTGTTAGCCTAGAAACTCAAGCTGTTCCAGAAACTGAACCATTCACTGGTTCTGATGGAGATGACACAAACCTTGGAACGTCCTTTCAAACAGAGAGAGAGCCCACACTAAGAGTTCATAAGTATCACCCTCTCAATCAAATACTGGGTGATCCAAGCACTCCTGTTCAAACAAGGAAGATGGTTCACAATGAGACTGCTGCTGCTGAACAAGCAGTTCCTGGATTCAGTCTAGCAGCTTTTGAACATGCCTGTTTCATGTCTCAATTGGAACCTAAAAAGGCATCAGAAGCATTAAAAGATTCATCCTGGATTAAAGCTATGCAAGAAGAGCTTTTACAGTTCAAAATTCAGAATGTATGGACTCTGGTGGAACTTCCTAAAGGTAAGAGAGCAATAGGTACAAGATGGGTGTTCAGAAACAAGAAGGATGAGAGAGGGATAGTCATCAAGAACAAAGCAAGACTAGTAGCACAAGGGTACACTCAAGAAGAAGGAATAGATTATGATGATGTCCTGTATGGGATAATTGAAGAGGAAGTGTATGTGTGTCAACCTCCTGGTTTTGAAGACTACAAGTATCCAGACAGGGTGTACAAGCTAGACAAAGCTCTCTATGGTCTTCACCAAGCCCCCAGAGCATGGTATGACACACTGTCATCATATCTTCTACAGAATGGATTCAAGAGAGGCACTCTGGACAAAACACTTTTCACTAAATCCATCAAAGCTGAGATTCTTCTTGTCCAAATCTATGTTGATGACATCATCTTTGGCTCAACTAATGATGGGTTGTGCAAAGATTTTGAGGCCCTAATGCACAAAAAGTTTCAAATGAGTTCATTGGGGGAACTCAGATTCTTTCTAGGGCTGCAGGTTAAACAGAAGCCTACTGGTCTATTCATAAGTCAATCAAAGTATGTCAAAGACATACTGGAAAAGTTTGGCTATCAAGACACAAAGGTTGCAAGCACTCTAATGGATCCTCATAAACAGCTCCATACAGACAAAGATGGCATAGATGTGGACATTCATCTATACAGATCCCTTATAGGATCTCTCATGTATCTAACATCTTCTAGACCTGATATAATGTTTGCTGTCTGTGTGTGTGCTAGGTTTTCAATGCTCTCCAAAGGATTCTCACTTAGTTGCTGTTAAGAGAATCTTTAGATATCTTAAAGGCCAACCACATTTAGGCCTATGGTATCCTAAAGACTCTCCTTTTGAACTAACTGCTTATTCTGACAGTGACTATGGTGGTTGCAACATTGACAGGAAATCCACAACTGGTGGATGTCAATACTTAGGAGCAAGACTGGTCTCTTGGCAATGCAAAAAGCAAACAACTGTCTCCACATCATCCACTGAAGCAGAATACGTAGCAGCTGCAAGCTGCTGCTCCCAGGTAATGTGGATTCAAAATCAGCTAAGAGACTATGGTATGAATTTCTTATCCACTCCTATTTATATTGACAATTCAAGTGCAATTAGCATTGTGCAAAACCCAGTGAAATTCCCCAAAACCAAGCATATAGAAATCAGATTTCACTTCATCAGAGATTGTCATGAAAAGAAGTTAATCCAAGTTACCAAAATACATACAGATGATCAGCTAGCTGATCTATTTACAAAACCTTTTGATGTGGGAAGGTTCACTTTCCTAATATCAAATATTGGTATGGTAAACATGGATTAATTGGTTTTCATTATTATCGACTCAGTATGCTAATTTAAGGGGGAGACACTGTTCCATTGAAAAGTTGCACAATTTTACACTAACAGCATGAGTATTTTCTCATGCTGCTAGTTCATTTTCTCGGACTGCTAGTTATTTTCACTTGATCTGTCAAAGTGTGCAGGGTATTTGGGTAATTTTTCAAATGTGTGCGCGGGACCCAACCTTTTCGAAACCTTTAAAGGTCCCAGTTTCGTTCAGTTGTAACTACCAGTTACATATTTTTCTTCCACGGCCTTCTGCTTTCTCTCTGAACGAATCACACATTCTTCTTTCAAACCCTAAACCATCGTTTGATCATCCATGGAGTTTGTCAAAGAACACAACTGCCTTCCATACTCTCTCAAACACTCTGAACTTCAGTCGTTCCATGACATGATGGATTTCCTCAGGCACTCCCATATCAACCATGCCCTCAATATCAATCCCACCATATACATATCGCATATCGAACAGTTCTGGAACTGTGCCACTTTTCAAACCATCAATGGAATTCCCACTTTACTATCCAAAATTGATGGCACTCCCATCACCATCACTGAGGAATCCATTCGGCACCATTTGCATCTTCAAGATGCCAAAGGTATAACAGACCTAACCCTTAACGCTTTACATACTGGTCTTTACAATATAGGTTATAGGGGTCCTGCTGTTTCATTTATTTTCTTGAAAGCCCATTTTTCTCCTAAATGGAAATTTCTTGTACATATTATTCAGCAGTGTATGAGCCCCAAAAGAACTGGTTGGTCAGAATTTTCTTCTAACATTGCCACTGCCTTAGTGTGCTTTTCAACAGGCCAATGGTTCAATTTTTCAAACATGATTTTTCAGGGGATGTTAGGGCATCATTCCCTAAAGAATGGGAAGTTTTTAATGTATCCAAGATTTTTGGCAGAAATCATTGCACACACCTGCACTACTTCTCATTTACATAAGAGGATACATATTTCCCATAGGCACTCACTATCTTCTATCAAAAGGCTGATAAAGTCAAGTGCCAATTTTGTCAGTGTAGATGTTCCATTGCCCTCTGCAATGATGAACATCATTTCAGGAAACAGAGGAGAGGGTCTTGAGCAGGCTCAGCCTAACATCACTGCTACACCCCCAAGACCCCAACCCACTCCTCATGATACACAAACTCCTACTGATCCTTTTGTACAACCAACACGCCCACTCAAAAATATATACAAAACAAAAAGGGGACCAGGAGCTCCTTCCTCCTCCTCCCATCAGCAAGAGCCATATATCCCTGTGCAGGAGGATACTCCTGCACAGCATATCCAAAGGGAACCACTAGAGGAAACTCCCATCCTCACTCAGGAGGTGAACATCTCTTCAGAGATGGTTCATATGGGTTCTGTGGCTGACACTACTGATGTCTCTGCACAAGAGGCACAGGACAGTGCCAACATAGCTAAGACCACGCCCATGGCAACAGCAAGTGTGCAAACACAAGCTGGAAGTCCCCAGAACCAAGAACAGAGGGGCCCAGAGGTTTCTACTTCTGGTATTAATGTCAGTGATAGATCACAAGCACCTCAGGTGTTTTCTGATCTTGAGACTAGTCTGCAACTCATGCTTTTGACGGATCCCAAGCTGAAACCTGTTGTAGCTATGTTGGAATACCAAATGTCCATCATTGCTGCACAGGGTGCACAAATAATGGCCCTAAAGCAATCAGAAATGGCTCAAAATCAGAGGATGGATTATCTTCATAAGGGGTTTACCCTTTGTGGAAATAAGCTCATTCAATTAGAGCGTTTGATTCAAACCCAAGGGGCAAAGGTTGTAGGTCCTTCTGACCAAACCAATGCTTCCAAAAAGGGGGAGAATCAGGAGGTTCCTACAACAGTCCAAGCAGCTCCATCAACAACAACAGTCCAAGTAGCACCAACAGTCCCAGTTTCTAGGCTAGCAGTCCCAACAACTTCTCAAGCTGTTAGCCTAGAAACTCAAGCTGCTCCTTCAAAAGTCACTGGAGTTGTGATCAGGGAAGGCATTCAAGCTCCATCAAGTACAGTCCAAGCAACATCCTCTTCTGCAAAAGACAAAGGCAAGGGCATTCTTATTGAATCTCCAAAGCACAAATTCTCCCCCAAAGAAGCCCAGATTGCCTTTGATGCTGAATTTGCCAAAAGGTTAGTAGAAGAACAGGATAAAGAATTAGATCAGCAAGCCCAGCCCCCAATGGATGATGATGAGACCTTAGGTGATTACCTAAAGGGGTTTGTGGGCAAACAAGGTGAAAAGAAGAGAAAGATGCCAACAGGGCACACCAAGGCTGAGCACAGAAGATTCTTAATCAATTTTGCCTTTGCAGCAGGTATTCCAAAGAAAATGGCTCAGTCCATGACTACTGAAAGGCTGCAGGAAATACATGATAAAGAAATGGAGAAAAGAAAGAAAGCAAAAACCTCCCAAGAAGTCCAATCATCACAAGAACCAGCTCAACCTACTACAAGTCATATTCAAGCTGCTGCCAGTACACCTGTTCCCACTGATCAAGCTGCTCTTTCTATTCCTTCATCGGTTAAAAGGCTGCTCTTTGAGCAACAACTACAAAAGGCCATGGAGATAGAGAAGTTGATTGATCAACATGATTTTACAAAGCCTCAAATCAACTACTGGTTTGCTAAGTCACTGGATGACCGTGACTTGAGAATTAAGTTTGTGATAAGAAGAGAGTCTGGTCCTGAAGAAGAATATGATACATTTTGGCAGATGGTTCAGAAGTTGACCAGAGATGAGCTTATCAGAATGCACAACATTGGGTCTGTATCACAAGTTAGATCTTCTCTACCACAAGTGAAACAAGTCATCAGAGATCTGAAGTCCATTGTTGATCCTGAATTTATTAAAAAAGATGTAGAGGATGCCAACAAGAAGGGATTGAAAATCAAGGAAGTTAATATTTTTGTCAAATCCAGGACTTACAGAATCAAATTCACAGATGGATCTGGTATGTTCTTTAATCTTGAATTCTATGATCTTCCAAAGAATATACTACTCCATATGAAGTCTGTCAGAATATCTTGTGATAGAGATGAGCTAAAGAGAGAATTTTTGAAGGCTGTAGATCATAAACTTGCACAGTTGTAAGTTTTTGAAAGCCTTGGTTTGTGAATAACAGTTTACTTTATCATTTCCATGTTTGTATAGAACTTAAAGTCGTGTGCAAAGAATTTAAGTTAGGGGGAGATTGTTGGGAAATAATTTAAGTATGTTCAAACTGTTAGTTAGACTTCTCAGACTGTTAGTAGATTTTTCATGTAAATACAAAGTTCATGCTGCTAGTTGAAGAAACTCGAGCTGCCAGTGTAAAAGTTCAAGCTGCCAGAGCAAAACAACTCAAGCTGCTCAGTTCATGCTGTCAAGAGATTCAAGCTGCTCAACAGTTTCATAAACAGAAAGTGCTGATTTTCAGGAAACGATATCTACATAAAGATTCCAGCATATCTACTATCAGAGAAGTCATAGTCCTTCAAGGAAACAAGTCCAAAAAGCAATATAAATAGACAGAATAGGTTTTCTATTGAATAGAAGTTTTCTACATATTTTGAGTCTGTAATTGCTTTGTTGATTAAGTTTTCTCAAGCCTCTAAGGTTGTAAAACCCTAAGAACAGTCTGTGTTCTTCGTCTAATCAAAACAGATTAGAGGTGATTGTAATCATTGAATTCAGCAATACAAACAGTCTTGATTACTTCTTATGTTTTATGTTTCATTGGTTCTGAAAGTTTTTGTTAAAATAATTAAGTGTTATTCCGCAAACTTCTTAATTAAACTTTGATTCAAAGCAAGATTATTGATTTATACTCTGATAAATTTCAAATCAGTTAATCTTGGTTATTTAGTTTTAGATCCTGACAGACTTAGATTCCAATACTTGCTCAAAATTATGTGATCCTTCAGCCTTCACCTTTTCTGCCAAAAGTGCTTCTTTTTGGGCTCCACGAACTCGAGTGTGGAGATCTGTTTGTACGACTGTTCTTCCTGCCGGAGGTCATGTCGACTTATCATTCGAGATCCCACTTGTTATGGTAGCCACCATTCCAGCTCTTCCTGTGTGGCTTTTTACATCGCAGTCGAAATCGCTGATCAATTCTATCTATTTTGTCCGTTGAATGTTTTCCTGTACCAACATTCCTAACGCTCGGACTTTTGTGGGCTTCGTTCTTACCTTTCTACTTAGCGCATCGGCTACCACATTGGCCTTGCCCGGGTGGTACTGAATTTCACATTCGTAATCACTGAGTAACTCTACCCATCTCCTTTGCCTCATATTGAGAAGTTTCTGATCTAGAATATGTTGGAGACTTTTATGGTCAGTGTAAATCGTGCACTTAGTACCATACAAGTAATGTCTCCAAATTTTGAGTGCAAAGACAACTGCTCCCAACTCTAAATCATGGGTTGTATAATTCTTTTCGTGGACTTTAAGTTGTCTTGATGCATAAGCTATGACCTTGTTTTTCTGCATCAGGACACACCCTAACCCTTGATGTGAAGCATCACAATAAACAACAAAGTCATCGGTTCCTTCAGGTAATGCCAAAATTGGAGCGTTACACAACTTCTTCTTTAGAAGCTGGAATGCTTCTTCTTGCGATTCTCCCCATCTGAATTTCTGCTCCTTCTGAGTTAGCATTGTTAATGGTTTAGCAATTTTTGAGAAGTTCTCAATAAATCGACGGTAGTAGCCTGTTAAACCTAAAAATTGACGAATCTCTGTAGGGATTCTCAATGCTTCCCATTTCTTGATGGCTTCAACTTTGGCAGGGTCTACTTGAATTCCCTTCTCATTCACTATATGACCAAGAAATTGCACTTCCCTCATCCAGAAGTCGCACTTAGAGAACTTGGCATACAACGCTTCCTTTTTGAGTAACTCCAGGATTAACCTCAAATGATGTTCGTGAGCTCCCTTACTTTTTGAGTAGATCAAAATGTCGTCAATAAAGACAATGACAAATTTATCCAAATAAGGTCTACAGACTCTGTTCATTAGATCCATGAACTCCGCCGGTGCATTGGTTAATCCAAAAGGCATAACAAGAAACTCGAAATGCCTGTACCGCGTTCGGAAAGCTGTCTTCGGAGTATCCTCCTCTCGAACTCTCAATTGATGGTATCCAGATCGAAGATCTATTTTTGAGAAATATGTTGCTCCTTGCAGCTGATCAAACAAGTCATCTATTCGAGGTAAGGGGTATCGGTTCTTAATTGTTAGCTTGTTTAACTCCTTGTAGTCTATGCAGATTCGGAAAGAACCGTCATTCTTCTTGACGAATAGGACCGGGGCTCCCCAAGGTGAAGAGCTAGGTTGGATAAATCCTTTGTCGAGGAGTTCTTGCAGTTGATCTGACAACTCTTTCATTTCCGCAGGTGCTAAACGTTAGGGTGATTTGGCCACAGGTGCCGCTCCTGGAACCAAATCGATATGGAATTCGACTTGTCTCAAAGGGGGTAATCCGGGTAAATCTTCCGGAAAGACTTCAGGATATTCTTTTACTATTGGAATCTCTTGAATCTGCTTCTCTTTCATCCCCTTATCCACCACATGTGCTAGGAAAGCACAACACTTCTTCTTAACAAATTTTCGTATCTTCATACACGATACGATCTTTAAATTCCTATTCGGCTTATCCCCTTGTAAAATAAAGGTTTCTCCATTCTCAAGAGGTAATTTGATGATCTTCTCAGAACAACAAACTTCTGCCCTATGTTTGGATAACCAATCCATTCCTACGACCACATCAAAACTTCCTAGCCTACTCCCATGCCACACTAGGCATGTTACCTGTTGGCGTTCCTACGACCGGCTGGGATGCTCCAGCAGTCTCAGTGGGTGGTGCTCTCATCGCTACCCTAGCAGGTATCGGGACACTCTTTCTTGCTGTCGCTAGGATGCGGGGTCCACGAAGTGCTGGTGGGGGGTACGCTGGTGCTGGCTGGGGTAGTAGGGTCACAGGTGATGCTCGTGGATCAGGATTCGGGAAATAACCGCTAGATTCCTGTTGTTCGTGCTCTGATGGGTCTTCCTCCTCTTTGGAAATCCGTGAGTTGTTACTTGGGCGACCCGTAACATAACCAGATGCATCGGCCGAGTAAGTAGTGTGGGATGATGATGAGCGTGACATGGTGCTAAAAAAAATATATGTTTGTTGCTAAGTATGTATCTATCGTTTGCATAAAGTAAGTATCCTTGTATCATCTTAATTCTAAGGCATAAGCATAAGGGTCTCGCGTACCGAGATACGACTATCCTAGACACCATCCATTTGTTATATCGACTCGGGAATATATGCTTTCAAGGTAATAGTATAGGCTTAGAAACTTCTATTAGTAGTTTAGGTTCTTTGGGGTAACATGCAATGATCACACATGCACACGTAATGTAATTTTATAAAAGTAGTTGTAGTGAAAAAAATGGTTTTTAAACATACTCCTAGTGTAACCACTTCAAGTCATGCATTATCGTTTATTAATTAAGCAAAGGTGGCCAAGCTTTGGTTAATTAAGAAACAATAATACTATAACTGACTTAGTTAAACTAGTTATATGTAACATATATTTTGAAAACAATGTTTCGAGTGGTTGGTTATAGTTAAAAAGTTTTCCAAATGAAAAACTTGGTATTCTCTATAACCTTAGGCTCTGATACCAAAAACTGTCACACCCCGCTAAAGCGGAAACACGAGATGTAACAGTGAATGTGATCATTGCATAAGTCTCAAGATTCATACCATAATAAAATTGTTTCCAAAAGCAACCACCATACATCAAAAGTAAATATGTTTAAAGATTACAACCCAAAAACATAAGTAATAGCGTTTGGTTTGCGAATAAGTTAAAATCTTCATGAGCACACGACTTGAATGCAATCACGCTTCAACGTACCACTTACGATTACTTTCCTGAAAAGCATGTCATAAAAACGGGTCAACTATAAAATAGTTGGTGAGTTCACGGGTTTTGTATGAAATAAGCAATTTCAAAACGCAATGTATTTGCAATATGTCATGGTTGTTAAATGTTTGTCTTTGTAGCACATGGTAATGTTGTAGACAATGTATATGTAATGAGCCACTACTCAAACCTAGAATGTTGACATGAATGCCACGATGTGAAATCACATAAATGTAAGTATGATAATTATGCACTCACTAGTACATCATGAGTGGGTGGTCAACCAAATATCGATATCCATAAGAATCATCCAGCTCATCAAAATGAGTTAAATGAGTTGTGTGTTTGTCGTGTGGACTTACGTAATGTTTAGTTTGTCACTCATACAAGACTACAATTGTATCCGTACCAATGTGCCAAAATGAATGAACGAATGTATGAGTTCATATGTATCAAGTTTGGTAAGAACAACCATATTGCATAAAATGTATCACGCTTGTATAACAAGAGTTTGTTTTCTTTGCATAAACATGTTTGTATGTATGACAAGTTTGTATAACAAGTGTTTGCATGCATCGTAATCATGTTCGAATGTATAACAAGTTGGTATAACAAATGTTTGCATGCATTGTCATAAACGAGTTTGAAAGTGCATTAAGAGTTCAAATGAATAGTAACATGCTTTTCACCCCAAAACGTAATATAGTAAAAAGGGGCCGTGAATACTCACAATAGTCCAATGTGATTGAATCGAGCTTCCAATGTAATCACCAATATGGATATACTAGAATAATTTGGGTTTGTCTTACATTATAACAAAAGGTGCAATGATTAATACATGTAAAGACAAAACAAGAATATTTACTTTTCTGGACAGATTTTTGGGTATACTTTAGAGATCTAAAAAGTTAACTTTTAGCCACTTTCTGGATCTGAAAATTATACAGGTTTTATTTCCATGTCTTATATGTTTTGTATAATTATTTCAGAATTTATTAAGAAGATTTAGTATTTTTAAATATTCGTACAAAAATATGTGTCCAGAAGGTTGTGCTGTCTGCACACCTTTCTTGTTTGGATAGTAGAAGGCTATAAACTTAATCATTTTGAATGATTCCACTTGGGTTCAAATTTTAACCCATAAAACTAGCGTCCAGAAAAAGAATCAACTAAATCTAAGCTTGCATGTGTGAGATATGGTGTTTTAAAGTCAACCCAACACTCTGTCCAGATTTATGATTCTGTATACTTGTGTTTAAAAATTCTTGTAGAACAGAATACACATTATTTTTGAATGAGACCACTTGGGTTAGTTAGTTAACTCATAAACTTAAATTTCAGATGAAGAATCACACCATTTGGGTCAATAATGAACAAGTTATGACCATTTGAAGTTGGGTCATAATCTGCTCATAAATCTTCAAGCAAACAGCATACAAGTTATTGACAAAACTTGATGTGCATGCTTATGAATCCGATTTTATTGATGGTTAAACTCATGTTTTGAACATGCAATGGTGTTAGGTATCTTCAAAGCACATTTACCCCACAAATAACTCAAAAGAGTATGGGATTTTTAGTGTTTGAACCATAAAGCTACCATGCATGCCCATTCTTGAGCTTTTCAAGAGCTTTCTTGTTTCTTGACTTAGGTTTGATCATGGATTACCATCTTTTACAACATTTAACATGTGTTGATGGTTAATCTACAAACATCAAGTAACAAAATCGTTCTTGAAGAAAAATGAAAGAAAAAGTAGGAGAAATAACAAGAAAACTTGTAAAAAGATGAAGTTTGAGTGTAGTGTTCATGCTAGATGCATGAACACATGTTTGTACCTTTTGATTCACACTTGAAGAGTTCAAATGAAGGTGTTAATGGCTGAATTTTCTGCTGATTTTTGAGAGAAAAATCTGAGTTTTAGTGAGAGAAACAAGAGAGAGAATGAGTGGAATGAGAATGATGAAGAGATGGAGTGTTGAAGTGATTTTTATAGAAAAAATCACACTTTTTCTTTTTCTTTTCTTTTTTTTTTGGCTGGACCTTAAAGGGTGAGATTCAGATTTATTTATTTATTTATTTTCTTATAAAGTTGTAAATATATGTATTTAAGAGTTGGTTGCTTGTTTGTGCATAAAGAGTCTAGTTTACGCTCATTTTCTTACTAGTTTGTGACATAAGTAACTTTTTAGCATGTGTAATTTATATTTATAAATCTTTTATGTTTCAAATTTATGTTTCTCTTATTTATTATTATTTATGTAAACTTTTATAAGTTTGTTGCTATTTTAGTTAAATTGGCACAATACGGATGTCTTTCTTCAATTCTTTGATTAACTTTGTTACTTATTTTTGCATTAATTACTAAGTGAATTCAACATTATGTGTCTTGGTATTTTGAATCATTATTAGCTTGTTATGTCTATCCATTAATTATATTTTCTGGCATTGTATGAAAATTATCAGAAAATTATGCACCGAAAGCAGAAAACTAAGCAAATTAACGAAATTTCTTAATTGTTTGCAACTTATGTTTCTATTTCTAAGTCTAAGAAATCAATTGGGTAATGCAAAAGGTAACTTGAATAGATGGGTCTGTGTCTAACCTGAAATGCAAAATTGACAGTTGCTACACCTGATTTTGCCAAGGAACCAAGAAATGTGAGGTTGGGGTTGTCAAGTGATGGATTTAATCCATTTCGGACAATGAGCATTGCTCATAGCACATGGCCTGTGGTGTTGGTTAACTATAATTTGCCTCCGTGGATGTCAATGAAACAAGAATACTTCATGTTGTCTTTGTTAATCCATTGACCTGAATCACCAGGTAATAACATTGATGTTTACTTGCAACCTTTAATTCAAGAGCTGAAGGAATTATGGGTTCATGGGTTGGATACATACGACAAATCTAAAGATGAGACCATTAAGATGTTTGCAGCCTTAACATGGACGATTAGTGATTTTCCGGGTTATTCAATGTTGTCAGGGTGGAAAACAGAAGGAAAATTTGCATGTCCATGTTGCAATCATGAAACTAGTTCACTGTACTTGAAACATAGTAAGAAGACATGCTACATGGATCATCGAAGATTTTTAGATGTTCAACACCCATGGCGGCGTAATAAGAGTGCTTTTGATGGTGAAATTGAGAAGAGGCTTTCTCCAAAACCTCTTTCAGGTGCTGAAGCTTTAAGAGAGTTGTCAGATTTTCAAAATCTCTTCGGAAAGACGCAAAGGAAGAAAAATGATAGCTCTTGCCCATGGAAGAAAAGGTCAATATTTTTTGAGTTGCCATATTGGCAATTTAATGCATGTCGGCATAATCTTGACGTGATGCACATCGAAAAAAATTTATGTCACAATGTGATAGGGACTTTGTTGGATATTACTGGGAAGTCGAAGGATCATGCAAAAGCTCGATTTGACCTTCTAGATTTGGGCATCAAAGAAAGGCTTCAACCAGAACTTTCAAATGATGGCGAGCACGTTCTCTTCCAGAAAGCATGTTTTTCAATGTCTTCAAAAGAGAAAGCCATTTTTTGTCGCGTTTTGAAGGAAACAAAATTGCCTTATGGGTGTGCATCGAATATTGCACGTTGTGTTCATCCTTCAGAAAGGAAAGTATCAGGTTACAAGAGTCATGATGCTCACATCTTGTTGCATTACTTGCTTCAAGTTGCAGTGAGAAAATCATTACCCAAGCATGTTGCGATCCCTTTGATTAGGTTGGGTTCTTTTTTCCGTAGCTTGTGCAGTAAGGTAATCAAGCCCGAAGACCTTGATCGATTACAAATAGACATCACTGAAACGTTGTGTGAACTTGAGAAAATATTCTTGCCATCTTTTTTTGACATAATGGTGCACCTACCTATCCCCTTAGTAAATGAAGTTAGGCTTGGAGGACCCGTTCATTATAGATGGATGTTTTTTATGGAAAGATACTTGTGTAAGATGAAGTCATATGTGCGAAACAAGAGTCGGCCAGAGGGATCCATCGCAGAAGGGTATTTGATTGAAGAATGTTTAACCTTTTGCTCACGTTATATGCATGAAGGAGTAAAAACAAGACTTAATAAGAGTACACAAGAGGTTGCTGAATTGGATGGAGAAAATGAATCTGGTGGACCAATATTTGTGAATGGCGGTCATCCTTTGGGAGGTGAAAAACGAAGAAAAGGCAAGATTTTCACTTTAGATGCTCGTCTAAGTGAACAGGCGCATCGTTATGCCTTATTCAATTCTGATTGCACAGAAGTTAATGAGTATATCAAGTAAGTAACCATTATATAACCTTTCTTTCTTTCAACTTATCAATCAACATAAATTAATCACGTGCATATTCTTTTTGTAATAATGTAGTGAGCACCAAGTCTATGTTGACAATCAACTAGGAAAAAGTAGATGGATTCGAGCACAAAACCATAGTCATGAGTTTGCGAGCTGGTTGAAAGACAAAGCAATAATCAATAATGTTCCGGATCATATTTTTTGGCTTGCTAAGGGTCCTAGTCCTACGTCCCGAAGATACTATGGGTATTATATCAATGGATATCGGTTTCATACCAAATCACGGGATGCTCGGTGCAAAACACAAAATAGCGGTGTTTCAATTACAGCTTTAACTCCTAGCTTTGCAAGCTCTAGGGACAAAAATCCAGCTGTTGGGAATGTTGACTACTATGGTAGAATTTTAGACATCATTGAACTTGACTACTGGTCAAATTTCAAGGTTGTCTTGTTTCGCTGCGAGTGGTACCAAGTAGAAAAAGATGATTACGGTTTATCTTGCATCAACTTGAACAAATTTTGCTCTTCAGATGATCCTTTTGTCATGCCTTCTCAAGTGAATCAGGTGTTCTACATACCGGACCCTATAGAAGATGGTTTGCATTATGTTGTCAATAGGGTTCCTAGAGATCTCTATAACTTTGAAGAAGAAACGGGTGAAAATGCTGGTGGCTCTTATTGGTGTGAGCCGAATGAAGATACGTTGGGTTTTGTAGCACAAGCTAGTGAGAATGAGATTCAATTGTCGAGAAAAGACATGCCTCCTCTTGTAGTCGATGCAAATACAGATTTAGTTGGAGTGGATGAAGTTGACAGTCAAAATGATGATTCTGATTATGATGATACACTATGGGATTGGATGCAAGCGGATGAAGATGATGCTGACCAATGAGAATGTGAAATTGCTTTTTAAGTTTTTTCATATATGTTGATTTGTTATATTTTGTTTAACATATTTGTTAATTAATTATATGTTTCTTTAACATCCTGTTAATCCCATGTTTTTGTAGTTAATTGATCATGATTTTAAAATTACAGGTTACTAATGGGAAACAAAAGACAACGAGATGAAAGTAAAACCAACATATACCAATGATAAAGATGTAGATTACATTCCCGACATGGGTGGTGATAGCGAAGGAGATTCAATTGAAGTGCAAAATCAAGCTAAGGTATGTCACTTAGTTATGGAATATGAAATTTGAAATTACCAGATAGTTGTCTAATGAAAATTAAAATTATTATAGCGACATCGTCCACAATATATTGCACCAATGTCCATGAATAGCTTAGCTACTTTAGCAAAACAACGACGAGTAGCTGCTCCAAGTTCCTCTCAAAATGTTACATTTGATTCAAATTCAAAGAAACAAAATCAATCTGGAGCAACAATGACCATGGGTGAACTAATCTTAAGTAGCAAAGGGTCACAAACACGAAGTGAAACAAGGAGAAAGTTATTTCTTGTTGATGAAGATGTTGAGGATTACGAGATACCTCAAGGTAATATATATTTTATTGATTTTGAAATTATTTTATTAGATGAGTAATAACAAAGTTACTTGTAATACACCATTTCATATTGTGTTCTCTTCTATGCTTTTAAATGTGAATGGAGTAGATAGGGAACACCATTATGTGAACAATGATGAGAATGAAGGAGATACCATGAGATCTCAAGGTATTTATGTTAAGTGATTTAAGTAGTTGGTTTATTTGTTGTTGCTATATTTTTGTTGATTGGTATTTCGTGTTGGTCACATTTTCCAATGACAAAGATGAGGTTGATGAAGACGATGAGTATGAAGACATGGACAGGATGACATTTCCAAATGTTCAGAATGGGATTCAAGCGGATTATAGTGAGGATGATTTTGAAAAGGAGGATGATATACTTGTTCATGAACAATTTAAAGGCCCCCAATTGCAAAAAGGAGCAGGTTAGCTTCTATACATCGATCTTAACAACATTTATTTGAAAAGGAGGATGATATACTTGTTATGTTAAGTGATTTAATTAAGTAGTTGGTTTATTTGACAGCAGCCCCATTTGGTCATTAAAATGCATCTTTCTAGTTTTGGGTGCTTTTATAATATTTAATACATGTATAATAAATTGTAAATGACCACACTATTGTAAATGATATCTATATAAGTGTGTGCTGTGACTGTGTCAAACAGAACAAACAACGACCATTCTTTCTGCTTTAATTCAATGAGCACACACACTTGATTTTCGTCTTGATTGAAAGGTTGTTGGGGCTGCTGTGTGCTGATATTTGCTACTGGTTTCCAGCAAACAAATGGACCTGCACATATACACACTAATAGACCTGTTGCACCTTCTAAATGCATATAAAACACACACATATATACATCTTAATGTTGATGTTTCAATTTTAAAAAACACACACAAGTCAATCTTTTTTTGTTGCCGCACTATAGTAATTGCTGCATTGTAGTATTGCTGCACATATACACACAGATGGCTGTGTTCAGCACACTTTTCCTTCTCCTTAGGTCGTCGGTATTTGTTTTATGTGTGCTTTCGAAAGATGTTATAATGGTACGGAAGATCTGAACTTTGAGATTTATATATTGTTGCATTGTTATATATATTGCTGCATTGTTATATATAGATATATATATATATATATATATATATATATATATTGCTAGACTATTGGACTGTTATATACAACTCAGAGACTAATATATACATATATTGTTGGACTGCATGTACATTAGACTTTTGATATATTCTAATATATTTTCATTATAGAAATTTCTAAAACCAAGAAAAGAGGGCCAACGATGATGCATGGCGTGCATGTGCGAAGTGCCAATGAGCGCGAGGTCATCATATGCAATGAATTTGGACAACCCATTGGACCTGTAACCGAGGAGAAGGACACAGTGGGACAGTTTTCTTGTTTTTTGGGCACAATAGCTCGTAACTACAATTATGCACCATTGATTTATAAATCATGGCATAAAGTGCCGCAAAAAGACAAGATGTGGGAATATGTCTTGGTAAGGTTTTAAGCCCTTTTTTTTGTTTGTTAAGATTCTGATTTTGTTTAGTAAGATTCTGATTTAGTTTAGTATATACTAAATCTTCTAATGGAAAAATACATTGTGCCCGATGATGCTAAACCTTGGGTTTTAAAGTCTATAGGATCTTGTTGGAGCGTATACAAATGCCGAATTAAGAAAAAACACTTCTATGAGCAAAAGGACAACAAAACAAGATGGAAGAATCGACCTAAAAGTATTCCAGAAAATGATTTCTCACGATTGTTGAGCTTATGGAATAATAAAGAAGAGATGGTAATTTGCTACGCAATTGGCTTATTATAAAGTTTGTTTATATTTAGTAGGGTTTTATTAGATGTATTTATATGTAAAGTTGTATATGTTAATGTATGTGCAGAAGCGTTGTTTGCGAGCTAAAGAGCTACGCATGTCTCAGAGAAATAATCACACAGCCGGTCCAAAAAGTTTTGCGAGGATTCGTGAAGAGATGGTAATGCCTTTCTTTTGTTTGTAATTTATGTTTTCCTTGTCATTCCATTTGTTGATATTTATGTTATTATAAATGTAGAAAAATGATGACCCAACTAAGGAAGCTCCTAGCTTAACCCAAATGTTTGAGCGTACGCGTAAAAGGACAGAAGGACGTGTATATGTTGATACATATGATGACACAGCAAAGAAAATTGTAAGTTCTAATTTTGAAATCACATAGTAGGTCTTTTTATAGATATCAAGTAGCCATTTTTTTGACAATATTTTCTCATTGAAGGAACAAATGAAGAACTACAAACCTTTAGAAGATGGAAGTGCTTCCGTAGATGCTTTTTCAGTTGTGATGAACAAGGAGAATGATGGATATCGTAGACTTTATGGTAGAGGTGTGACGAACAAGTTGATTAAAAGATTGGATGGTGGTGATACATCACTCAAAGGTGCTAGTCTTGAAATGGAAAAAAATGACTTACTTGATTTGCGAAAAGAGAAAGAAGAGGATCATGAAAGAAAAAAGGCTGAGTTAAAAGCTATGAAAGAAGATATTGACAACCAACGAGATAAATTAGTTGAAGATGCGATGAAGAAGCTTATGGAAAAATTGCCTCTTCAAGTTCGTGAGTTTCTAACATGAGTTATCTTCTATGTTTGGTTCAAGGTATGATGTCATTACGATCATATACGACAAGTATAATTATTTCATCAATTTGATTATTTTGGTTTGAGTCACTTACCTATTATTGTTTGTGTGTAACAGACATCTTTGTTTTGGGATATCCATATATATATGAAGACCGGTGTTTTTTGGAGGATTTATATACATTTTGTCATTATATTTAACAATTATATATGGAATATTGTGTTTTGCGATTATTGTGTAATTGGTGAAGGATTTTGATGCCTTTTATCTATTGTAATCGACATTTTTTGAATTGGTGATGCTTATAAATTATATACGTGTATTAAAAGGTTGTACCTTTTGTAACTAAATTCATAAATGTCGCATTTAAAAATTTAAAAAGTTGCATTTGAAAGTTGAAAAGGCTGCATTTGAGCATAAAAAAGTTGCATTTGAGTTTAAAAATAGTTGTATTTTAATGTGAAAAAGTTGCATTTGAAAATAAAAAAGGTTGCATTTGAGTTTGAAAAATGTTGCATTTGATGAAGAAAAGGCTGCATTTGATGGAAAAAAGGTTGCATTTGAGTGTGAAAAAAGTTACATTTGGTTATAAAAAGGTTGCATTTGAATATAAAAAAGTTGCATTCTAAAAAGGTTGCAATTCTATAATACATGCAACTCTTTCAAAAAAGGTTGCATATTCGGCCTAAAAGGTTACCTTAGACCTAATGCAAGAGGACATAATGCAACTCTTGGTAAAAGGTTGCTTTAGGCATAATGCAACTTTTTGGAGGCCTAATGCAACATTTTACCAAGGTTGCAATAGGCTCGTTTTGTTGTAGTGTAAGACCAAACATCAAAAACCATTTGGGTAATAGTCGACAACCTAACAAGATCCGCACATTCCTACCAGTCAAGGAGAACAACAGGATGAATAAGCTAGTCCAAACGTACCTCAAGGAAGTCGTCTCCGGACACGGAGTGCCTATTTCAATCATTTCGGATACGGATAGCAGATTCACATCTAGATTTTTGGCAAACTTACAGCAAGCTTTGGGTACAAACTTGGACATGAGTACCACCTATCACCATTAGACCGATGGTTAAAATGAAAGAAAGATTCAAACCCTAGAACCCTTGTTAAGAGCCTGTGTAATGGATTTGGGAAGTGTTGGGATACTCAATTACCATTAGAAGAATTATCATACAACAACAGTTATCACACACGGTTTAAGGTTGCTTCATTTGAGGCCCTGTACGGGAAAAAGTGTCAATCACCCCTATGCTATGCCAAGGTCAGGGATAGTCAAGCCTTTGGCCAAGAAACCATACTTGAGACCACCGAAAAGATAGTACAGATACGGCACCGACTAAAAGCTACTCCTGATCGTCAGAAAAGTTATGTGGGCGTAAGAAGAAAGTCCTTTGAGTTTCAATTAGCAGAAAGGGTACCGATGAAAGTCTCACCATGGAAGGGCGTGATACGATTAGGAAATCAAGGATAACCGAATCCTCATTACATTGGACAATTGAAGGTCTTAAAAAGAATTGGACTAGTAGCTTATTGTTTAGAGCTACCACCAGAGCTTAGCAGCATGCACAATACCTTCCACGTATCCAACCTTAAGAAATGTCTGGCTGATGAAACACTCGTCATACCTATGGACGAGCTGGATTTAGACGATAAGTTGAACTTAGTTGAAAAACCTGTGGAAATAATAGAACGAGAAGTCAAGACTAAAGCACAGCCGGATCCCGATAATAAAAGGCATATGGAACTCTAAGCGAGGTACTGAGTTTACGTGGGAACACGAAGCTCAGTTCCGGGAAAAATACCCTCATCTGTTCTCAAATACTCAAGCAGTGGAGAACACGAGCTAATTTCGGGCTGAAATTCCCTTAACAGGGGGAGACTTTAACATCCGGTATTAAACCAGGTTAGAAACTATGACCTAATTAGTATTTAGTAGCCAATTATAACCTAATCAGTGGTCATTAGAAATTAATCAAAGTGATTAACAAGTTTCATGAAGAAATTCAACTCAATTAGAATCAAATTCATCGGTACGATTAATCGGCAAATCATTTAATCCGATAGATTTACGATATGATGGATTAATGCAACTAAGTACATAATTAATTTATGATTAGTGACACTAATCATACACTAATACAAGTACTTAACATTAATTATGCAAGACTAAAACAATTCATGAAAACAATGCATCCAAAAGTATTTATGAATTTACAAAAAAAGGGAAATACAAGAATACATTTTGAAATACTTTTATACAAAAAAAAAAAATACATTGAAATACACCCATATAGGGCCAGCCATAGAGAGTACAAAAAGGACCTTGATATAATTTTTTTTACTCAACATATCAAAATCAAATCCTCTTTATTTCAATTCATCCAAGATTTACACTATTCTTCATCATTTCACCATCTTTTCAAGATCCAATTTTCCCTATTAATAGAGAACATTTCCATTCATTTTAATCACACCAAAACCTCTCTTTTCTCTCTTCAAAAACCGGCCATAGGTCTCCCAAAGCCAAAAACCCTTCAATTTTGGAGTTCCTGAAGTATTTCAAGTGTTCTTCATATTTTGAAGTGTTCTTGGTGCAACTTTTGCAAGAGTTTCAACTTCTTCTCATTTTCATTCTTATAAAGCATCAAAGTAAGTAAATACTAACTTATTTCATCTTTTATTTATGTTTATATAAGTCTTTCATAATATATATAGTCACCAACAACAACAAGTTTCATAAAAACTCAAGTTTATAAATCACTAGTTTTGTTTTTAAGTTGTTTTCTTCAAATGTGTTTATTAATATATAAACACATTATGTAAGTGTAAATATTATGAAAACAAGTGATATATAGGTATTTTATAACTTTTATACAAGTAGTCTTTGAATAAACAACAAGAATCACTAGTTATTTCAAGTTTATGAACTACGGAATTTCGGCAGAAAAGTTGCATCGACTTTGAAAAATCATAACTAATTCATAACTTAACAAAATGAGTTAATTCTTTTCTCGAACATTAGATCTATGTCTTAACTAAAAATCTGGAAGTTTTCATAATTTATTATGGGGTTTAGAACCCCCAGATATTATTTGGGAACCCGGAAGTTTGACAGCTCAAAAATGGCCAACATAGGATTTTCAACAAGCTTTTTCCCTAACCTAAAAACCTCGAAAAATGGTTGTTCTTGACTTCAAAAATTCTTGGTATATAGTAGTTTAATGTCCAAGAAAACCAAAGCCTAATCGTTCTGGAGCTTGGTCAAAAACAGCCTCAAATTAGGCCGAAAAACCTATATATATATATATATATATATATATATATATATATATATATATATATATATACATACATATTATCATATATGAGAGTTATTAAGTCCGTATTATCACTTAGGACTCGATTAAACACATCCGGTGCATCAACCATCAAAGAACGTAAACTTTCATTTTATGCAAATATCTTGCCATCACACGCTCGGTGAGTCATCATAGCCCTATTTTCATTATCTATTTGGGTGGAAATACATGCACTATTTTCATATGGACATCAAAACTGTTTATTTCGTATATGTATTACATGTGTGGATCCATCAGCCCTCAAATCATGAACCGTTATTTACATTTATTTGCAAGCGCGAATATATTGTGGATAGATCTATCGGGAGTCATGTCCCCCATTCGGGTTAGTCTTAATCGACTAACGGAGGGATGCATATATATTCAACACACGGTATTACGTATGGGAATACTGCACAGGGCAAACTCATTTAATTATGCTTCGGTTGCATGATGGTTTATGTAATACATACATGGAATTTATACTTTATAAATTCAACTCATCTGATAATGTCCATACAATTGGTCTTTTCGCGTAAACCTATGAGCTCACCAACAATTTGTTGACGTATTTTAGAATGTATTTTCAGGTGATTAAGGCATGCGCATTTATCGGAAGCATTCCAAGGCTTCCGTTCATTTTGGAGTCGCATCATTTTCAAACTCGGAGACTTACTTGCATCTTTCCAGATTAACTAAATTGTGTATTTAAATCTTGGTATTTTAAGAACTACTTATGTTGTACTTTGGTTATGTAAAACAATATTTATATTTGAAGTTAAATCAATGTATTTTTGAAAAACGTCAATATAGTGGTCGTTCATTATGATTATGGTTACACTTCCGCGACGTCACGCTTCATTGCCAACCGGGGTAACAGGGTGTGACATTAAACCATCTTGTTTGGCAGTGATTGACCTAAATCTCGCTACATGGACCAGCTAGATAACTTGAGTTAGAAAATTATGGATTCAAGCATGGTACTTAAAAATAAAATTTTGTCGAAAACATGTATAGAGGGAAAAGATGGTCAAAAGACCCACGTGTTTTAAGTTTCGTAACCTTGAGCTAAAAGGGTAATTTCCAAGAGTGAGATACATTATATAAATTCTAAGGAAAATATATTTTAACTAAAAATGTCTTTAGTTTGCATGATAAAAGTTTGACGCATTATTGCGAAGGCTAGCTTAACTTAGAAATTCTTGACACGATGCTAATATACGCCCGGTACATAGATAGTTCTGATTCCAAAGGCTTGTTCTGGGACGACCAAGAGTTAAGTTGGGGAGATTTGATAAGACTATTATTTTATGTGTTTTTATATCGTTTTAGGATCGTTTTAAGCACCGATACTTCGAAACTTTATTATTATTACTCCAAAATTATGTTTCAGGGTCAAGACGTCAAACTGAAGCAACTCGAGAAAATTCAGCGCAGCCCAGCGTAAGCCCAGGCCGTACCCACAGCACAAGGGGGGCGCAGGCCTACACTGGTGTGGCGCCCAATGAATGCAGACGTGCTTTCAAGCCCAGATACCCTAATTTCACATTCTCTATAAATACGGGTCGATGGCTCTCGTTTTTGGAGGTCCTGAAAGTGTTGAACAAAGTGGCAAAGCCCTGCCGGAGTGGAATCACGACTCAAGTACGAAGACGGTGTTTGCAGTTCATAATGGTGACTCCGATCATTCCCGATGACGAGCATACGATGAGCGGCTAAACTCCATAGCCGTTTGCGGAGGATCTACGGCTAAGTGTTACTTTACTTAAATTTCAATATATGTTTTGATGTATTTGCGTTGATTGAAATACTCTATGTGTATTCAAATGATAAGCATTCGATTATGATTATGATTGTATGTTTTGATTGGTAAAAGCAAGATAGTTCATAGTGGTATTATTATTTCTGCCGAGTACAGTAGCTTAGGGATTAAGACAACTAATGAATTTTGTATGCGATATGCCCAGAGTTATTGGTTAAAACATTTATGATTAATCTAACAACGCTATTAATGTGATTGTTGCATGAAAGTCGAGTGGGTAATAACGTATGTCGTAGTGATTCCGTAAATGGTTATCTTTACTTGATTTGGTAACCGATCCGTTAGTTGTTTGCCATTAATTTAGTTATAATTTAGATGTAATCATTATTGCAAAAATTCAATCATTTTACAACTTAAACGCAATTAATAAACTAAAGAAACTAGCTAATTAACCTTAATTACATACGCACTCCCTGCGGATTCGACCCTTACTTCACTACGTCAATAAGTTAGATTTAAGGTTATTTCTACGGGCCACAACGACAACTCGTCATATGTGAGTCGGTGTGTTCGTGCGACTATGCTCACGAACAGCGTAGCAATCGGCTTTAAGTTGGCCCAATTAGTCACAAGCAAGTCTACATTGATGTTATTCATAAACGAAAATCTGTATTTAGCATGACTTATGCACAAAATGTTCATAAATACAAATTTGGAAAAAATGTTGGAAATTTTCTAAACATGAAGGGTGCAATCTCGAAATCCTTCTGAGTCAACGATTATACAATCTCAAAACTCCACTAAGTCCGAGATTTATACAATCTTGGGATCCTCCAAAGTACAAAATTACACAAGAATTCACAAGAACAAGTGGACAATCTCGAGTCCTTCTGTGTAACAACCCAAAACACGTTAGCATTAAGCAACAAGTTTAATGTTATGTAGTACATTAAATAAAAGTTTATTATTAAGTTAATGAAATATTAAAAGTTACAACAATATCATATGCTTTAATTATATATATAGTTATGTATTATGATGCTAAATTTAAAAGAAAACAAAGTTAGGGGTCAAATTGTGAAATTAGCAAACATTAACCTGATAAAAACCCCTAATGTGGTCTGCTCTCATTTATCTAAATTAGAGAAAAATTTAATCTCTCTCTCTCTCTCTCTCTCTCTCTCTCTCTCTCTCTAATCCTCTCTCTAAACCCCACGGTTCCAAGATCATCAAAACAAAAATTTACAATAAAAAATCAAGCTAAGGAAATCATCAAGCAAGTGTTAAGCGTCAAAATTATACAAAGAACAAAAGGTAATTTAGCATTTGAAATGTATTTTTATGTTTTAAAGGGAACCCACGGTTCCTGGCATTTCAAAAGGGTTCAAAATCACAAAATTAAAGATAAGTTAGTCTTTCAAACTTAAAATCAAGCTCATGCATGTGTTGGTTATTTGATTAATTGAAGTTAATTTCATTTTGAAGCTTTAAATCCATGATATATATAAAAACATAGAAACTTAATATATGTTTACGCAAATGTGTTCTCTGTTCTGTCCGAGAATGAGATGGCCAAGAAGGCCAAATGGCCTTCGGCCTTGGCCCCTTATCATTCTATGTTGATTATTGATCATTCAGATTGCATACATCGCCATTTATGCTCCTGTTTTACTGCCACATTTGCTGCTGAAAGGATTTAAAACTGAAAGTATAAGTGCAGTGTTTGTGTTTGGGTCTGTGCTGTGCGGTGTGTTTGTGTTTGATGTTTGCATGAATAAGAAGAACTCCGAGACTCAGCTCCAAGCTAAGTCTCGGACTAGACATACATTAGCGACAACACCTCATTCCGCTAATAAACTAAGTGCTTATGTAGTATTTGTGTGTCTATAATTAACCATTTAAGGCTACAAGGCCACACCGAAACTCAGCATAACCCACACTCACTTTTTGCTTTACTAATTGTTGTTGCTATTGTTAACTAATACACCATTGATCCAACCCATCCCCACCCAACCCAACAAGACATCGTTTCTTACTCTCACTCATCCTACCTCACATATATCCATACATACCCACCCACCCCATACTACCCCTTCTCACCCAACCCTACCCAACCCACCCTTACCTGCCACCTACCTTAATCCCACCAATCGCACACCAAATATATATCGTATCCTATTCTCACTCATCCTACCTTACCCACATGTACCTGTACACTCACTCCCACACTACCCCTTCACATCCCAACACACCTTACCCTCCCCACCCACCCCTCTACCTACTTACCACCCTACCCCTACCTATCGACACCTTACCCACCTTTTAACATATGCTACCTTACTTCTTGTACACCTACCTACTTTACCCTTATTATTTGATACGTTTGCAAATAAACAAGCTTTTACAAAATATATAAATGAATTTGAAATCTGCAAACCAAACACATGACATGATTCAAATCGTGTCACATTTGAATCCTGTCATTCTCAAATCCTGTCATATTTAAATCCTGGTATATCAAAATCTTGTAATCCAAATGCTACCTAAGTAAATAGTGTGTTGTGTATAGAGGAGTCTGTTTAGACTCTGAGATTTATAAATCTCAGAGTGTTGTGGCTGGAAACAGAAAAGAAGATCAGCAGCCCAACAACAGCAGCATATTGAACTATGGAAATAATTAACCTAATGTTTCAAGAGTGTGAGTGTGTAATCTGTGAAGTATCAGCAACATCCTTGTATAAAATTAAAGTCAAGATGTGTGTGTTTGAGCATGAAAGTAGAAGCAACAACAACTCAACAACCCTCTATTTCAACTGCAAAACAGAACCCAAAAATAATAGTGATATATGTATATATGAATGTATTCCTCTAGCCTTTGTGTGTGTGATTGTGACAGCAAAACAGAAAGATCAGTAGCAGCAACATTAATTTGTTAATAATTGAATTAAGTAGCTAATTAAAGTTTAACATGTGTGTATAGTTGGAAAACAAAAAGAAAATCAACAGCAGTAGCAGCCCTTTAACAGCAAATTAGTGTGCATGTGTGTCATGGTAAATAAATCAGCAGCAACATCAAATATATAATATTGTATGTGTGTGTTTTGTGGTTAAGAAACAAGAGTAATAGTAGGTTCAAAATATATAATTGAGGGTTTTCAGTGTGTATCAATGTAATGTGTGTCCGAAATATGAATCAAAAACTAAAAGTGTGTGCATAATGTGATTAAGTGATGTGTGTTTGCACTTACATTGTCAGGATCTAAATTTAACTACCTAAGATTAACTGATTTGTATTGATCAGAGTGTAAACCAATAATCTTGTATTAAATCAAAGTCTAATTAAGAAGTTTGCGGAATAACACTTAATTATTTTGATAAAAGCTTTCATAATTAATAACAAATAAACACAAGTAATAATCAAAACTGCTTGTATTGCTGAATCAGAATGATTACAATCACCTCTAATCTGTTTGATTAGACGAAGAACACAAATTGTTCTTAGGGTTTTACAACCTTAGAGGCTTATGAAAACTTAAACAAAAAGCAAATACAAGCTTGAATACACAGAAACTTCTTAAACATTAGAATAACCTATTCTATGTATTTATAGTGCTTTCTGATTTGTTTCCTTCAAGGACTCTGACTTCTCTGATAGTAGATATGCTGAAATCTTCATGTAGATATCTTTTCCTGAATATCAGCACTTTCTGTTTATGAAACCGTTGAGCAGCTTGAATCTCTTAGCAGTCTGAGTAGGGCAGCTTGAGTGAAATTACTCTGGCAGCATGAACTTTTACACTAACAGCTCGAGATTCTTCAACTAGCAGCATGAACTTCGTACTTACATAGAAATTCTACTAGCAGTATGAGAAGTCTAACTAACAGTTTGAACAACTTAGAATATATCCCAACAATCTCCCCCTAACTTAAATTCGTTACACAAGACTTTAAGTTCTATACAAATAAGGAAATAAAATAAGTAAACTGTTATTTACAAACCAAAGCTTTCAAAAACTTACAACTGTGCAAGTTTCTGATTGACAGCTTTCAAAAATTCTCTCTTCGAATCTTCTCTATCACAATATATCCTTATTGTCCTCATTTGAAGAAGTATAGCCTTTGCAAGATCAAGAAACTCAAAAATGAAGAACATACCATATCCATCTGTAAATCTGATTCTGTATGTCTTTGATTTAACAAACAGATCAACCTGTTTGACCTTCATCTCCTTTGCATTCTGTATATATTTCCTTATAGATTCAGGATCAAATATACTCTGTAAATCTTTAATGGCTTGCTTGACTTGTGGAAGGGAAAATCTGACTTGAGTTGCAGTCCCAACCTAATACATCCTTGTAAGCTCATTTCCGGTCATCCTTTCAGCCATATGCATTATGCTTTTATATTCTTCCTCAGAACCGGTTTCTCTTCTTACTACAAAATGATATCTTAAGTCAATGTTATCCATTGACTTAGCATACCAGTAAGTAATAAGAGGTTTGGAAAAATCATGCTGGTCGAGGGACTTCTCTATTTCCATTACTTGTTGAAGTTGATGCTCAAAAATCACCCTTTTGACCTGATAAAAGCTTTGCTTGTGAGATTGGCTCTCTTTGAGGAATAGGAGCAACAGCTTGATCAGAAGGAGCAGGATCACTGGCAGCAGCATGAACTAAAGCTTTTGATCTTTGGACTTCTTGGGAGACTTTGGCTACCTTACGTTTCTCCATTTCCTTATCATGGATATCTTGCAGCCTTTCTGTGCTCATGGATTGAGCCATCTTCTTTGTGATACCAGCTGCAAAGGCAAAATTTATCAGAAATCTTCTATGCTCAGCCTTTGAGTGCCCTGTTGGCATCTTCCTTTTCTTTCACCTTGCTTGACCACAAACCCTCTTAGGTAGTCTCCTAAGGTTTCATCATCTTGCATTGGGGCATGGGTTTGCTGGTCTAAATCTTTATCTTGTTCTTCTGCTAACTTTCTGCCAATCTCAGCATCAAAGGCAATCTGGGCTTCTTTGGTTGAAAACTTGTGCTTTGGAGACTCTATAAGAATGCCCTTGCCCTTATCTTTTGTAGCAGAAGTTGTAGCTTGGACTGAACTGATGGGAGCTTGAATACCTTCTCTTATAACAACTCCAGTTGCTTTTGAAGAGGCAGCTTGAGAAACTGTTGGGACCGTTAGCCTAGATTCTTGAACTATTGGAGCTACTTGGACTGATTCTGTTGGAGCTGCTTGGACTGCTTTGGGGATCTCCTGATTCTCCCCCTTTTTGGAAGCATTGGTTTGGTCAGGAGGACCTACAACCTTTGCCACTTGGGTTTGAATCAAACGCTCTAATTGAATGATCTTATTTCCACAGAGGGTAAACCATTTATGGAGATAATCCATTCTCTGATTTTGAGCCGCTTCTGCCTGCCTGAGTGCTATGATTTGTGCCCCCTGTGCAGCAATGATGGACTGTTGGTATTCCAACATTGCTACAACAGGTTGCATCTTAGGATTCGTTAATAACATAAGTTGCAGACTAGCCTCAAGATCAACAAACGTAGGTGGTGCTTGTGATCTATCACTGGCATGAATACCAGAGGTGGAAACCTCTGGGCCCCTTTGTTCTTGGTACTGGGGACTTCCAGCTGGTGCTTGCACACCTGCTGTTGCCATGGGTGTGGTCTTAGTATAGTTGGCACTGTCCTGTGCCTCTTGTGCAGAAGCAACAGTGGTGCCAGCCACAGAACCCATATGGACTATCTCTGGAGAGATGTCCACCTCCTGATTGAGGTTGGGAGTATCCTCAATGGGTGCCCTTTGGATATTCTGTGCAGAAGTGTCCTCCTGCACAGGAATATATGGCTCTTGTTAGAGGGATGAGGAGGAAGGAGCTCCTGGACCTCTTTTCCTTTTATATAGTTGTAGTGGGGATGAGGGCTTAAAAACAGAAACTGGAGGCATTTGTGTATCATGAGGAGTTGATTGGGGACCTAGGGGTGAAGCAGTAGTGTTAGGCTGAGCCTGCTCAGGACCCTCTCCTCTGTTTCTTGGAATGATGTTCATCATTGCAGAAGGCAATGGAACATCTACACTCAAAAAAATGGCACTTGGCTTTAAAAGCCTTTTAATAGAAGATAGTGAGTGCCTATGGGAAACATGTATCCTCTAATTTATACCAAAATTTGTGCAAGTTTTTGCAATTATCTCTGCTAAAAATCTAGGATACATCAAAAATTTCTCATTCTTTAGGGAATGATGCCTTAACATCCCCTGAAAAATCATATTTGAAAAATTGAACTGTTGGCCTGTTGAAAAGCATACCAAGGTAGTGGCAATGTTTGATGAAAATTCGGACCAACCAGTTCTTTTAGGGCTAATACACTGCTGAATAATGTGCACAAGATATTTCCATTTAGGAGAAAAATGTGCTTTAAAGATAGTAAAAGAATCAGCAGGACCCCTATATCCAATATCATAAAGACCAGTATGTATTACGTTAAGGGATAGGTCTGTTATACCTGAGGCATCTTGAAGATGCAGATGTTGGCGGATGGAGTCCTCAGTCACTGTGATGGGGTTGCCATCAATTTTGGATGTCAAAGAAGTGACTCCATTGATGGTTTGTACCGTAGCACGGTTCCAGAATTGCTCAATATGGGAGATGAATATGGTGGGATTGATTTTGAGAGCATGATTGATATGGGAACTCCAAAGGAATTCCATCATGTCATGGAACGGTTCAAGATCAGTATGCTTGAGAGATTAGGGTAGGCAGTTGTGTTCTTTGACGAACTCCATTGAAGATTAATCAGAGATTTTAGGGTTTTCAGTGATGTGCGTGGGAATTGTTTCAGAGAATCAAGAAGGGTTCAAGAAGATATTTTGCAACTGGTAGTTACAATGGAACGAAACTGGAACCTTTAAAGGTTTTGAAAATATCTAAACTCGCGCACACACTTATGGAAATGACCATATTACCCTGCACACTTTAACAGATCAAGTGAAACATCTAACAGTCCGAGAAAATGAAGTAGCAGCTTGAGAAAATACTCAAGCTGTTAGTTGAAAATTTTAGGCGATTGTCAATGAAACAGTGACTCCCCCTTAAACAAGCATATGTACACATGAAAAACAAATTAATCCATATTTACCATACCAATATTTGATACTAGGAAGGTGAATCTTCCTACATCAAATGGTTTTGTAAATAGATCAGCTAACTGATCATCAGTGTGAATTTTGGTAACTTGGATTAATTTCTTCTCATTGCAGTCCCTTATAAAATGAAATCTAATTTCTATATGCTTGGTTTTGGGAAATTTCACTGGATTTTGTACAATGCTAATTGTACTTGAATTGTCAATATAAATGGGAGTGGATAGGAAATTCATACCATAGTCTCTCAGTTGATTTTGAATCCACATCACTTGGGAGCAACAACTTCCAGCTGCTACATATTCTGCTTCAGTAGATGATGTGGAGACAGTTGTTTGCTTTTTGCACTGCCAAGAGACCAATCTTGTTCCCAAGTATTGACATCCACCAGTTGTGGATTTTCTGTCAATATTGCATCCTCCATAATCACTTTCAGAGTAGGCTGTTAGTTCAAGAGGAGAGTCTTTAGGATACCAGAGGCCTAAATGTGGTTGGCCTTTGAGATATCTAAAGATTCTCTTAACAGCAATCAACTGAATCCTTTGGAGAGCATTGAAACCTAGCGCACACACAGACAGCAAACATAATATCAGGTCTAGAAGATGTTAGATACATAAGAGATCCTATAAGAGATCTGTATAAATTAATGTCCACATCTATGCCATCTTTGTCGGTATGGGGCTGCTTGTGAGGATCCATTGGAGTACTTGCAACTTTGGTGTCTTGATACCCAAACTTTTCCAGTATGTCTTTAACATACTTTGATTGACTTATGAAGAGACCAGTGCGCTTCTGCTTGACCTGCAATCCTAGAAAGAAAGTGAGTTCTCCCATTGAACTCATTTGAAACTTTTTGTGCCTTAATGCCTCAAACTCTTTGCATAGATAATCATTTGTTGAGCCAAAGATGATATCATCAACATAGATTTGTACAAGCAGAATCTCAGCTTTGATGGACTTAGTGAAAAGTGTCTTGTCCAGAGTGCCTCTCTTGAACCCATTCTGTAGAAGGTATGATGACAGAGTGTCATACCATGCTCTTGGGGCTTGATGGAGTCCATAGAGAGCCTTGTCTAGCATGTAAACTCTGTCTGGATACTTGTAATCCTCAAAACCAGGAGGCTGACACACATAGACCTCTTCTTCAATTGTGCCATATAGAAAAGCAGACTTCACATCCATTTGATACACTTTAAAACCTTTGAAGCTTGCATAGGCCAAAAACAGTCTGATGGCTTCAATTCTTGCCACTGGAGCAAAGACATCCTCATAATCTATGCCTTCCTCTTGAGTGTACCCTTGTGCTACTAGTCTTGCTTTGTTCTTGATGACTATCCCTCTCTCATCTTTCTTGTTTCCGAACACCCATCTTGTACCAATGGCTCTCTTTCCTCTTGGAAGATCAACAAGTGTCCATACATTCTGGAATCTTGAATTCTAGCAGTTCTTCCTGCATTGCCTCAATCCCGGATGAATCTTTCAATGCTTCTGATGCCTTTTTAGGTTCTAGCTGAGACATGAAACAGGCATGTTCAAAAGCAGCTAGACTGAATTCAGGAACTGCTTGTTCAGCAGCAGCAGTCTCATTTTGAATCATTTTCCTTGTTTGCACAGGTGTACGTGGATCACCCATTATTTGATTGAGAGGATGATACTTGTGAACTCTGAGTGTAGGCTCTCTTTCTGTCTGAAAAGAAGATCCAAGGTTTGTATCATCTCCATCAGGACCAGTGGATGGTTCAGCTTCTGGAACAGCTTGACTTGAATCTGGGACTGTTTCCCTTTGTGTTGGAGCTGTTCTCTCAGGACATGGGAGTGGCACTTCAGTGTCTGGATCTGTATCATGTTGAGCATTCAGAACCCCTGGAGGGTCACTTGACAGAAGTGGTATAATTGTATACTCATCCCAATTGTTTGAATCGGCAGCAGTTTGAAACTTTGTGCCAACAGCTTGAGAATTTGTATAGACAGCATGAGAGTTTGTGTTGACAGCTTCAATTCTGTTTGCATCAGCCTCTGCAGTATACTCAACAAAGCTCAGAGAATTTATTAGTGAATGTAAATCAAACAGCCAATCAGGACCAGTGCCTTTAACATTTGCAGTATTTTCATTAAATTCAACATTGGCACTTTCTTCAATGGTCTTAGACGCACTGTTATATACTCTATAGGCTTTTCTTTGATTTGAGTATCCTAGAAAGAAACCTTCTTCAGCCTTACTTTCAAACTTCCCTAAGTGAGTCTTAGTGTGAAGAATGGTGCATGGACAGCCAAAGGACTTGAGAAAGGCTATTAAGGTATTCTGTTATGGAATAACTCATACGGAGTTTTCCCTTGTGATTGAACTATCTGAACCCTATTTAGAACATAACAGGCTGTGTTGACTGCTTCTGCCCAAAAGGTCATTGGTAGTTTTGAATCAGCTAACATGGTTCTAGCAGCCTCAATTAATGTTCTGTTCTTTATTTCAGCTACACCATTTTGCTGTGGTGTTCTTGGTGCACTATATTGCCTAGCAATACCCTTGGACTCACAAAAACTTTTTAGAGTATGATTTTTTAAACTCAGTTCCATTGTCTGATCTTATCACCTTGACTTTTGAGTTGGATTGGTTTTCTATCTTAAGAATAAATGACTTAACTAGCTCAGCAGTTTCATCTTTAGACCTAAGAAAGTAAACCCAAGTAAATCTGGTGAAATCATCGACAATAACTAAACAGTAGGCCCTTTTATTCAAACTCAAAACAGATGTTGGACCAAATAGATCCTTATGAATCAGATGAAGAGCAGATGAGATTGAATTTACTTCTTTGGCCTTATGAGAAGTTTTGTGTTGCTTGCCTTTAAGACATGCTACACAATGATCATCACATATGAACTCCTTTTGTGGTAAACCTCTTACCAGATTCTTTTTGACTAAAACATTCATGGACTTGAAGTTCATGTGACACATCCTTCTATGCCAAAGAGGAGACTCATTGGATTATGCTTTGGATATCAAACAGCTTAAGGTACTTGATTTGGATAAAAGTTCTGTGTCCAAACAGTATACATTGTCCTTTCTTGGTGTTCTCTGTAAAACAAGATTTTCAGGAATTTTAAAATCTTTTGAAAGGACAATGCACTCAGAATCTGTAAACAAAACAATATTTTGTTTGTCACAGATTTGAGAGACACTCAATAAATTGTACTTAAGATGTTCAACATATAAAACATCATTGAAAATCATGTTTCCTGCATTAACAGTACCTTAACCTGTCACCTTACCTCCTTTGGAGTTGCCTCCAAATGCAACAAATCCTCCATCAAAGCCTTTGAAATTTGACAAGCACTCAGAATTGCCTGTCATGTGCCTAGAGCATCCACTGTCCAAATGCTATCTGGTTTTATGTGGTGACCTGTGGTTGCCCTGCACAAATATCAGCTTAGTTAGTAGTGGAGTAAACCCAAACCAAGTTGGTTTTGGGTTGTCCTTGTGCATTAACATAACTAAAGACTGTCTTGGATTTCTTATACTTAGTAAGATCCACTGATGGAGTTTGTGGAGAGTATTTAGTTAGCACATGAGGTATCCAGGTATTTTGTCCATCCTTTTTAGTAACAGTCTCAGATGATCCATTACCAGTCCCAGTTCTGAGCCTACCAATCTGAATTGAGTCTGTAGTTCTAACAGTTTGAGAATTTGCACTAGCAGTCTCAACTTTTGACTCGGCAGTTTCAACAGTTTTATCAACAGGTTCATCTGAGTTTGTACCTTTAACACACCATATTTGTTTAAAACTTACCTTTGGTTTAGCTAAAACTTGTTTTTGGTGTGTGGACTGTTTCTTATTAACTTTTGTGAACCTGTGATCTACTGTTTTCTTGGGAACTGATGCAGTAGGAGGTTTGACCTTTAGATTTTTTAAATTTTGAGAGTTTTTCTTTGGATGTTTCACAGTCTGTTTTGCAACAGATGGTTTATAAAAACAATCTCTGGCCAAGTGATTCTTTCTGCCACAATGAAAACATTTTTTGACTGTTTGAATTGGAGAACCAGTTTTATTTGACAATTTCTGGTTCTTGTTCCTCTGATTTCCCCTTACCTTGTTTGGGAAACTTTTGGACACCATGCTTTTGGCATGTGCAGACTGGAACATTTTTACCCTTTCTATTATTCTTTGAAGAAGATGCAGTGTTATAGTTAGAAGGTACAGAAACCTGTGGAGCAGCATTGCACACACTCATCTTCTCCTTTCCTTTCTTACTGGGGGCTTGGATTTCTATAGGTGCACTCATTGTTTTGTGTTCTTTCTCAACTGCTGTGCACTCACAGTCTCTATTTTGAATCTGATCTTCTTTAGATTCAGGACTGTTATCAAGGATACGATCTACAGTAGTCATAGACTCATCTAATGGTTCATTGACAAGCCTATCAGCAACCTCACTCATTGGATGAATGTATTTGTTGTTGTATGGAGGTGGAGTAGCTCTGTAGCCTATACCTTCTTTGGGATTAACCTGAGATTTTACCCTATCTTTAAATTGGACTTCCATTAGGTGTTCTAGCTTTTGATTAGCCAATTTGAAGTTACCTAGATCTATATTGACAGATTCTAGTTTCTTATTAGCCTCTAACACCTTTTGTTCAGTTTCTTCTACCTTTTTATTTAGGGATTCTATTTTCTTATTTAGCTCCTTTTTCTCCCACTCATGATATGTTCTATCATGTCCCATTTGAATCTCATTATCCTTATAGTCATTGATCTGTTTTTCAAGATCTTCTATGGTTTGCATGTATTCATATCTCCTCTCTTCCATCTTAGCTAGAGTTTTGCACATGCTCTCATTATGATCTCTGTACTTTTTAACCATATTTTTGCATGTTTGAGAGCAGAGTTTAGAATTTACCTTAGATGGTAGTTCAGTGGAGGAGACATTTGATGTTTCTGCCATTAGAGCTTGATTTTTGGAAACTCTTCCTCTGTCTGATCACTCCAGTCAAACACATTGTCTTCTTGAGAGACAAGTGCTTGTGATGATGAAGCCTGATTAGTCTGCTGAGGCCTTGATGATTGTTGACTTTGAGATCTGCATTCTCTGGCAAAGTAGCCAAGCTTATCACATTTATAGCATTCAACTTTTGACTTATCAAAAGCTGGTTTGCCTTCTGCTCTGGCTTGAAAGTTAGTCCTGCCAGTTCTTTTAAGAAATCTTTTGGCCCTCATGGTCAGCATTGCGTGTTGCCACTTCAGATCCATTTCTTCAAGATCATCTGGATGAATCTGTTCTAGATCTTCAGCATTGAGAGCAAACAGTCCATCATTGGCAACAAAAGCTTCATAGTGAACTTCAGTTGAGTTAACATCACCACCTGAAAAGGAATCACTGCCATTAGATTTTTCAGATGACAGAAGAGCAGTATTATGATTATAAGAAAGAGATTTCTTTTTAGTGTCAATCTCAGTCTCAAACACTCTTAGACTGTTGTACAGATCATCCAGTTCTATTTCATCAAGAGTGTCTTTAGTTCTCCATTCAGCATCATAAACTGTCCATTCTTCTCCAAGAGATCTGAGAAACTTTCTGTTTACCTCATCTTGATCTAGGCTGACTTTTGCACTTTCCAGTTCACTTATCAGTTTGTTAAACCTGTCAAAAATTTGAGTAAGGTTTTCATTCTTGCCACCAGAAAAGTTCTCATACTGCTGTTTCAAAAGATCCTTTTGATTTCTCTTGGTACTGGCATTACCAGCAAATCTTTTCTCTAAAGCATTCCAAAGAGAATGAGCAGTATAAAAATTTTTTTAACTGATGTTGATAAGCATTAGGAATGGCTATTTGTAGAAGTGTAAGAGCTTTCACTTCATTCATTCTAGCCTTTCTTTCAAGTTCATTTTTTGGAGGAGTTTTGACTGGTTTTCCCTCATCATCAAGATCTGGATCAACTACAGGACGAAATTCAACAGCTTCCCATATGGCATAATCAATGAATTGAATATGCTGTTGAATCCTGAGTTTCCACATCTCAAACTTAGTAGGCTTGAGCATAGGCACTTTGAGTCCTTGCCCAGATCCACTGCTGCTATTTTCAAACTCCATTGCAAAAGATTAAAAAATTTAAAAGAAAGCTTTCGACTTTGAAAAACAAAGAACAACCTGGCTCTTACACCACTTGTCAGGATCTAAATTTAACTACCTAAGATTAACTAATTTGAATTGATCAGAGTGTAAACCAATAATCTTGTATTAAATCAAAGTCTAATTAAGAAGTTTGCGGAATAACACTTAATTATTTTGATAAAAGCTTTCAGAATTAATAACAAATAAACACAAGTAATAATCAAAACTGCTTGTATTGCTGAATCAGAATGATTACAATCACCTCTAATCTGTTTGATTAGACGAAGAACACAAATTGTTCTTAGGGTTTTACAACCTTAGAGGCTTATGAAAACTTAAACAAAAAGCAAATAGAAGCTTGAATACGCAGAAACTTCTTATACAATAGAAAAACCTATTCTATGTATTTATAGTGCTTTCTGATTTGTTTCCTTCAAGGACTCTGACTTCTCTGATAGTAGATATGCTGAAATCTTCATGTAGATATCTTTTCCTGAATATCAGCACTTTATGTTTATGAAACCGTTGAGCAGCTTGAATCTCTTAGCAGTCTGAGCGGGGCAGCTTGAGTGAAATTACTCTGGCAGCATGAACTTTTACACTAACAGCTCGAGATTCTTCAACAAGCAGCATGAACTTTGTACTTACATAGAAATTCTACTAACAGTATGAGAAGTCTAACTAACAGTTTGAACTACTTAGAATATATCCCAACATACATAGACACCGAGACATGCCAATTTGCCAAGTCTCGGATTGGACTGATGAAAGACAGTAGTAGCCAATAAACAAACAGCAGCAACAATAATAACTCGGTGTTATATTGTGTTAATGGTGTGATTATATATGTGTATATTAATCAAAAGATTAACAGCAGCCATGTCAAAATATGTACATGTATGCATCATAGTTAAAGTGTGTATGCATTCATGTGTGTGATCATATAACGAACAACTCACTAGATATATAAATACATACTAATTATAAGTGTGTTAAGTTTTTCATTGTTTACCATAGATATTAGATCACATAAAGCTTGCAGGTGCATTCGATAAACACATAGTCATTATGATGTCTATATTGTTAGTTATAAATACAAGGGAAATACACTATGATTTATAATAATCAATGGTATTATCAAGAATATTTGTGAATATGAAAATAGCATAAAGCAATAATACTTGATAGTTATGCAAGCATATTAGTATGTGTCATTTAATTATACAACTAAAGTAAAATATGAAAATCAAAGCATGATTAAACTGGCCATAGTTGTAATGTGTTTCAAGTTATATGCATGTATACATAGCATATACATAAAATTGTGACATTATAAGCATGTGTAAATCAATTAACAATATAATTAAGCATTTAAATTGTCTAGGGTATTGAAAATATGCAAGAACTTGGTTCTTAGCCTTATACTTGGTCTTTCTAGACCTAAAAGTTTGTGTCGTAGGCTCATGGGCCTAATTCATAATGTAAGTCATATGTATCACTTTAGAGATAAGTTGTCTGATTATGCATAACATGTCATTACATGCATATATATATATATATATATATATATATATATATATATATATATATATATATATATATATATATATATATATATATATATATATATATATATATATATATATAAGTTCAAATTGCTAGCAAAGTCAAAGAAAGACCAAATATGTCACACTCGTTCATGAAAGCATAATAAAGGCATTAAACGCATGTCAAGACTAAGCCATGAGTCAAATAATGATTCAACAAAGTCAAATGACATGATAAGTGAATAAATGCAATAAGTCTCAAACATAAGCTTCAAAAAGTGAAAGAATACGACAGAATCACACAAATACATTGTATATTGTCATAAAAGCTTATATTAAATGTGATTGCAAAATACTGGACAGGTTCAACCAAATCTGAACTATGTTAGCAAAAGTCAGTAAAGTCAAGCCAATGACAGTAATGTCAAGCCAAAGTCAAGAAAGACAAATCAAAGTCTAAAGCTAAATCATGAGATAACTTAGATTGTGGATGTAATCTGCTTGCCAAAGTCAAAGTCAACAACAAAGACTTAAAACGAATAACTATGAGTTATAGATATAACTGTATACATGTTTGTATTCACGTGAGACGTATTGTTGTTCTAGCTTTAATTGACAGTCTTATATGCTAAGCTAGAATGTGACTTGTGCACACCTGGTGATGCCATGTGGATCATGATTGCTTTTGATATATCATCCAACACACATGTCACTACTACTGAATTTAGCTTTTGATATTACTGATATTTCTATGTTGATTCATTATTTTGCTTACTTTCAGTCATCTGCTTTCTTGTTGATAGTCTCAATTGTTTTTGTTAGTCTATGCTTGCCTATGTCTATGTCTATTCTGATGTCTGCCCATGCTGTCATACTGGTAGGTAGCCCAATAATTGTGGATTGGCCCCCATTGAAAAACATGTGTGTGGGAATTGAAATCATCCGGTCTCAAAGTCCTATGTCTCACAACGTCCGTTTGATAGCGGCGCCAAGCTAAAATCACGCTTAAAGTCAAAGTCAAAAGCCAAAAGTCAAGTCTCCGCTTTAAATGTCTTTGTATGTTAATTGTTAAATCTTTAAACACACTAAGCCAATGCTTACAATTGTTGTTGAATCTTTTTAAAGGTTTAATTAAGAATAAAAAGATAAAGGAAAAGTCAAGTCAAACTAAATCTTTAAGTACTGCAAGCCCAAATTAAAGTCAGAAGACCACTACTTAATATGCAATTGGTACTGAGTGAAGATTTTTATTGTGGTGGTATGGGTAGAAGCAATATTATGTATGGTGGTTATGTACTAGACTAGTCCTTAAGCCTTTTATAATTTTGTTCTGAAACACTTTTAGTCTGTAGTTTAATGATTGCTAATTAAGTATGAACTTTTGTCATAATTAAATTCTGCACCTTTATATAATATATCTTAGTAATGATTGATAATGTACTACAACAAAATGAGCCTAAAGCAACATAGGAAAAGTGTTGTGTTAGGCCTTAAAAGTGTTGCTATAGGCCTAATGCGACACTTTATGTAGTGCCACCTTAGCCAACGTCGCCTTAGGTCTAAAGCGACATTTTCACTAGATAATGCAACACTTTTCAAAAGTGTTGCCATTATTTTAAAAATGCAACACTTTTTAAATGCAACACTTTTTATATTCTAAGGCAACACTTTTTAATGTGTTGCCATTATTTTTATAAGTGCAACACTTTTTAAATGCAACACTTTTTATACTCAAAAGCAACACTTTTAATTTATTGTTACCAACTTATAGCAACACTTTACTTATCAAATGCAACACTTATCAAATGTTGTCATTATGTAAATGCAACACCATTATCAATCTATTGCAACACTTTGTTATTATTTTAAATTACATAAATGCAATTCATTATTTTTTAAATTTAATGCAAATACAAATATATATTTAATTGTTTCATGATAGTTTTTCTACTTACACTTTAATTTAACAAAAATAATATCATTTCATAACATATCGATTAAAAAGTATTTCAAGTATACAAACGTCTACAACCAAAATAAGAATCATCAAATGTATAAGTGATACAACAAAAAAAATAAATTACAATCTTGGGAATGCATATTCAATTCCTCTTCTTGTAATTTCTCTCATAGGAAATCGACGCTTATCATGCACAACTCTCCTTCTGTCGATCACTTTGCATATGTCAAAAGAAGGTAACTAACCTGCAACATATGAAAACACGTACAATATATACCATATCGTTAGTGTGTTTTCTAAATTATAAATGATAACAAAAACATCATGAAGCAATACTACTAGAGAAAGCCTAACAGAGCCCGGTTAAAAAGACAATATAGCCCGGATTAAACAATATGAACTGGTTTCAGTGTGACAGTTGTGTGTGTTTGTCTCGAACAACCAACAATTGGTTTCAGTGTGACAGTTGATATATTATTGCGGTTTAGTATTTTAGTATTTCAACTGAACATAAACAAAATGATCTTCTCAAAGCATAATTGAACAGTAGGCAATAATCTATATGAGGTCATGTCTAATTATTGTCGTTGCATATGGATGACACGTCAATTCCTCCTAGGAGAGTCAGAGATTGGAGAGGAGGAGGCATCAAAATAGGAACCTAGCTACGACCTACCAGGACAATGTCTTACAAATTTCCTTCCTTTGCTGGTTGGCATCAACAAGTTCCCCATTTTCTTTGCACTTTGAGTTTTATAGGTATCTTCTACTTGAGAAATCAATCTATGTTTTTCTTCTTTCAATTTGAAAGCAACTAATATTCAATGGAACATGGTTAATTTACAAGTTGAGTTGTTAATAAATTACAACTGTCACACTGAAACCAATTAATCATATAGCATGAAACCAACTAAATGTTTAAAGAAGCATCAAAACAAACCTTCTCCGAGCACTCGGATTAAACAATATGAAGAATCCTGAACGGTCTTTATAGTGGCAGCAACCATAGTTGTTGATAGCGAATAGCGGACGATAGCGACAAGCTACCTATATGCTACATCGCGATAGCGTAGCGATAGCGCTTGCTATTTCATGTTTAGCGGTAATAGTATTAAAGCCAAAATACATATGTTATGTTAAACTGTTTAATGTATTTAACATTTTAACTTCAAAATAAAGTCTAAAAACTATTAAAAGCCAATCATAGATCATCTAATTCTTGTAAATAGGTCTTTTGCAGTTGTTTGCTGGTTTTTTTCAAGTTCATTGGGCTTATCATGGAGATTACATAGCTGAAAAAGGTCTGGTTTCTAGATTTAAAAAGGGTGATGGTGCTGGAAATTGAGAGTTCTTGGATGCAAGTGTTGGAGCAAAATTGTAGATGTAATATGAATGTTTATAAGGATGTAAATGGGGGACTGGTTTGGGATAATTTAGACTGCTCACTCAACATAACAAATAAACAAACAATTATCCATATTCTAACACTGCTTAATGAAAATAGCAAACCAGTAGACTGCTTAGGTTAAAACTGACCCCTATATATGAAGACAACCTTTAACGAAATCATACACATACGAGATAATTTTAAAAGAAAAAACATCAAAGCATCACAATGTGTATAAAACATATCAAAGATATCGTTTAGAGACCTAATGAAAATATTTAACCATTATTCAATCAAAAATTGAAAAACTAACTTCGTATAATGAAACAAGTAATCTACGCAGTCGAACTTGCCTGTGTGATTGGCGTATGGGTAATCTTGAGATCTAGAGGTCAAAGACGACTGTTTGCGTATTGTCGAGTAAATTAGCAAAAATCATGAGAAGCCTACACAACAGTCGAGATTCGAGAAATCACCTTAGTTCTGTTAGAGTTTCTGATCTCAGAGGATTGAAGAAATTACCCACAAAATCGAGTTTGCATGCAATCTACTTCAAGACTTTATTACAAAGATATTTGCCAACCCTGGTGGATAAAATCAACCAAGGTATAACACCAACCTGCAATTGAAGTTGCTGTAAATTCGATGTGTGAATCTAACAATGCAAATAAGAAACATACATGGTATATACATCCATATCCTGAAAAATGCAAATTCTAATCGTTGGCATCTTGCAAAGTTCATTTACATAATTACATTGAAAAGAACCACCATAAAAAATGGATACAAGTTATTGACAACTTACCATTACACTGTCACTGAAAGAATCTCTGGTTTTCCAGGATAAAAACCTCCCTGAATTAAACAGTGATTGAAGTGAATCCAGAAAAATGTAAAAAATTTAAGCATTATTTTAGTTTTACAGCACGTGACAATACTAGTATGAAAGATCATAAATGACTAAAGTCAACAGTAAAAGTAAAATGCTTGCAGTCTTTGTTAATCTTCTGTTCCCAAGTCAAATTCACACTCCTAAGAAAAATGCAATAATTCCATTTTCTGCTTTGTTTTTCATCCTGACTGCTTATTTACCCACGAACAATCATGAGTTGATATTGAGTTTGGTTCTTGTGTACAAGTCTTCTCGATTAAGTCTTTGTTAAATGGACATCTTGTCGTGGAACACACACCAAGTGCGTAAAGAAGAGTTTAACCTGATGCAAGTGTATATGGTGGTGGACAACTATGGCAGCAACATGGCAGCAACATGTATGGACAGGTAGGACTTTATGATGTCTTCTTGTCATTTTGATGTAGCAACATGCTGTTCACACCAGGGAACTAATTAGCAATATGTGTTGTGCATGTGTGCTTGTGTATGCTGATTAAAAGACAACAATTTCAGCAATCAATCTGTTTGACCAGTAGTTCAAAACATAGAACCCTAGAACAATAACTGATCTTCAATCTCCTTAACTCTCAGTTTCTATGATATAACCTAATTCAAATTGATTTAGTCATTTACCAGAAACAATCAGAAAAGTAATTTCTTTCTTTGCATAATGAACTAATCAATCACACACAATAACAAACCTAACAACCAAATTTTGCAATCAGTTGTAAGATCACTTGTGAATACAATATACAGACTCATTGAACCGATTTGAGATCAATTGATACACGATCAAGATGATCATCTAATACCACAAAGTTACATAACGAAAACATCAAAATCCATCCAGTCACGATAGAAACAAGCATAAAAAATGCCCAAATGTCAGATTGAAAAACAAATGCACAGTACAATAGATGAAGAACACAAGGTTTATCTAAAAATTGAAGAGAAAAGATTATACCTTGGAGTAACTAATCAAGTATCCAGATGATTGCATTTTTTTAAAAATAAAAAAGGGGGTTTCTTAAGATTGAATCGAAGAGATTGAAATCTGGAAGAAAGAGATTGAATTTTAGGTTTGTTCATCAGATTTTAATTGGAGACAAATGGACTTGAGTACAAGAACAGAAAAACCACACAATATTTAACCTAACCTGGAAACAAGGAAATATGCACTTGAAATTTTCGGGTAGCCTTGCAACAACCGGAGAAGATGAGTGCACCTCAAACAGAGGCGCCGGCGAGGCAATGGCGAAGCGGCGACGAGGCGGCGGCAAGGCAATGGCGAAGCGGCGATGAGGCGGCGGCGAGGCGATGACACTACTATAGTAGAAATATACTTAGATCTGGACAGTCGGTGGCTGTTACAGAGACAGTGGCGAGGAGATGGCGAGGCGGCGATGGCCAAGCGGTGACGGCTAGGGCTTATTTTCAATGTCCCTTAGTCTCTCACTCTCTCATACGAGTTACAGACATACAATGGTGAAGGAGGAGAGTAAGAGTGGGTGAAGCAGAATAGTGGTGGTTGTCGTGAGGGAGATGGCGGTGATGAGTCTATGGTGGCGGCGGTGGCGCTAGGGTTGAGCCGCTGTCGTCGGGTGGGAGGCGAGAGAGACAGAGTGAGCTATAGGTGAACGGGAGAGGGAGATCTGAGTGGAGCGAATGGTGTTTGTTAGTGGTTGCCGGTGAGCGATGCAGCAGGCGGTCGCCGGCCGGATGAAACAGAGACGACGGTGAGAGAGCGAGGAGAGAGAGAGAAGTGAGGGTGCGTGTCTGTGGCTGAAAAAAGGGATAGAGAGAAAACCGGGTCAATAAATGAACCGACCCGATCCGCCCTTCTTTGTTTTTTTAGACGGTGGAATTGCTAAATAGCAAGATTTTTTGATTATTTATTATAACAATGTCACAAAATTTGTTTTGAACAATATAATGCATCTAACCGGTAAACAACAAGTAGTTGTTTTTAAACAATATTTAAAAATTAAATTGCCACAATAAAAAATAAAATAAAAATAAGGTGTTATTTTAAACAATAAACTCTATGTATAACCCTTGTTTACCGGTTAACTATTGCTGTTTACCAGTTAAATTTATTAATTGGGAGTAAACCAAAAGTTGATTCCATTATTTGGGACAAATTTTGCAAGATTGCTATAATTAAAAAAGGATAATTTGCTTGCTATTTTGAGCAATTATCCCCTTTTTAGATTAAGTATTAATATTTAAAAAAAAGACAAGTTGCTTGCTATTTTATTAATCTTAACAAATCAGACATTGAACTTTTGTGTGTATTTTGTTTTAATCAAAATTACAAAACAAGAAAAAAAAATAGTATAGTCTACACTTAAAAAAAATAGTATAGTCTACACTTAAAAAATGTTATATGTTTTTAAAAATGTGTTGCTTTTTATTCATTACAAATGCAACACTCTAAAAATGTGTTGCATTTTTTTATTGAAATATGCAACACTTTAAACAAATGTTGCAATTTTTAGTAAAAATTGCAACACTTTAGAAAAATGTTGCATTTTTTTAGTAAAAATGGCAACACTTTAAAAAAAGTGTTGCATTAAATCATTATATGCAACACTTTTTGTCAATGTGTTGCTTTAGAGCGAACTTAAATAAAAAAGCAACAGTTTTTAAATGTGTTGCATCAAAAGTGTTGTCTTAGCTTCAAAATGTAGTAGATGTGTTGCTACTTGGGACCTACTCATTAAGATTCTTCTGTAAGGACGAGTCTTACATTCTGAGTCCAAGATTTCATAATATCGGAGTTCAACTATGTCTGAGATCTCTATTACAAGGTTGAATATTAAGTCCAAAATGACTACTTTTGCATATATATTTATATAAGGTCAGTATGTTGATAAATATGCCCCTTGATTGGTTATTTAACACACATTGGATTTATTTGATTGAGTAAAAAATGGACTAAGTTGGAGAAGATTAGATGCTTTACTGATAAAGATAAAGTGAGTTTTGATTAGAAAGACCGAGGTGATATACAAGTATTTCCTTTGGAGTTTGGAATACTTTTAGGATGACGATTAAGAATGTTAAACGAATTATATAACGCAACCACTGTGAGTATTACATTTACATGTCTGCATTTGTATTATGTTCATGTTTATTTTAATCGAGTCATGTTGCATCATACATCGTTCGATTTTCTACTAACTTGTATATTATTAGATGCACATTATTGCTTGCATAGCATGTCCATACATCTAACCGTATTTTTGTTGTGCATCTTTTGGATGGGTATTCGAGTTATACATATTATACATGATCCTATGTTACTTAGGCTATATGACCATAGAGTTGATCTATCTGGTGGTCCCGACGGGCAATTATTTCATCCCGACGAACACTATTGATTTCATCCCTTTGAACTCTTGTTTATCGTGTCTTATCACGAGGGGGTTATAAGCTCAATACTTGATATCGTGCTACTAGCACGAGGAGGTGTCACCATATATGTGTCACCATTTTACAAGAAAATGAAAGAATCAATATGGACCATCTAGGTAGGCTATGTCTCTAAAGTTTTTGGAAGATTCTAGTACTCGATTACCAATGTCTAAATAATTACTGTCATATGGGATGGTTTAGGTGTTGTTTATGTAATAATTATGAAGTAATGTAGTATTCTAGACATATCCTTTGTAACACAGTAGTAGTGCATGACTTATATTTATATATGTAACATTGGATTTAATGTTGGTGTGTATTGTGGTTAATGTAATTATATTGTATAATTCTGGGTACCAACTATTTGAAAAAAGTGTAAATTTTTCAAAAAAAATGTATTTTCCATGTTTTTGGACCAAATATAATTATATAAAATTGTGAGATTGTAAGGTCACCTACCTACGGATCTTATCTTGACGCGACGCCGTCCAACGAGTGCGGAATCCTCGTTAGCGGTTTGACGTGTTGATCACAGACACGAAACACGGAGACACACACGATGATAGACGTAAACTCGAACGCCCCTACACGTGATTCTCTCCAAGAACACACCTAAACGTCTCTGTAAGTTCGTAATCGCCCTTATGCTTAATTTTGCAAAAGTTATTAATCATAACTGATTAAACCTTAATTATAGGCCTCAGATTCGAACTTGCCTTGGACAAGTTCGAGAAGGCCCAAGCCCACGAACTTGTCCACCATAAGTTCGAATCTAGGCCTTTGAACTTATTCTAGAACTTGTCTTTGAACTTGTTCTAGAACTTATGTTTGAACTTACCTTTGAACTTATGTTTGAGTTTACCTTTGAACTTATCTTTGAACTTATTGTAAAAGAATAATTAAAACCAAGTTCAAACATATATAGAATCAATATCAAACATATATCAAACATATAACAAACATATATCAAACATGTATTAATATGCAATTACGAACAATTTGACTATTACAAAATATCATCTATACTTAGACTGCTATCGTCACACAGGATGTACTAACAGACTTCCCCTTGACGATAGCTTCAAACTATATATATTTTGTCTAAGTACTAGAACTATACAAACCACTACCAGCATATAATCCCTGCTCTATACAAACCCTTACCACTTTCTGGAACTTCCTGCCTTTAGATCTCTAGCCTTCGTGAAAGAAAATTGGCTGATCATGAAGCTTTCTTAGGTCGTCCTTGGATAAGTTAATCAGATGCAGTGGATCATATACTTTCAAAATAGTCTTTTCATGTAGATCCTCCATCACTGCTTCAGCCGTTTCATTGTCTACATATCACCACTTCATGTTGCTGAGTACATCCTGTGGCATAGACTTTAATGGAACTTTCTTCAGACATCGGACTGGCTTGTAAACCATCCTAGCCCAAGGTTTGCCAGTGTGGGGATCTATTCTTGACTCATCTTCAACTCTCTTGCCTGACCTCGACTTTATCCTTTCAAATTTCCAGACATCCCTCCCTTCTGATGATTTTTGCTATAACTTCAGCGTAGGGGTCGTCTCCCAAGTTGATAAGCTCCTTTCAGGCCAGTTCCTTCACTTCGCATTTGGGCAATGTATTAAAAACCTTTAAGGTTCTCCTCAAATACTGAAGTCCGTCTCTTCTCTTGAGCACGAATAGCTACAGTTCTCTATCAAAGAACCAGCTTAGAATCCCTCCTGAGAGCTTTCCTGGACTTGGCAGCCTCATCCTTTTCTTTACTGCCAAGTCAGACTTCTTCTCCTCCTTCCTGAACCATAGACTCATCATTTCTTCTTTTGTTTACTCCTTTTCAGCTACATCAGATTCTGATTCATCAATAGATGCTAACTTAAGCTCATCTAGATCTATCACATTCTGATGATTATTTACATATTGTTCGGTGATAGGATGCTTCGGGATAACTACTACATCAACATTTTCATCCTCATCTTCAACAACTTCATCATCTGACTTCCAATCCACAACGTCTTCTAGAATGAATTCTCCTTCTTCCAAATCTTCCTGATCAAAACCAACTTCGTCTTCATCATCAAGATCCATTAATGCTTCAATCATCTCATGCTCAGCATTCTTTGAAGCTTCAGCTTCACCTCCTTCTCCCATACTAGACTGACTAGGCTCCCCCTGAATGAGTGCTTGCTGAGCAGTCATTTGGGAAAGATCTGCTAGCTCACCTTCTCTTTGGGCATCTGGATCATTGCCTTTGTCATCATCTCTCCTGACTCTCAACAGATCCTCCTTGCAGCTACTCTCCCCCTGAGCTCGTAGATCTTTCAAAAATTGGTCAAGGAGAGTCTTCATTGTCTTCAACTCAGATTGTTGATAAGCCACAGTTGTCTTCAACTCAGCATTTTCTTGGTCTAGTCGAGCATTATGCTGCTGCAGCTCTTTCACAGCCATTGAAAGTTGGTAAATCTGGACTGTTTGGAAGTCCACCTTTCTTTCAACTCAGTGAACCGTTGATTTTCGGTGAACGAAGTCGAAGCTGATGGAATGGAGGCGGATGTTGATGGTGCTGTGGTTGATGATGGTGAAGCAGCCGGTATCACAGTTAGGGAAGTTGAGGTGGATGGAGCTCCCTGCATAAACGTATGCCTTCTCGCCCTATGCCTAGGAACGAGTGGAACTTCTTCTTCTTCATATTCAGATTCTTCGGTCTCTTCATCAATTAGAGCCGGTCATGTTGATCTCCTTCAGTTAACGACTAACCTCGATCCATATCTTCCAATTGAGATGTCTGGATCCTCAGCTTCAGAACTAGACTCGGAGGCGCTCCCGACATGACCCTCAGCCGGAGTCTGTTCCCTATCAGCTTCACCTTCTTCTACATCCTGGACCTCAGTGTCCATAAACTCAGCATCAGATGGCTGGTATTCATCAACCTGTCTAAAAATATCCTGGAAATCAGCTGGAGGCTCTAAAACATCCTGAACCAGTTGTTCAGCAATATTTTGCTCCGCGGCTGTCCCCTGCGACCATATTTCTTCCAGAGTTTGTGCCCTCTTGTTAGTGCATCCTACGTGACGATAGCAGTTTAAGTACAGACAATACTTTGTAATAGTCAATTTGTTCATTATTGCATATTAACAAGTGTTTGATATATGTTTGTTATATGTTTGATAATATATGTTTGATATTGATTGTATGTATGTTTGAACTTGGTGTAATTAATGTGTTACAATAAGTTCAAACATAAGTTCCAAGATAAGTTCAAACATAAGTTCAAAGCTCATCGTTCGAATTTATGGAGGACAAGTTCGAAAGGTCTTGGGCTTAGTCGAACTTGTCCTGGGCAAATTCGAACCAGATGTTATAATTAAGGGTTAATTCGTTTTAATTAATAACTTTTGCAAAGCTTTTGAATAATTCGATTTTGGTTTAGTGCAGAGGCGATCTCGAACTTGCAAGGTGTTTGAGAGTTCGTTCTTGGAGAAAATCACGTGTCGGGGCGTTCCGTTGTTCGTCTATCACAATGTGTGTCTCCGGTGTTCGTGTGCGTTGTCTATCCGTCAAACCGCTAACGAGGATTCTGCACTCGTTGGACGGTGTCGCGTCAAGATAGGATCCGGAGGAAGGCGACCTTAGAAGTGGTATCAGGGCCACTAGGGTGTTCGTGGTGTTCTTAGTGTTCACAAGCAGCATCTGTAGTTTCTTGACGTTTTTGGATGGAAAAATCACTTCTTTGTAAGATTTTCGAGTTATACAAGCATGATAACGGGGAAAAGTTCATATTTAGTTTATCATTTTGGTCGAAATCATAGTTTTTAGTCCTACAAACTTTGGTTTAAACTGAAAAGTTGAAAAAATCAAAGTTTTGGTCGTTTTTCGAACTTGCGCCGCTCGAATATAGGGGGTATTAGGGTTTGTTCGAATTTGTCAGAAATTTGAATTTGTCAGAAAATACGCTCCTCTCAAATTAAATTTAGGTTTTCATTCGAATTTAACTTATATACGAATTTGCTAGCATTCGAATTTGTCTGGATTCGAACTTGTCAGAAACCTCGAATTTGTCATATTTTCGAATTTGTTGGGTTCAAACTTAATTCTAAATTTAATTTCAAACAAATTTAATATTAACCATATTCGAACTTACTTAAGTTCGAAAGAGTTGATTTAAATTAATTTCAAATTAAATTAATTAAGTTCTAATTCAAAAGGTTTAGAAAAAATGACCAGTTTGCAAATGATTATTGAAATGGATCACGAAGTGAGTAAGGCAAATTCACCACCCAAGCTGATGAGGTTCGAAGATTATTACTGGTGGAAGGATAGGTTTGTCGACTTTGCTCGTTTTAATGACATGCTGATGTGGATCTGTATCGATGAGGGATACATTCCACCTACTCACGAGTTTGAAGGTCGTCAGAGAGTTCTAACCTATCATAAGATGAAGGATGACGACAAGAAACTATATGAGGCTGAGAACAGAGCGTTTTCTATCATTCGCATGGCACTACCTTAGGAGATTTTACACACATTCAGGATTCATTGTACAGCGAAAGAGTTGTGGGATGCACTCGAGAAACGGTGTGAGGGAAATCTGAGGGTTCGGAAAGGTAGAACTAAGATGCTTAAGCAGCTATTCGCTATTTTCAAGGCATTGAAAAATGAAAAGCTAGATGAAACTATCACTAGGTTCTATCACTTATTGACTGAGTTGGATAATCACGATGTCGAGTATCGTGAATTAGTGAAGATTGAGAAACTTCTTGATTCTTTACCAGCGAAATGGATCTCGAAGGAGTCATTGGAACGCTAAGGGCTTATAACTTTCAGTTGCTCAAGAAGAAACGGGAATATGACCAAGTACAAGATCCGGACATGTATTTTGGAAAGTCCAAACCTTTAGTCGTCGGTGAACTGAAAACAGCTACAACATTCTACACGGGTGAAGCGTCGACTCCAGTGGAAATAGAAGACTCAGGCAGCCGGGCTTTCTTATGGTATTCCAAACCGGAAGAGAAACCGACTCAATCGGCATCTACTTCTCAACAGTACCCAAAGATGCCTATGAGTGCACAATCAGCCGAATCTCATTTGAATCTTTTGGCTTACTTTGTGGCAGCATACGGAAATTGTGTATAGGGTAAAATTAACGATCCTGCATTATGGGAAGAAGACTATGATCAGGTGGATCCTGATGATTTGGAAGAAATGGATCTTCAATGGAAACTAGCCATGGTGACTCAGAGGATCAAGAGATTCATAAAACGGACAGGCAGAAATCTGAACGTTAGCAACAATATTATTGGGTTCGACAAATCCAAAGTTAAGTGCTATAACTGCAAGGGGTTAGGTAATTTTGCTCGAGAGTGTCAAAGACCCAAGGTTGAAAACTTTCAAAATCAATCTCAGGGGAGATATCAGCCTGCTAATTTGGGTAATCAAGCGAACATCGCTGGTCTGTTAACCAATGTATAATCAGACAGACAGCTTGATGGGACATGTGACTGGAGTTCACATCCAGAGACTAATGCTAGAGCCTTCATGGCTGAAGTAACAGAGTCTGGGGATGACCGAGCAGAGGAAGTAACAGAGGATAGAGAACAGATTGATACAAGTCCTGTGTTGGTGGAAAAGTCAGACACTCAAACCGTTCTAGAGTTTGCCGTGCAGATGGCTAACGTGGAATCTGATCATGCCAAGATAATTCTGAACTTTTCTACATTCCGTGATTTATGTGTTTTATGTGCTACTTCTAATGATAGATTGAATTTAGTGCTAGAAACACATAGTAATTTAACTGCTCAAATTGAATCCTTAAAATCAGATAATGCTAGCCTCTTAGATATAAAAAGAAGATCTTAGGAATAAGCTTAAGCAGATGCTCAAGATGTAATAGTTATAAAAGACAAACTAAGTGAGCAATGTGTCAGGATAGAACTGATGTATGAGCATGTTGAGGCTTTAACCAAAGATCTAACTATTAAAGAGGTAGAGCTAGCTGAAGAAAAGGTTAAGGTTGCAGAGGCAAATAGCAAGTTAGAAAAGTTTAGGAACTCTTCACTGAATCCAGGGAAAATCTAAGACGCACAACGTCAATCTAAGAAACCAGTAGGTTTAGGTTATAAAGAGAGTCCTCCACCTATATATGATAACTATGTGCCTCAGCCTCAGGATAAGACTGATAAACCAGTTGAGTCAGAGGTAGCAGCTGAATCTGATAGGATGAAGCAACTAAGGTGACTAATAACAATGCCACAATTAAGAAAGTCAAATTCGTGCAGTCTTCTAGTAATAGAGTTCTAGGAGAAGCTAGACCTGACTTTAATAATCAGAAAGAAGACATAGTCACCGTAGTTGAGAAGATAGAACATGACACTAGTGAGACACCAAAACCAAAGGGCACTTATAAGAAGTCTAATGATAAAATGTCTTGTTTTAGATGTCATGAAAGAGGACATGTTGCGTCTAGCTGTCCATATAGGAAGGTAGAATCTACACCTAATGTTGGAAAGCGTGAACAACATAAACCCTCACCAAGTGTAGGAAGCACAAGTGGTTCTCAAAACAATGGGAAGATTGTGCATGCCACACCAAAGACAGTTGTTAGACAAACACCTGGGTCAGGTAGACCAAATGAAGTGGTTAGGGCTAATTCACCGAATAGAGTCCCTAATCAATCTAGGTCAGGACCTCAACATGTCTATAGGAGCACAACACCTAGAAGAGCTTACACTCCAGTTAGGTCACACACTCCTGTAAGACATCAGACACCAAGTAGAGCCCAGGGATATCAATCTGAAATGCCCTACAATAGAAATTATTCAAGGGCTCCACAGCAAATGTGTTAGGCACAAAAAGGCCTCCATCAAACTTGCTGTACATCTGAGGGGGAGATTTTTAAATCAAGCCTGTTGATGCACTTGAAGGTTGAATTTAAGGCCTGGTATATGCCTTATTGATACCTGAAAGTGATTTGCAATATTAATCTAAAGCTGTTTACAATGTTGCATTCGTTGCAATAAAGGCTGTTTGTCCAAGCTGTCCTATCTGCTGAACAGGCTGGACATAAACTGTCTACGCTGCTTTATTCTGTTGAGCAGCTTGGACAGTTTACAAGTGTTCTGTTCTTTGTGAACAGAACATGTTCTTTGTGAACAGGTTAAACACTTTATGGAATTTGTTTCCAAGTCCTCATGTATTGTTTTTTACTACAAGATCAGTTTACAAGTTGAAGACAAAGTGGAAAACAGAACTGTGCAGCCTGCCCACGCTGTTCTGTCACATGAAGACAAACAGATATTTGAAAAGGGTGACAGACCTTTTCTTATATCAAAATGACATTAGCAAAAGAAGAAAGATGCAAAGTTGACATTCCTCTTTTGGTTAAAGCCTTATGCAACAGTGACAAAAAGGAAAAGACAAAGATTCTGCCATGTGAAGACAAAGGTACTTTATCAGAACGTGCAGAAAGGTGTTTTGTCCTTTTGGAAAGACTCTCCACTGTCTCTTCTGTCCAATGAAGAAGCTTCACTGAGATTCTCCTTTTGAGTATAAAAGGAAGCTTCTCCGGATAAAGAAATTGAATAGAGTGTGAAATCAGAACGTGCATTGAAGTGTGTTATTCCATGCATGCAAGCCTGCTTATGTAAAACAGTCGAGTGTGTCTAAGTTGTTCTTGTGTAAGCTATCATTCTGAGTCTTGTAAAAACAGTGAGTGTTTCTAAGTGAGTGTATTCATTGTACCTAGTCTGAGTGAGTCTTAGATTAGTTAACCAACTGTTGTATCTGTCATCTCAGCTTGAACATTTCCGCATTCCAGCTTGGTTGTAATTAACACTTGTTAATAATATACACAAACATTGAGAAAAAGATTGTTAAGTTTTAAAAAGCTGTATTCACCCCCCCTCTACAGCTTAGAACTATACACTTGGGAAACCTTTCGGGACCTATAACTGGTATCAGAGACAGGTTGAGTGTGTGTTAACTCTAGATCTCTTATTCTCTCAAATTTGCCATGGACAACAGTGCTGCAAATTCCTCATCCTACTATGACAATGGATCTATGGCCAAACCCCCAAAGTTCAATCATCAGAACTTATCTGGTTGGAAGTACAGAATGATGCTCTATTTATAGAATCTGGATGTACAACTACCAGAGATAGTAATGGAAGGTCCCTATGTGCCAACTTCTGTTACTACCATAACTCCTGCTGTTGAAGGAGCTGCCCCTTAAATCAGAACCTTTGAGAAGGCTAAAGCTCAATGGTCTGATGACGACAAAAGACTGGTTGCTCTGGATGCAAAGGCCATGAATAACCTGGTCATCTCTCTACCTGATGATGTGTTCAAACAGGTTGAGAAGATGAAGACTGCAAAGGAGATGTGGGACACTTTGTGTACCGTCTATGATGGACCCACAATCTCACTGTATAACAGGATTAACAATCTTGTTAGACAGTAGAACTCTTCTTTGCAAAACCAAAGGAGACTCTCACCAAAACCTACACCAGGTTTACTGCTCTTGTTAATGATCTCAAAGCTGTTGGGATCACAAAGGACAGCCTGACCCTGGTGAATAAGTTCTTGGACATCTTACCTGAAGAGTGGAACTACCTTTCTACCATCTTGAGAAATTCAGGTACCATCAAAGGTATGGATCTTGTAAACTTATATGGATCCTTACTAAATGATGAACAGTCAAGGCAGCAGAAGAGAAATGCCTTGGAAATGTCCAAGAGAGGTGCTGCCTTAGTGGCGAGCGTGAGACAAACTGTTGGGCAGGTATGTGATGTGTTCACACAACCTGATCAGCAGGCTCATAATGAAAGAGACGAAATGGCTGATGAGGAAAACAGTGCATATCTTTGTTGAGCTTGATGATGAGCAGATGATAAACATGCTTGTCAAAAGGTTCAACAAGAAGAGATTTGGAAGAAATATGCTGCAGGGAAACTCAAATGCTGGCAAGAAGAAGGCATTTGATAAATCTAAAGTTGAGTGCTTCAAATGTGGCAAAACTGGTCATATAGCTGCTGACTGTGTGTCAAAAGCTGTTGGGCAGTCTTCCAAACCATACAAGACCAACAAGGATGATGGCTATAGGGTTAAGTACCTTATGGCCATGGCTAAGCTGAAAAAGTTGGAAAACTCAGTGGCTTCCGACAAGCAAAAGGGACTGATGGAAGAGACATGTGACTGGGAGGAGTCTGGTTCATCATCAGATGAAGAAGACAACAATTGTCTGATGGCCAATACTGATGTCCCATCAACTAGCAATTTCAAACAGGACTTGGCTGAAGCTGAAGCCTTCAGCAGCTTGGAGAACTGGAACCCTACAATGATGTACAACGTACAAAGTTTTATGGCTTACAGTTCTGATGAAAAATTGAAAATGTTTGAATATATGTTAGTTGATTTAAAAGCTGCTGTTGAGAAGCATAATGTTTTACTATCTGAAATCTCTAAGCTTAAAACTGATCTTGAAATTAAATCTGGAAAACTGGACAGTTTCCATAAGTTGGAAACTGAACTTGATGATCTAAAACACATCAACTCCATTTTACTGGAAGAAAAGAGAGAAACAGATGTAAAACATGCAAAGCTTCAAAAGATAGTTGACTTTTGGTGCCAAGCTGCACAAAAAGTCAGCCATTGCATAAGTCAGCAGATCCCTGCACAAATCCAAGCCTATCTTGGAGGGGATCTTGACACAGCAGCTTCATTGTTGAGATTAATAATCTGAAAGATGACTTATCCACTCTTGGTGAGCTTCCCAGTATTTTCATCCAGAAAGTTAATGGAAAGCTGATCTCAACAAACAGGTTTGTCAGGCCTCAAAACACTGACAGCTTGTGTGAAAAAGGCCCAAAAGCTGATGATGGAATATGTTCTCCATCAACTCAGCCTGCTATGTGCTACGCTGCTTCACACAAGCAAAAGAAAAGAAAACATACTCAAACTGCAGCGGTGGACACTAAACCTGTTGACAACACAGGCTCTGGGTCCAAAGCTGATGGTAAGAGACATGTTAATCCTTTTGATGCTAAACATTTTGAAAATAAGTTTTCAAAAGGTAAGCAGCCTGCTTTTAACAAGGGTAAGTCTCATGTTGAAAGTAAATCTGTTGTGGTTTCAAGTAAGTTTTCAAATCATAATGGAAAACTAGTTATAAATAAAAATAAGTCTTTCAAAACCAGAAACAGTGATTATGGTGATAGGCAACGTCAATCACATCTCAGTAAGGCCAAAGGCAAAGCCATTGCTCAGCCTGAGAAATCTGGGAATAAGTTTCCCAAACCTGTGGAAGGTCAAAAGCCAATCAAGCTTCCTGTTTTTGACATCTGTCCTCCCAAAAAGAGGAAAGAAGAAACAGGCAAAGCTATTGCTATTGTGCCATCCACCCAAGCTGTTGATTCATCTAAAAATAGTAATAAGTTTGCTAAACCTGCTGATAAAATCAACAGAAATAATTCAGAATGTGTTTCTGAAAGCTCTTCTTCCAAAAAGTCCAAAAAGACAAAATGCTATAAATGTGGGAAGAAGACACACATGGCCAAAGACTGTCCTGAAACTGAGGACATGAGGCCTGTTGATTCTGCTAGTTCCATCATTGCTAAAACAAGCAGCGATGGAAGTAACTTAGTCAATGAGAGTGGTATCCAAATTGATACCATTCAAATAGGAAATATTAATGTTGATATCTCTAGCCCATCAACACATGTTGATGACATTCTGCAGGACAAACAACCATCCTAGGTTTGGTACTTCGACAGTGGCTGCTCAGGGCACATGACAGGTTGCAAGGACTTGCTGAATGATCTCAGTCCTGAAAAAGGGCCAAAAGTCACATTTGGTGACAATGTACAGGGATCCACTGAGGGATATGGAACTCTTAAAGCTGGTGCTGCAGTGTTCAAAAGAGTAGCCTATGTGGTTGGGCTAAAACATAACCTTGTTAGCATAAGTCAACTATGTGATGCTGTGTAAGGTCTCCTGCTACGAGATCTATCTAGACGCAGAGCCGTCAACGAGTGCGGAATCCTCGTTAACGGGTAGACGGAAACAACTCTCAACTATGAAACACGGAGACTATCAGAGGCTGAACGAACAACACACGAATGATCCTACGAACTGATTCTCTCTGAAAGAACACATACCAAGCTGATAAACTCGAGATCGCTTATTGCTTAATCCCTCACGAATTCTGCAAAAAGTCTAATAATATCTCGAGTCTATCCCTAATTATAGACCCTAATTCGAGTCTGATGTGGGCCAAACTCGAATCTGGCCCAAGGCCCATTCGAGTCTGTCCACAAAGACACTCTCGAATCTGGGCTCTTCGAATCTAGGCTACATTCGAATCTATCACAGATTCGAATGCCAAGCCTTGAATGATTCGAATCTAGCCTTTTACATAAACAACTAATGTTGAAACTTATGTTATTACTTATGATTGATTTTATCTTTGTACTTTATGTTTGAACTTCTTGTAATACGTTACATCAAGTTCAAACATACAAACACTAATAAATATCAACCATATATAAACATATATAACACACACTTGGTAAAATCACAATGCAGGATCACTTAGACTGCTATCGTCACACAGGATGTACCAACAGACTCCCCCTTGACGATAGCTTCTAACAATTCACACATTTGACTTAAGAACTTTGTTTATTTATTGATTCAAACTACTACCAACATACAAACCTTTTTCGACACATACCTTGACTACATTTTCATACTTACTTGCTTCACTGTCCATATGTGCATCACTAGAGAGATCTTACAGGCATGCAAAATATGAAGATCATCTTTAGAGAGGTTTACCAGGTGAAGAGGGTCGTAGACTCTAAGAATAACGTTTTCTTCAAAATCTTCCATGACCGCTTCCCCAGTCTCGGTGTCAGCGTACCACCAATGTAGATTCTTCAAAACATTATGTGGCATCGGCTTGAGAGGTACCTTTCTAAGACATCTAGCTGGTTTATAGTGAATCCTCATCCAAGGTCGTCCAGTTAGAGGATCGATACGTGACGGATCCTCTACTCTTCTCCCGACCCTTGGATTCAATCGCTCGAACTTCCTTGATCTCCCTTCCTTTCTTATGATTCTTGCGATAACGTCCGCGTAGGGATCATTGCCAATGTTTATCAGATCTTTCCATGCTAGCGCAGTGATTTCGATCTTTGGCAGGGAGTTGAAGGCTTTTAAAGTTCGCCTTAGGTACTGAAGTCCGTCTTTCCTCTTAATTACAAATAGCTGCAGTTCTCTATCAAAGAACCAGCTTAATATGCGCTCAGACAGCTTCCCAGTACCCGGCACTCTCATTGTCTTCGTAAGCTCTAACTCCTTCTGTTCAGCCCTGAACCATAACTTTCGTTTCTCTTCATTTGATAGCTCTCTAGCAGGTTCTTCTATTGATGGCTGAGCATTCAACGCAGCATTTACTACATCTATGTTGACAATATTATTCCCATCAATCATGTATGTATCCGTGATAGGATTCTGCTGAACGACTCTCTCGTCGGCTTCATCATCCTCATCAGCCACTACTTCGTCATCCGACTGCCAGTCTACTATCTCCTCTGGCACAAACTCACCTTCTTCCAGCTCTTCATCATCATAATCAAAACCTACATCCATCGGATCATCATCGAGATCCATAAGAGCGTCGATCATCTCACTGATTTCAAAATCTTTAGGCTGCTTCGATGAACTAGCTTCTCCCATTTCTCCTTCAACTTGACTGGGCTCCCCCTGAACTTGTGTAGCCTGAGCAGCAGGAAAATCTACAGGCTCATTCTCATTATGTGCATCGGGATCATTGCCTTCGTCATCTTCATCTCTACGCTGCTCCTCATGATCCCTACAACTTGTCTCCCCGTGAGCTTTTAGATTTTTCATTAGCTGCTCAAGGAGGGACCGCATCGATCGGATCTCTTCTGATTGATCTGCAATAAAGGATTTTAACTCTGTGTTCTCTTCCCTGACATTCTCCACAATCTTTTTCAATTCGGCATTATCATTATCAAGATTTGCATTATGCGCCTGGAGTTCGCCGATCGCCTTTGTTAGGGCTAAGATTTGGACATGCTGGAAGTCAACGCGTCCCTTAAGTTGCACAAACCTCTGATTGTCAGTGTAGGTTGTCGAGGTAGATGGAATTGATTGTATAGGAGTTGGGCGAATGGGTGATGGAATATATGGCTCATGTTGAGGTGGTGGTGGTGGTGGAGCGGTGGCTTGAGGTTCTTGAGTTTGAGTTTGAGGTTGTTGTGCATCGGATGCTGAGGATGACCCTTGCATAAACATGTGACGCTTGGCCCTTTGCCGAGTCACTAAGGGAGCAACTCCCTCCTCTTCAAAATCTGAATCATCAGATTCCCTTGCTACTCTCCTCCTCGATCATTCTTCATTAATTACCAACCTAGATCCATACGTTCCGATTTGAATATTAGGTTCTGTAGCCACTGATTCAGGAGCTTCAACCTCTAGCTCCTCCATTTCTTCCGACTCCGTTTCCGATGATGACAAAACTTTATCAGCTTGTTCTGGCATATATTCATCAACATCTCTTAACAAGTCTTCCTCTCCTTCTGGTGGACTAAGTAGTTCACCTACTAATGCTGCAGCGACATCTTCGTTCGCATGAGGACCTGCCTCCCAGATTTCATTAAGCGTTTGGCACAGTTGCTCAGCTTCAGTTGGAACATTTGATGGCCCGGCTTCTTGAACTTCTGGTTGCTGACTGGTCGAAGGCCTTGACGCCTGAGTTTGACTCGCAGCTAATCGTTGTCGACGCCTTTGAACACGCTGAGGTTGTGGCTGTTGTTGTTGTTGTGGTTGTGGTTGTGTTGCTTGAAATTCGACTACCCCTGCCCAGTTGGCAACATCCGGGGCTTCAAAGTTCCTTTCCAAGATTGCTCCGAATAATGGACGCTCCACTGGAACAGCCAACCTTCCTCGGTGTGAGGAACAATCAGCGAAAATCCTTTTGTCCATAACAGCAACACTGTGAATGTCATTTGATGGCGGCAGATTTGGCAAGAAGTGCCTTATTAACATCATGATGAACCGCGGATATAACAAGAACTGCTGATTTTCTGGCGCGGTTATTTGGTGAACAAATTCTGAGAAGAACATCTCCGAAAAGCTGTATGGTCGATTATACACCATTGCAACTATCCCGGACTGCATCTTCGCAACCATATAATCGAATCCTGCCTTCTTTGGAGCAAAGCATACCATAAGACATGCGCAAGAAATCTCCATTGTCCAATTAATCCACTCTACATATATGAAACTTTTGTCACGTCTTGACTGTATCCCATTCTCAGAAAGGCCGCTTGCCTTATACTTAAAGGAAACTCTATCGGACCCGATTCTTCTTCTTGAGTGCCCAGCTGCAACACTTGTCGCAGCATATCTGCAGAGAATACCAGCGGTTGTCCAGCAATACGAGTGCGTAGCACTGTCGGTGTGACCGAGCAGTCACCCTGCAAATGATCATAGAATTGCCGAATATATGGTAAGACTAGCTGCACATTATGAGATAGTGCAAAACCGATCCTAGACTCGACTAGGAAATCAAGTACTTGTCTAAATCCCTGCGCCTCAGGGAGATTATGATCTGGATGAAGCACCATATTGTGCTTAGGCACAAACGCTCGAACAGCCATTTCTGCACAATAAACAAAAACTATTAGATTCATTAAAAATCAATAAACTTGTTTAAATTTAAATCTGTTCTATTTTGAACTTGTTTAAGTAAAAAATCTAACACAATTAAATTTCTACAAGTTTAATAAAATTTAAATTAAATCATGCAAATAAAATAACAGATTCGAATGTAACAGATTCGAATAGGTCACCCTTTCGAGTTTGATGATAGATTCGAATCAATTGCCCTCTCGAATCTAATGACAGATTCGAGAAACGGCAAGAACAGATTCGAATCGCCGACATTATTCAAAGACCAAATCTCTTAATTTTAACCTTTTTGGACTTATAAAATTACATTCATTAGTCCTACTAGTTACTAATCATAGATTTATGCCTTTAATTTGACTGTTTATCGGCCCAAACTTGGTAATTTTGTAAAAACCCTATTTCGACCCTTAAACCTTCAAAAATCGATGATTTAGCCTAAAATAGTGTATAAAACTACATGAATCTTGTACAATCAAGTTGATTATACCTAGATACAAGAGTAGACTCGAACACTTTTGCAGTAATCTCGACAAAATGTCGTTTAGGAGAGATACGGTAGACTCGAGGATAGATTCGAAATCGCTGGTCTTAGATTCGAGGAAGTAGATTCGAAAACAGTAAGAAATAAATGACTTCACTGTTGACCTATATATACTACAAACCTTCGAGTCTAAGGGTAGACTCGAATCTACTGACAAATTCGAATCCTTCCACACTCGAGTCTGTCCTAAACTCGAAACCACCAAACACTTAGAAAAATTTCGAAAATTTTTGGAATAACTTCAACTTTTTCAACTTTTTTCTACGGTATTGTGTAACAAGATAAACTATGCCCAATCTTTTACCCTAAGCACAAGATATTTCACGCCATGTTTATTTTATCCAACTTTGAATGCACCCTCAGTAATTTTTGACCTTTTACCTAAGTTAAAAATTAGACTAAAATAAAATAAAATAAAATAACCTAAGGTAAAATAAAATAAAATTAAATTAAATAAAAAAAAATTTTGACCAAAAATTTAATCTAGACTTAAGCTATACTTAAATAATTTACACGCTAAGCTAAATACTAAACAAAATCTTTTTGATGAGTATAGTCTAAGAAAGGTTCAATCAGATAGCGATGTCTGATACTTACTTTCAGTACTTAAACTTTCACACTTAGGAATTTTTTTTGATTCCTTTGATTATTTGTCGTGACATACCTATTTAGCCGATTGTTGGTATTTTACCCCTTTAAACATTCTACATTTCGGAATATCCCTTGGCATTTTTATTTATCAGGAAATTATCTTACGTGACTCAGACATAGACATACTTTTATGATCAAGGCACACAGACTAAGATTCTAACTTGTTGGTATTTGCAAACTTTCTTTAAAAGACAAACATCGGACACAGGTCTGTATTTTCATACAACAAAGTGTCTTAGTTTGACATAAGGTTTATTTTTAAAGTTAGCAAGACAGCGGTGACAGGTCTGTACTGACGTACAACAGAGCGACATATCTGCTAACCCGAATCTAAACAGAGACAACAGGTCTGTACTTACGTACAACAGAGTTGCATGTTTTCGACTCTCAGTTTTATTTGATATTTCTATTCTTTCCATTTTAAGATGTATTTGATGTTGCCATACACCCCAGAAAGTTTGCATACCTCATTTAGACTCAAAGTTTGTATGTCTTGTACATAAAAATTAAGACCGATTGGTCGTACATCTAAGTTAGTGACACACTAGACTTTTTCTAGAATATTTTATTAGCCTTGAGATTTCCTACATGTATTATGCCTACCAACACATCAAACTAAATAAAGTATAACACTTAGAATTTAGTTGCATTATGTGTGAAAGCCTAAACACTTAGAGTTTGTAACGACTATGCTAATTTTCGTCACTTTTAACCTATGCTTCTAAGACTTAACTCTTTTTTTTTTCTGATATTCTCTTTTTTTGTATTTTTATGATTTTCTCTCTTTTTTCTTTTGTTTTTCATAAGAAATATCAATAAATAAGCTAACCTACTAACTTACTAAAACTGGAAACTTACTAAAAATAGAAACTTACCAAAAATAGAAACTTTCCTAAATTAGCAGACTACTGTAAAGAAAGAAATACTACGACTATCAAAGAAAATAAACTACTACTACTAAGGTCAACTTACTCTGGGTTGCGCATTCCATTCAGTTGAATTAAATACTCAAACCGTGACTTATCAAACGCTTTGGTAAATAAATCTGCATTATTATCTTCTGTTGCCACTTTTACCAGTTTGATTAAGTTCTTTTCAGCACAATCACGAATAAAATGATGCTTATTCTATGTGCTTTTTGTTGTTATATGTTTAAGACTGGATTATTTGTTATATGCATATTGTAGATTGATTGTCTATCCCTAATTTGGAGGTTTTGAGTGTAAGCAAACCGTAATCTCGCAATTGGTTTTGTATCCACCGAACCTGTGAGCAGCAACTACCAGTAGCAACATATCGGTCCTCGTCGACTTTTGACACGGCTACCGATGTTTGTTTCTTGCATTGCCAGGATACCAATCTTCCTCCTAGGAACTGACAACCTCCAGTCGTTGATTTGCGCGTCAAGCTGCATCCTCCGTAGTCAGAATCCGTGAATGCCTCCAACTCTAGATCTCCCTCCGCGTGATACCAAAGTCCCAGCTTCGGTTTCGACTTGAGGTATCGTAGAATCCGCTTCACAACTTTCATATGCATCTCCTTCGGATTCGCTTGAAACCTAGCACAAATACACACAGCAAACATAATGTCAGGTCTTGAAGCAGTTAAATACATAAGT